>ML677351.1:7304047-7328105 GCA_007922305.1 Dermatemys mawii
ACTTCATCAGATGCATCCGATGAAGTGGGTATTAGCCCACGAAAGCTTATGCTCTAATACTTTAGTTAGTCTTTAAGGTGCCACAGGACTCTTTGTGACTATCTTGGCACTGTATTATGAACGGCTGTAGTTTCATTATTATGCTTTCTCATTATGATCTAAGAATTATCCTGAGCGCATTAAAAGGGTAACCTTTTCTCTTCTTGTTAGTATGTGGAAAAACATGTGATATAAATAGCTGTGATTCAGTTTTCTAAAAATTTCACCTTGACTTGTAGGAAGTCTGCCTGCCTAGGGGGTAGGAATGTAATGGAATTTTAGATGCAGGATTCACAGAGAGATACACCCTTTCTGTTTTTTTCCCCCTCGTGGAGATTTTATGCCGTGTTTAGAATAGCTGGTCAATGTTTTTTTTGGATCAAACCGTTCTCTATTTTGTAGTTGCTTCTGTTAGGGTGGGGCTGTTAGTACTGTCTTTTTGTTAAAGGTGCCCAGCCTTGTGTCAGTTAATTATAACTTTGTCAAATGATAACTACTTGGGTGAAATTTTTCATGCAAGATCTCTGGCTGAATGTTTTTGGAAAATTTCAGCCAGAGTGGTTAGGCTATTACCAGCAACAAACCTTAGGGAAAATACTTTGTTTTGCCCATATTTAAAAAATTCTGCCCCCCCCCCGATATTTTGGAGCAGGGACTAGAAATTTGGCACGGGTGTCAGTGATCCATCTTTTGCCACCCCTGTGAAAAATCTTACATTTGGGCAAGTTATAAACTTTTTGGGAAAAAATCCCACTTTGTGTGTGATCAGTAGAGTCTTGTTACATTTCAGCATCTAAAATCTCCATGAGATGCTGTCCTTGGTGAGAACACTTGTACCACTCAGCTCTTCGTACTGAACAAACTGCACATGCTGCATCCCCACAAAGCAAATGAGCATACACCATCCCTCAGAGCTCCTATCTGTGACCAGTCTGTGCCTGTGTATCCCTCATAGAGTGAGCATGCTGTAGCCTGGGGCTACAGAGGCAAATCTGAACTTAATCTGGATTTAATTGCTGCTCCAAGCCAGGGTAGGTCTGGGCACTGCAAGTGAGAGAAGGAGGCCTGTCTCCCCTGTGCCTTCTATGACTGCCTAGCTGGTGAGAAGGAGGAAGCTGCCTGATTTGAATGCAAATGGAGGCATGTACTGGACTGGATGGAGGGAAAGGAGTAGTTTGGGGTGAGGTGTCTGGAGAGATTTGGACTGTGGGGTGGAAGAGAAACTGAGTTGGAGCAGTAGGGAGACTAGGACTGGGAGCTAGGGGGAAGCTGGGACTGGAAATCAGTAAAGATAAGAAGGGATGTTCAGGGGAGGAGATGATGGACATCTCAAGTGGAGAGCTCGGTGGTGATACCTGGGACTGGTTGTGTAATGAGACTGAGTCTGGGATGAGAACTCTGAAGTGTGGAGTTAGGGACTCTGTAAGCAAGGAGAATGGGACTAGGACAACGAACCAACAAAAGAGGAAAAAGACAGGACTGGGACAAGAATAGATTGGAGGGGCTGGGATAGAAGGAGGTCTAGGTTGGGGGAAAGGAGACAGAAGAGTTTGTTTTCCCGCGCGAGAACACTAGATTCTAGAGCCTGAAAGGGAACCCAAGAGTCCAGAGTCTCTCCATTCTCTTTTGTCAGTAAATATTTGTGAACCCCACCTTGAAATTAGCATCTCACTCCCCCTTCGAAGCTGATCTTCATAGGTAGTCCAGTAGCTCAAGTGGTAGAGGTCTGTGTTATCTAAAGGTTCCAGCTCTGCTGATGAGCCATGTGGGTATCAGTATGATGCCACATAATGGAATTTTGTTTTGTCGTTGCCTGATTCCTAGGTGAGTGCCTTAATTTCAAAGTTAGTCATGCCTGCTTTCTCTCTCTTTGGTCCAATGAATATCTAAGTAATACAAAATGGAACAGCTTCAACAGGAGCGATTAAGAAGAAAATAGTTTGACAGTTAAGATACTCTCCTGGTGGGAAGGAAACCAGAGTCAAAGTCCCTGCTCCAATGACTAGTTATTTAAGTAATTATATAAAGTGGGAAGGCTTCAACAGGAGAAATGGAGAGTTCTCACCCCAGACTAGCCTAAAGTTTCATGGTGAGGACACTCAAACATCTGGGGGTGAGGAAAGATCTGAGTTCAAATCACCCCTCTAGAGAAGGCCTTCAAAACCAATTGCACTAATAACTGTCCCAAAGGTTATAAAGGGGATGGACACACCTGTTTTTGTGAAGATGGCCCTGAATAAACTTTTCCAGCCAAAACTAATAGGGTCAAATTCATGAATAGTTTCAGGTTGACCAAAACTGCATTTTTCAGCAAACAGATTTTGTTCACATTTTTTTTTGCCAGCTCTAATGCTAAGTACTCTGCAAAATATGATTCTAATAATCTCAGATTGGACACCCAAAGTTAACTGAATTTTTTTTACCTTAATTTCTGTCACTTCATTTCCCATCTATAATATGGGGAAAACACTATCCCCTCACCTGCACTAGCCAACAGTTGCTCAGATTCAACAAAGATGGGTGCTAGATAGGGCAGGTTCTTTCTATATTCAACCACTGTAAATGTTCTAGTGACATTATGATGACCTAATGACTCTCCTAGGTTCTGCTGCGGTTGCTCATTCAGTCACCAACAGATACGCACCAACATGTCTTTGGATGGGTAGACGAGTGTGCTAGAACTGTGCAAATACAGCATGTTGATTTATTTGATGGAAGCAAACCAATCCCTCCAGGGTCACTTGGAGGTCTGAGTTTGTTGAACACCCTCTAATGCTGATTTTTTGTTACAATTTTATGCCAACATAGAAGTTTTATATAGATGTCTATCATGCGATGAGCTGCCCAGGACACACTCAACTTCCCGGAGGGTTACGGGGACCATTGAGTAATACAATAATAGCTCTAGCTTTTGTTTGCATCACATTTTTGGGTAAATTGAAGTGTATTCTAACAGCTAAAACCAAGATCTAAATAGGGCCCCCAGCAATGAAACAGATAACCCATCAAAATAGCATATATTGAAAAAGTCATCTTGAAATGGCATAGAACATTTTATTTCATAAAATACAGGCATTGCATTTGTGGAACCTCATTTGTGTGACACAAACTCTGAGAAGAACAGAGGTTGGCACAAAATCAATATACTCATACAGAGTCTGTAATAAAATGTATGCGGCTCATTTTTATTATTTAAGCAGTTCTCATTACACGTTAAAGTCAATTTGATTTCCTATGTAATTTCTAGGAGCTGCA
Source organism: Dermatemys mawii (assembly GCA_007922305.1). Classification (NCBI taxonomy): domain Eukaryota; kingdom Metazoa; phylum Chordata; order Testudines; family Dermatemydidae; genus Dermatemys; species Dermatemys mawii. The sequence goes on from ML677351.1 coordinate 7,307,342, forward strand.
TAATTTCCAAAAACATCAGGGAAAGGTAATTTTTTAAAAAAAATTTGGCTGGAAGGTGCTAATATAAACTTCAGCAAGAGACATGTGTATTGCTTTCATGTACACCACAATGTTAGTAAAAGGAAGGGAGATGTTGAGGAAGTGGCAGGTAAGAGATGCTAGTATGCCATGTGGCTGATGGCTTATGTATTATGGGGCTAATTTGGCCCTCATAGCTATGGCTGTGGAAAGAATTTGTATGTTGCACCACTGTGCATGGAGGAGGACAGGATTTGGGAGCCATCCAGGGGTTCATACTCCACGCAAAGCTATACTAAGAGTTGAAGGTGTTTGGCAGAGGCAGCTGGAGGAGAAGAGGGAGGGAAATGTGCGGTGAGCCAAGATGACCTGTCACTGCATCTAGCCCCCACTATGGAAAAACAGGAGATAAGTGGCAACTTCAGTTACAATGGCTTCCGAGCTGTTCTGTGGCCTGGGCAGGAAGGTCCCCAGCACTTCTACCCAGTACTGAGCCCAGCTACGTAGAAGGTAGCTGTCATGAGGAATTAGCCTTTCCTGGACATTTAGTATAGGTGACACAGGCCACTGCCTGTTGTTAAGGTTGCCCAACACTTCTCATTATAATACAGTTTTCAGTTGCTTATAATTTTGCCAAACTTTAATCTTTTGGACTCAAATCTGCCATAGTAGGTGTCTGCCTCAGGCTGGAGAGTGTGGGTTGTTTTGGTTGATTTTTGTTCAGTTAAAACAGTGCACCCACTTCTGAGAGCAGGGTTGGAGTGTGGTGGGGAGGGGCAATGTTTTGCTCACAGTTTTTGTTTTCTTTTGTTTTTGTTTTTAAATCTTACAACCCTTAGCTGAGAATGTCTTTATTTCCATGCTTTGGCACAGGGACTTGAAACTTGGTATGGGGTTTGCCTGATGTCAAGGATAAAACCTTTCTAGCCAAACTATGAGCCCCTGAAAAAAAAATGTTTGTATATGCTCAGGTGAGACCTGTTAGAATCTGTAATCTGTCGGCTCTGAAGATTGTCTGAACTGAGCATCCTCCACCCCCCACATTGTGATTGAGTGTGCTCCATTTTGGGGACTGCAGGGATGAGCCTTAATTCCTGCAGTTTCTTTTCCTGGCTGCAGAGGACCGATGTGGCAGCCACTGCTCAAACTGAGAACAGAGTCTGAATTGTGCTCTGAATGCTCCCCCTGGCAGTGTGGAGAGGGAGGAGGATAAGGAGGAAGCCAGTGAGGAGAATAAGAAAGAAGCTGCCTGATTGGAGTGCAGTGGGATGAAGAATGCAGGCAGGGAGAAGACATGGGGCAGGAACTGAGAGAATAAAGGAGGATAGGAGCCTGGGTGGAAGGAGGGTTAGAAACAGGATAGAGTATAAGGGCAGGAGCAAAGGGAAAGAGGAGCAGGAACTAGTAATGGGGAGGATGAGAGTTTGGGGGAGGAGGCAGTAAGCAGTAAATAAGGCTTGGAACTGCAAACTGAATTATGAGAATAAAAATCAACACAGAATAGCTATTCCTTCAGGGAGCATCATCCATCCTGTGCACTGAATGAAGCAGAGGTCCTGTAGGAAAGAGGGATGTAATTAAAGACTGTCATCATGCATATGCACAAGAGGGCTGAATGAAGACTTGGAGTATTTAATTTTGCAACCTTAACATAGCTTCTGCTTAATACGTGTTAAATCAGTAGACAATATTGCTTAACTTTGTAGTTCTCAGCATAGTTTGTATCTAATATATAGCCTTATTTTTTTAAAATGTACATTTCTGTATATTTTCAGATTGAGGCAGAGTCGTGTCTCCCAAAGAAATAGTTGCTTATGCTGTTTAACTTTCCTATAAACTAGGATGAAACTTCATCCAAATGGAAGTTATTTTTTTAGTGACTTCGGATATTTGTACAAGAGAAATCCAAAACAAAATTACACTTTAAAGCCTGGGGAAGTTTCTTAGAGGTATGATTAAACTGTTATCAATGGAGTGGACTAGTACAGTGGACTGAAATATAAAGCACACAGATGTCTTGAGTGATTTAAGTTATATACAAACCATGGATGTGCAAATGTGCCAAAATCAGAATTTTATTCCAGTTAAAAAGGAGTTCTGTTGCTAAGCACCCGGAGCTGCCCATCCACTTTACCCACCATTGATAATCACTACCACTACAGATCATACTGAATCCAACTCTTGAAACCTTCAGGCCGTCATGCAAGATTTAAGGTTTTTTTCAGCCAAGCATTCCGCTAACAGCTCCAGAATGTCCCAGCGATATGTCCCTGAAGGAAACCACACAGACTGAACAGGCAAGTAAGTAGATTAAAATGAAAGGGAGGAAAGTTGGTTTCTTTTGAAGCAGTTTATGCAAATCAAAACCTAGGTAAGAGAGCTTTGGCACTATGGTGAGGGGTGGTTCAGAAGTGAATATCAAAGTAGCAATGCCTTTCTTTAATTAATGATGAAATCTGCAATCTTTACCATAAGTGCCTGGCAGAAATATTGCCCTCTAGCTCGCCCTACTGGATCATTACAATGAATTTCACATGGTTAATGTGTGCAAAGTTATATCCCTGTGTGATACAATTAATTCAACATATAATGCAAGCATCTTGCTGTACTGCGTAAATCTTTTATATCATGTTCATTAATTAATTAATTTGTTCACTTTTACCCCATTTCTGGTTTTGTAGCATATGAGAAGAAAAGGAGCTTGTGTATCCCTTTACAGTTCATGAAAGTCCCCTGTAGAATATGAAACAGTTCTTGCAGTTAAAATTTTAGAACTTTCAAAAGTGCTGAAAGTAACAGGCCCTTAGGATCCATTTTCAAAATTGACATAGGCACTTAGGAGGCAAAGTCTTACTGCAAGTCAATAAGCTTTAACCTCCTAAATTCCAAAGTCCAGTTACTAAATACCATTTTCAAATGTACTTATACAGTTCTTTGAAATACAGTTACTTATGCAGTTTTGAAAATGTTACCCCATGTCACTATCATGGGTCAGGCTGCTGAGTCAAGGTGAGAAAAGTCCAAGATAAATGCAATTTATGACTTGGATCCTCTGTTTATCACAATTCTGAAATTCGTTACATGCGAGGGGACGTATGCCAGGATGCGTATTTATATATTCATGTGTAAAAAAAACAAATATATATCTAATTTGGGAGGAAAATTGTACAGGAGAAAATATGAGATCCTTACTTTGTTTCATTCTGAATTATACATCCTTATTTAAGCCAAATTATGTGAGTGAAAAACTGTTAAGAATATTAAGGTTGCAAAGTGAAGTTCTCAGAAGTAAACAAACTCCAAATGTAATGTGTTCTCAGTGCCTTTACATCTACTCTGCATATGCAATTAGAAATTTAGTTACATGATCACATGCTTTTTTAACTTAAATAGATTTTTACTGGATTACTAAAAATGATATTCCCATTCTAGAGACTACTTTTGTGCAAATTTCAAGTTTTTAATATCTACAGCTAAGAATCTAGTTATCAATAACATTAAAAATGCACTGACTATAGTTTTCTGTCTCCAAAATATCCTAGAAGAAATGTGCAGTAGTAATTGTCTTTTGCTGGCACCTCAGGAAATGACTTCTGTAACTTACTTGTGGCTCTGCTACATATCCATAACGTGTGGCTATAAAATCTTTGTCACACCACAGTTTAATGTATTCTGTCGAAGTGAAAGAGAGTAGAGATTTCTGAAAGGTTTCCAGAAGGGTCTACAGAGAAATTGTACAAAAGATATACAATCCACCAATGAATTAAATAAAAATACTGTACTGTTCCATTGAAAAGTAAATGCAGCTTATTTCAAAGAACAAATTAGATAATTTTAAGAAAGTCAGTATGTTATTATGGTTTAACTGCTGTTTCAGTGGAAGAAAAATCAGTATAACAAAAGTATCATTTACATATTTATGGTCTAAACTGGATATATCAGGGTGGAGACCAGGATTGTAATTGTACCATCATTGTAAAAAACACAATAAATACCAGTCACTAGACCAAACTTCCCCTGACTAAAATGGAGTGACCACAAGATTTTGCTGTAAATCTCACAGCATTTTTAATGCTAACTCAGCTTTTACTTTGCATCCACAACCATTATCTCTACCTATAAATTAACTTTTAAAAATGCTCCCAGTCACTATTTATTTCTTACATTTTTCACCACTTGTGCTTGGTCAACAGCAATTTACATTTATTAACTGAGAGTGCCTGCATTGTAGTAAATTAGGCTATTTGTATAAAGAAATCCAGTAATTACCCCAAAACTAAATAACGTTTATTTACATTTGGAATTTCGTGGAGACTCGTTCACACTTGCACAATGACTGTAAATCAGAAACTTACAGAGATATGTCTTAAGAGTTCACAAGGAATGCCATCTGAGCTCACCAAGTCATGCTGTGGCAAAAAGGGCTACTGTGATCTTTAACTGTGTATGAGCAGGGAGGTGACTTTACCTCTCCTAAAGGATGACAATGGTGTGACTGATACTATAATATCATGCCAGGTCTGGTGTTCACCTTTTTAAAAGGGTGTTGAAATACTAAAGAGTGTACAGAGAAGAGCCACAAAAATGACTTGAGGGCTGGAAAAATCCATTGCAGTGAGAGACATAAAGAGCTCCATCTATTGGACAAACTAAACAGGAAATCGAGAGGTGATGTGATTCTAGTTAAGACTGTGATTCTGTCACACAGGTTGTGGAAGTCATGGATTCGATGACTTTCCATGACCTCTGTGACTTCTGCAGCTGCAACAGCTAGTGTGGCTGACCCTAGGGCTTCCTGAGCAGCTGATCTTGAAGAGCACCCTCATCGGTCACTGCTGGAGTGGCTCCGGGGACCATGTGAGCATCGGTCCTGTGGGCAGCTGGAGCAGCGGCCCTGGGGAGCGCCCCAACATCAGTTCCAGGGGTCGTCCTGGGACTCCCCACCCCCCGAGCAACATCAGTCCTGGGGGCAGCCAGAGTATCCACCCTGGGTGTGTCCCCTGAGGCCATTGGGGAAAATGGTCCCTGGGGGCCTCAGAGCATTGGGCTGCTGGGGGTAGTTAGCCTCCACTGCTGGAGCAGGGGCCCCCAAAGCAGCAAGGCCCAGAAGGAGAGATTTAGTAATGGATATTTGTAATAAAAGTCATGGACAGGTCACAGGCCATGATTTTTTGTTTATTGCCTGTGACCTGTCCATGACTTTTACTGAAAAGATTTATGACAAAATCTTAGCTTAAATTATGGTGTATAAGTACCTGCCTTGGGAAAAAATACCAAATACTAAAGGGTCTTTAATTATAAGGGAGAAAAGCATAACAAGAGCCAATGGCTGGAAATGTAAGCCAGACAAAATAAAACTAAGGCACACACTTTAGCTGTGAGGGTGATTAATGTTTGGAACAAACTACCAAGCACTGTGCTGGATTCCCCATCTCTCAGTCTTCAGCTCAAGAATGTGCATGTTTCTGGAAGATATGCTTTAGTCAAATCAAAGTTATTTTGTATTTAGCTCTGTAATTGCATGAAGCGCTATTGCCTGTGTTGTTTAGGAGGTCATACTAGGTGATATAATGGTTCCTTCTGGCCTATGCCACAAGCTGGATGACTCTTTAAGGGAATTCAGGCCCAGCTTTGTCTGTGATGGCAGCAACTATCCCTCACAGATGATCCTGAATATGTGGCTTAATTCCAATTATTGGATACAGCTGGACAATAGTCATGAAGGCCTACAAAGAGAGAGTTCTGTTAGGAAAAGGGAAATTTGGGAGTGAGGAGTCTGGGAGTTCCTCCTTATGTGTGTGATAAGAGTTAGCCAGAAGGAGACCTGGGGAAAGCCACAGGGAAGGAGTTAGCTCCTGTTGTCTGCCTCAAAATAGTGGCAAGTCTCTATGGGGCGGGTTGGGCATAGAGCTGAGGAACAGAGTGTGGGGGAAACAAAAGAGGGATGAAAAATCAAGCCCAAGGATGTCAGTTTGTATTTGAGTTTATATAATAATAATATATTTGAGTTTATATTTTCATTTGGGGTTTGTTGAGGGACTTCAGAAGGAAGACTGTGAGCCCCCGTTGGGAAAAAATGGTGAACAGAAACAGGCTGTGAGCCCTGGGCTGTTCAAGAGGTCACGTAGCCTAGGAAGGGGAAAAATACACAGTGGGTCCAGGAAGGGTCTGGGAAAAAGGCCTGCCAACAGGCTGAGGTAGGAAGAAGCCCAAGGAGGAACCCATGACCAGACAATGTCCTGAGTAAACAGACCTTACCAGCTCACTGCAGGGTCCCTGGACTGGAAGCTAGAGGATAGGGAAGACCTGGATACCCTACAGACCCACTGAGAAAATGGTTCAAAGAGCCAGAGATCCAGCGTGGAAGGACTAGTGAATCCAAACTTGGATCAAAGACTTCATGTGAGGCTATTGGACTTTGATTTGTCACACTCTTTAGCCCTGGATGGGGTGAGACATGAAAATGACCTGCCTACAGGGTGGAGTCACAAGAAGAGGCAGATCACCACAGAGCCAGAGCAGCTGTCAGCGGGTGGCACTAGATAAGAAGAGCCTGCTGTGCACAAGGGAAAGTGCCAACGGTGAGTCCACTTAACTACACCTCAATCTATCTATCAGACACTGTTATATACAAGCGACAGCTGCACATGTTCTGGGCCAATTCAGTGTATAAAACTAGGTAAACTTGGCTCATTGTCTCTACAGCATCAGAATATGCACAGATGGCTCTGTTCTCTTTGATGCAGAAAACAATCAGGTCTCCAGTAGACACAAAATTAAAAACTTTGAACAAGTTCCATTAAAATTAATGGTGACTAGACACTCGACACCTTATTAACATCAATGATGAAGGATCTCAAGCCAAAATAGGGAAAGAACAGGTTAAAAATATTTAGCAAAGTTAGATGTATTCAAATCAGAGGACCTAATAAAATTCATCCTAGGGTACTTAATGAATTAGCAGAAGCAATCATGGCACTGTTAGCAATTATCTTCAAGAACTCATGGAGGACAGGTGAAGTCCGAAACGAGTGGAGAAGGGCAAACACAGTATCTAACATTAAAAAGGGGAACAAAGAGGACTTGGGGAATTATAGACCAGTCAGTCTAAATTTGATTCCTGGAGAGATACTAGAACAAATTATTAAACAATCAGTTTGTAAGCTCCTAGATGATAAATGGGTTATAAGAACACCCAGCATGGATTTGTCAAGAACAAATCATGCCAAACAAACTGAATTTCCTTTGACAGGTTACTGGCCTAATGGATGGAGGAGGAAACAGCAGATGAGATGCATCTTGGAGCTGTGGAGATTTTTGTTGTGGTGGTGGTGTTTGTTTTAGGTTTTTGTTAATAGAGGCTTTCTACAGAGTCCCAAGTGACATTTTCATAAGCAAACAAGGGAAATGCGGTCTAGACAAAATTACTATAAGGAGGGTGAAAATCCAATCAAAGACCAATCACAACTGGTTGAAAATCCATACTCAAAGTAGTTATCAAAGTTTTGCTGTCAAGCTGTGAGGTCCTATCTAGTGGAGTCCAACATAAGTCAGTCCTAAATCTGGTACAAATTGATATTTTCATTAATGACTTGGATAGCGGAGTGAAGTTTGCTCATAAAATTTGCAGATGACACCAATCTGTAGGGTTTGCAAGCACTTCAGAGAAAAGGATTAGAATTCAAAAAGACCTTGACAAATTAAAGAATTAGTCTGAAATCAACAAGATGAAATTAAGTAAAGACAAATGCAAAGAATTTCTCTTAGAAAGGAAAAAATCGAATGTACCCGTACAAAATGGGGCATAACTGATTAGGTGGAAGTACGATCTGAGGCTTGTATGGATCACAAAGCAAATTTGAGACAACAATATGATAAAAAAATCTTCAAATGATGTATAATGAATATAATGTATAATGTGATCAATTGTTCTCCATGTCCACCGAAGGCAGGACAAGAAGAAATAGGCTTAACCTGCAGGAAGGGAGATTGAGGTTAGATATTAAGAAACTCTTTCTTACAGTAAGAGTAGTTACGATCTGGAATAGGGTTCCACAGGAGGTTGTGGAATCCCCATCACTGGAGGCTTTTAAGAAAAGGCTGGACAAACACCTGTCAGGGATGGTTTAGAGGCATACTTGGTCTTGCCTCAGCACAGAGGACTGGATTTGACCTCTCAAGGTCCCTAAATTTCTATGAAACAGAAACCAGCATGATGCTAGAGTAACAGTGGCAGATCAGGCTCTGCGAGTCTATCCCACAATGCAATTCTGATGGACTTCATGAGGAGTTGCAGCTATGATTCTGAAAACAGCATGAAGACCAGAGACAGAGTAAAGTGCATAATATAATTTCCCAAGTAGCAGAATGGATTTTGATTGGATGCATGTGGTCCTTCTGTTCCAAAACAAAAATAATTTATTTCTGCAAAGCATTTTATCTCTCTCTGCAAATATTAAGCCTCAAAACACCTCTTTGATGTAGGTATAACAATATCAATTTCCCAGAATGATAAATATATACAAAGGAAAGAGTGCAGGGATCTCTACTGAGAATCTAGTTTTCTAACTTCCCTGTTGTAGTTCTACACTATCCCTAGCATACTTCAGAACATCTTCAGGGCTACTCTAAGCTATACTGGTTGGCAGTAGCTCCAGCACTGATAAAATGAGCTGAGACTAGTTGGAGTGCGGTAGCCATGCCCTCTGATACCTAATATGTACCCTACACCAGTGACTACAGTGGGAGGTCATATATGGGAGTGCTCCACCAGTTGCAAGCCACGTGGGGTCCCCTCACACTTGGGGAATTCCGAGCCAGAAAGGTCAGGTAGGTTTCCAGCGCTGTCCTAAGTGGCCAGATTACAAGAGAGCCTCTGTCCCTTTACAATTATTGTGAGGAAAAGAGCCCCCTCTTTCCAGCTGCAACCATAAATGAATGAGATGAAAAAAATAAAACAATGTTGAACTGAAAATTGCAATAGCACCCCAACTCCATACTAATATCAAGAATCACCTGGATAATTTATGGCTTATTGAATGGAGTCTTACACCTAAATGCAGTCTGCCTGGCACAACATTATAGTGTTTAAAAACAAAATTGTACACATGCAAGAAATTGATTAGTGGAGACCCATGGAGTGCTTTATCAACTACCTGCCACTGTGTGTGCCAGCCAGTAAAATCTCACTTATTCTGACAAGTAAATTAGAACATGATTAAAAATATATGCATCTGCTGAAGAAATTGGGCTAAAGATGGCCAACCTAAAGGTAACATATATTAGTACATGACCTGATATTAAGAAACATTTTAGGAATATTTATAGACTCTGAAAACTTTATTGTATTATCAGATCTGCCATAAAGGTTACCTTGAAGGATTTTTAAATAGCCTATCACAGTGAATTGGTGTTTGCATTTACAGTAAGCTATTTAAAATTATCAGTGTGGTCATGAATTAAAATAGTATTCTTTGATAAGGTGTATAATGTCCAGATTACAGTATTTTCAAATGTTGATGTCACCATTCTATGATGAATGTCTCCTACTGTTTGGCCGAACCCACTTTTATGCAGCTCCTATTTAAATCCTGTTAAGAGATACTTTTCCATATTTAGAAATAAAATATGTTTCAGCTTCATGAGCTCTGATCAGTGCAACTCTCCTGTATACAATGCTTGGACTGTGGCAAAGTGGAACAAAATACTCTGCCTGGATGTTGGCTGTAACTAAGTTCAATTCAGCAGATTTGCAGGCCACTAAACAATTCAGTCCTCATCTGCTCAGTTGTTGACTTAAGTCAGGTGGGGCAGGACAATGCAGAGCAGGAATAAAATATCCCTACAACATGTGCACAAAGCATCTGTTCCTTCTGTGACTTAATGATGCAAGGGAAAACATGTTAAATTGTATGATTTATCAATACAGTTTTTCCTAATTAATTTCAGATGATACATTTTTCCATGCTAGACAGCCATAGCAGTGCATTATATATCTGGTCGATGGGGATTTGTGTGTATACATATATACACATACCATGTCTGAATAAAGAGTGCATATGTCTATATTTAGATATATAGTATAAGGAGAATATGTCTGTCTATCGATTGTCTTTGGAAAGAATCAAACCAATGGCAGTGGGCAGAAACTAAGGACCACATCTTGGCACATATTGCAGCCTCTCTGTGCTGATCCACTGTCTTCTTTTCAGTAGAGTCAGCTTGAGGAGAGGCCCTATATTTTCCTCTTTTACCTTTCTAGCTTTTATCCCTTTGCCTTTTGTCCTATTTCCTTCATGTACTAACTTCCTCTTTTCCCTTCTTTCTTTCAGAGTGTGTGAGATGGGGAAGGCAACAGTAATTAGAGTCCTGTGCAGACACAAAACTTATATCCGTGGATGTGGATTGTATCATATACAATAAAACAGTGAAGGAAACCTGGAGTGGTTGTGGTCTGTGGTTAAGGCCTGAAGGGAATCACGGGGGACCACTACATGACAGCCCCTCCCCCCATCCAAGAAAATACTCAGTCACACTTGTTGGCCTTTAATGGGACTACTCATATGCTTAAAGTTAAGTGCTTAAGTGCTTTGCTAGGTTACGACATTAGTGAGGAGGGAGGAAGGAGAGGAAACCAGGAAGAGGAGAGAATAAGAAGTGCCAAGACTGAGAGAATAAGAGGTGCCAAGACTGTGAGTGCATTTATCAGTTTTAAACTTGATCTCTGGCATTACTGCATTCTGTACAAGAGAAAAAATGAGTTTGAATTGCTTTGGACTTGTGTAAAACTTGCTGGGTAACTTTATTCCTTTTCCTCAAGCCATCTTTTTTTGTTACTATTTGAGGACAAGGTGGCTGAGGCAAGAAGACTTGCGTCTTATGTTAGCTGGAGTACTGATTATTAAAGGAGACCAACTATTACAACATTTTCAACACATTTTCATATAGAAAATTGTGCATAAGCACACAGAGTGGAATGATCATGTGTTGATCTTTTTAAGAAATTGGAGAGAATAGAATAAACAGTTTGCAGCCTACCCATGTGGCTCCATACATATCAGGAATAGGAATAGGTAGACACACAGGAGAGTCTGGGAAATATTCTGCTGGTGGGGGAGCTATTAATGTCAAATATAGACTTTCGGTTTCATAACCAATCAGGGCTTGAGCCTGATTTGCTGAAATTACTGTATGTGCAAAATATGAGAATTTTGGGGATGGTTAGTACTTGCAGGGAGCAATTCTTGCTCATAGGTTACGGTGCATACAGTTTCACAGAACTCATGCAGAAGGGCTGTGGTGGAGGTGGTTGGGTGGAATTTGGGGAAGGGAGTGCTGGCAAGCTGGCCCTCTACTGGGATAGAATTAAGGTTCTGGTACATTCTCTCTGTGTGGTGGTGGGCTTCTGGATGTGGAAGCAGAAGGTATGTATTGTTCGTAGACTCAACTTTTCATTTCCTTGCTCTTTTGGTTTTGTGTAGATCTAGAACAAACTTAACTGATATGCGGCAAAGTGTTTTGTGCATTAATTTTCCTAGGAGTGTGTGTGTGTGTGTTTGTCTGTCTTATTGTTTGTTTTCGTTTGTGTGGTTTTTAGACAGGATCTTTGGAAGAGGAGGAATTCCCTTTAAGAAGAACAGGATCTTTGTTAAAAGGCCCCACTGGCATGGGAGTGGTGTTTTAATGAAGACTATATCCTGTGAGAAAGGAGCCATTATTATGTAAAAGATCCTGCTCTTTGTTAAATTGTCCAGGAGGTTCACACGTTCTGCTCCTGAACTGGCTGAACAGTAAAGCTGCTGGAAATTTTTTGATTGAAAGGTATTTTTCATCCAAAGTCTTTTTTTTCCTGAAAACAAATAATTTCCCAAACCCAGCTAGATATTTTTCAAAAAAAAAAATTTCTCCAAAAAAGAGCCATTTTGAGATGTGAAAACATTTTTTTTCAGTTCAGAGAGTTTTACCCAGCACTTCTTGTCAGCAGATTCATGAGCTTTAGCCAGCTGAACAGTTTAATGAAGAGCAGGATCTTGACATAACAATAGTTCCTTTTAGATGTAGCAGGATCTTCAGGAAAGTAACAGAATACTTTGAAGATCCTGATCTTTATGAACAATTCAGCAGAACCAGAAGTCGGTGAAATAATTTCATGTATCAGCTAGTCCAGCGGTTCTCAAACTATTAAGAACCGCGACCCTTTTTTACTTTCTTCTTCGGTGCGGCAGACCCTTGTATGTCCGCTGAAAAGCCGCTGAATTGATTAGTTCCACATTCGGTGGCTATTTTCGGCGGACATACTGAGCGCTCCCAAAACAGCTCAGCATGTCTGCCGAAAAGCTGCCGAATCCGGAAGTAATCAATTTGGCGGCTTTTCAGAGGTGCCAGGGGCTCATGACCCCTCGGGAGGCGGTTAGCGACCCCCCGAGGGGTCGCGATCCCCACTTTGAGAACCGCTCAGCTAGTTCTTGACAAACCATCAAGTACCATGTAGAAGATATCTTCTCTGATGCAGCACAAATGTCCACAGACCAGCAAAATTCATTCTCCATACTCCTGATTTTAGATGCAGAGAGCATTATTGAGAGCTTTTTTTCTGTACTCGTATGTCAAGGAATGGAAGTGTCTGTTGTAAATCTTGTTCTCTGTCCCTTAACTATGTCACAATGGCTATGTAACAAAGGGCTTGTCTACCCAGCCTCATGGTGTGGAGTACAGAGTTCTGAGTTGCAATGCGCAATGAAGTGTTTCACTGTAACTGCCCCCCACCCCAGATACTACTTGCACAAACTAAAAGATACCTAGTTCACATTAGCATAGTTCTGTTTGAAACAGTAAGGTAGCTGTATCGTTTCTACTGCACAAACGGGTCTTGCTCTATGACTGGGATTCTTAGGAATTACTGCTAATCTTAATTAAAAATATATTGGCATATGAGTAGAAACCAAATACTGAGGACTTGTTACTGCTTCCATGTTACAAAACTCCAGCTGAACAAAGGATCAATTCTTACTGGACTTAAACAAACCTGTAGTGATGGATGTGATTAGGTTAAGGTACTTTTAATGCTAGGGAGGGAGTCAGGGTTGGTGTTACAATAAGTTAGTAATACACTTCTAGCAGAGGATAAGAATGATTTTTTAAAATGAGAAGTGTGTGAAAACATGCAGTCAAATTGAACTGAATTACTGAGGGGAAAGGACAAAATGTTTATCACCATGTAGTTCATGGTAGTGAAGCACTCTTGAGTGAGCGAACAGCATTAAATTAGAGACTGCAGTGATATCTAGGGATTTTTAATTTGTCTCTGATATTTAACCTTCTAGTAATAAAAAAGACTAGGATCTTGTAGAGAATCCATTTTTATATCTGTATACGTTCAAGGCAACTCGCTGAGAATACTTGAGACTGCGTTTTGTCCGGTAAAGTTGATATGGTAAGTGCGGTGATCAGCGAGGGGTTTTTGGATACAAATACAGATACGTTAAAATATAAATTGTCCAGTCTGATAAAATCTGAAACACATTAAGCAAAATGGATTGCTAGTGTTTAAGCCAGGAGTACTGTGGACAAAAAAGAAATAAAGTTTAAAGAGGTGCTGGAACTGGATCAGGGAACTGTGTAATGTTATTTAAAACAAAACATACAGAAGTTTTAAAACTATTGTGGATGAACGATACTTCATTAAAGAAGCCAGAAGCTGTGGCATAGATTTTTATGGAAAGAAATATAAAAAGGATATTTCATGAGAAAAATGGAAAAAAATCAAATTATTGCTGCCACCCTTGCTTGGAAGGGTAAGTGGGAGAAATTCCAGTCCATTGCAGCTGTTATCTATGAGGAGAGACTGACAAAACTAGGCTTACTTAGTCCTTGGAGAAAATAGTTAAGAGAGGACGTCTGAAACATTTCAACTGTCTAAGGATTAATTAAAACAGCAGATATAAAATTAAACTTGATCTGTTTAAGGCAGTAGGAAAGATCTGATCAGATAGCCAATGAGGGTGATATTAAGAGGAAATATATGCAAGAGGAATTTATTATAATAAGTAGAAGAGAGTTGTGAACATATGGAATGGATTTGGACAGAGGACATGGAGTCAATCTACATTTTCTCCCCTGCTTGTTCCCATAATATTTAAAACATCCTTCCACTGAAGTAGCTTCAATATATTTAAGCCAAAATTGGATAGTTATGTGTCAGTTCATAAATTAAAGAGATGTTAGACACGTTTTGCTCCCATCACTCTTTCTGGATGTGAAAAAGGGAATGTTCACTGATTGTGCTTTATCCCCACGATGAATGTGGAGGTTTTGAATCAGAGTTTTTTTCCCTTGTGCCAGCAAGAAAAGGTTTTTTTTAAAAAAAAGTGTTTAAAATGTATAGAAGAGAGGTGGCAAAGGTATCATGGAACTATTACAGACAGCTAGGCTACTTCTGGTCCCTATGCAACTACTACATCTCTTTTTAGTCCTAGACCCTATAGTGAAAAAGTCCTGGGATAGGCTAAAATAAAACTTACAGTGGAGACTCCACTACTGTTAAAACAAAGTATAGAACATTGAAATATAGAACAGTGTCCTGCAGCAAAATTTAACAGCTGGCTAAATACACATAACTCAAATCCAGCTTAGAGACTCAGATCCCAGCCATAGCTCAAGCGGCTTTATGCCACCAGAGCACCATAAGACAACCAGAAAGTTGGCTTAAATAATTACAAATATAAGAGGAAGTTTCCAAGTGGTATAGAGCTCTCTGGTACCTTCCTCTCACACTCCAAGGAAAAACAGATGCAGTGGCTAAGAAGCCGCCCTACGCAGGCTTTCACTTGGGGTATGTCTACACTGCAATTAGACACTCCTGGCTGGCTCAAGCCAGCTGACCCAGATTGGCAGGGATATTTAATTGCAGTGGGGACCTTCATTCTCAGGCTGGAGTCCAGGCTCCAGGGCCCTCCCTCCTCACAGAGTCCTAGAGCCTTGGCTCCAGCCCAAGCCCAAACATCTGCACCACAAGGAAACAGCTCCGCAAGTCCGAGACAGCTAGCGTGGGCCAGTTGCACATTTTTAATTGCCGTGTAGACTTTCCCTAGGTGTTTTAGAGCAGTGAAGGTTATAGCTGCCTTTGCTAGGCATGAACGGCCTAGCCCTAGACAGGTGTCATTCGACTAGTGGATTATGACTCCCAGAGGATCACAAAAGGTAACTGGAGAGTTGGAAGTTGTTGAAAAATATATTGCATTTCTAAAGCAAAGAAAAAGAAATTCCTGCATAACTTTGGGGTGACCAAAATCTTCAAAGTTTGTGAAGTTAAATGTAGCAGTTGTATTAAAGGCTTATCATTGATACATTTTTCTTTTATCATAAGTGTTAAGGGGTTGTGAAAAATTTTCACTTTGAATAAGGAGTTGTCAGTCTGAAAAAGCTGAGAAACACCATCATAAAACAAGCTCAGCTTCCTTTGTCCCACCAGGGACACCTCTATGCCAAGGAAATCGCCAGATGGCTGCTTAGGCTAGCTCTAAGGATGATGTATGCAGCTGGAATGGGACAGAAAAGCTTGACGGGGGGCAAGGATTTGGACCCATACTTTTAAAACTTGATTTCGAATTTTGTATAAAGTTCATGTGGCCTGTGAAATTCCAGAGGGAGAAGTTTTGTTCTGGAGAAGTTGGGAAGCTAGCATCAATCTTTAAAATGGTGTAGCCACTCCCTAATTAAACCAGCATTTGGAATGGCTGCAGATGCTTGGTTACCTGCCCCCATTCTATATCTATTCTATTTTTATTTCATCTTTTTGGTTTGATTAATACCAGACCTCTCATAATTGCTTGCAGCTCCCACAGGTCTATTCTTTCCATCACTTAGCACTTCTATTTAGTCTTCCTGTGTATTCACAACTGCTGAGCGTGTCTACTGTATTTTTGCTTTTTATACCAACCCCTCCACCCCCTTCACAAAAAGATGGGGTGAAAAACAAGGCAGGAATCAGCTATACAAGCAGAAGAGGGTTTAAAATGTTTCTTTGGTAAAAAAAATAAAATAAAGCTTCTGGAAATGTTGAGACAAGGATTGGGTAAAAGAGGCAACTTGTAGGAATTGTCACCAGTTGATGAAACTGAGCTTGAGACAGACGTTAGTCTACAACCATATGGAAATGTTTAACAGTGCCATGGTTTATGAATCATTGTTTTTCCTGGACTTTACTTTCTCAAAAGAATGCCGGGCTTGGATAAGGTTAAATGTGTGAGGAAATGGATTGAGAGCATGTGGCTATTAAAATTTGTTAAATGGTGATTTTACTTTACTTTTTCGCCACATCCCCTAAAGCAAGGAAAGGAGAACATTGGTATTTGTGTTATTTATTTAAATGTTTGGAACAGAATTCTTCTTAGATATCCATAGCCAGTTGTAACACAGAATTTTTGCTCTTTTGACATGCACATTAAATCTACATGTAACCTCCCTGGCATCAGTTGATCTGGTAAGCTGATCCTTGCACACATTAAAGTCAATGGCACTGCATGCAAACTGAAGGGTCCATAAAGCAGGGGTAGACAACCTATGGCACATGTGCCACAGGTGGAATGCGAGCTGATTTTTAGTGGCACTCAAACTGCCCGGGTCCTGATACCCAGTCTGGGGGGATGCTGCATTTTAATTTAATTTTAAATGAAGCTTCTTAAACATTTTAAAAACCTTATTTACTTTATATACAAAATAGTTTAATTAAGTATTATAGACTTATAGAAAGAGACCCTCTAAAAACTTTAAACTATATTACTGGCGTGCAAACCCTTAAATTAGAGAGAATAAATGAAGACTCGGCACACCATTTCTGAAAGGTTTCCAACCCCTAGCCAAAAGGATTGGGGTCCAATGAACAAAAAGTTGATGATTAATGCCAGATCTTGTGGGAGGGGAGAAGAAAGAGATGCATTTAAACTAGAAATATGCTGAAGACTTTCTCATCCATTTTATTTGGAGTATGAAACTCAGTATACTAATATGATGCAATTGTTTTACTAATTTGTTGATTACACTATCATATGCAGCACCGTATAGACTATGCTGGAACAATCATGAAATTGGGAGGAATTTCTTGGTGACATTCAGAGGCGAAATTATAAATAGAATCAGTGCTGCTTATAGCTGGGAGAAATTGTAAACAATTTTCAAATACAAAGGGAAGCTTAAAGAGCAGTTTTATGGCTACATATTTCTAATTTTGACTTTGTGTACACAACAATTGTAAACATGCATCTCAGAAATAAAACACTATGTATGACATGTTAAAGAGAGAGGAGAAAATAGCAAGAGAAAATTGTCCTTAAACTTAGAAGAGAATGTGATGGGGAAGCTAATATATGTGTGTGTAAGAGGTCTCATTTGAAGTAGACTACTGTAGATTATTAATGTGGTAGAATTAGCTGGGGTGTGGTCTAACTGATTTTTGTTTTTGCATGCTATTATAAAGCAGATTATCTGTAACTACTAATCTATAAACACTGAAAATGTATGTTCATTTGTTACTGAAATTTAGTTTAATATTTTCTCTAGTTTCATTCTGAAACTAGTGGTGATGGAAATTGACTATCAAATTAAACTGAGCTGTTGACAGTACGTTAAGGATCAGGGTCCACTTTACAAATATGGCCCTGGTGACTAAAGCTGGGAGCACAATGGAGTTTTGGGTTGCTGGTAATTTCAAAAAGTCAAAATTTGTTTTGGATTGAACAAAATATTTTGTTTGATGTGAAAAGAAACACAGTGGTTCAATTCTGACCATTTTCAACACTTTTTAATTTTATAAAATTAAAGGACATTTCTAAACAGCCAATTTGAACTGAAAATCAAAACATTCTGTTGAAAATGTTGGAATGAAAGGCTTTTGTTTTTTTCCCAAACTATCCATTTGGTGAAAGCAACACAAATTTGCAAGACATGTCAGTAGCACCATCATTTTTTGCCAAAAAAAGTTTTGTTTGAAAAATTTACCCAAGTCTACCTGTGGCTGCTAACAAGGTTTGGGATCAGTAAGAAGAGATCTGCCAAATCTCCTCAAAAATGTGTTGATAAGCTGTAAAGGATTTAGAGTTGGTGACAAATCAGTATTGTTCACAATCTCTTTCAAACAGATCTTACACCCACCTTTATTAAAACATGCTTGATTGTCGTCAGTCTTTTCTCTGGTGTATGTTTGTATCGGTGCTGGACTTGATCAGCAAACCTTAACCTTAAGTTGTAAAGCTGATTTCTTTAAATACTGTAGCGACAGACACTCAGCCCTTATTAACAGAATCAGTCCTTTCTGTTCATTATCGTGACTGATCCTACTGCAGGGTGTTGTGTACCACAGCACTTACAACTAACTCCTTATCGATGCTGTGTGCACCACGAGCTGGAGGCCAAGTGCAGCAGGTATTTGAAGTGCTCAGTTGTACAGGCTCTTGTCCTTATTAGGTTCCCATAAACACAGACGCACAGTGAGGAAAGTAACAGAAGTACTTCACTTGGACTGACAGAAGGATCAACCATTATGACACTGTTTGTTTAGTACAGTAGAACCTCAGAGTTACAGAAGCCTTGGGAATGGACGTTGTCCGTAACTCTGAAATGTTTGCTACTCTGAACAAGCCGTTATGGGAAGACTGCTTGGGGAAGACTGCTTGGAGCAGGGGCTCAAAGCTCTGCAGTGGCTGCCCGGCAAGTGCGGGTGGGGACAGGCAGCTGATTCTAGCCCCCTGGTTGCAAGGGTGAAGAGTGAGGCATCCTGGGGCACCCCAGTGTCAATGGGCGCATGGGTGCAGGCTGTGGCCCTTTAAAACTGAGCTACTTCTCCAGAGTGCAGCATGCAGGCAGAGCTCGGACTATGGCTCCGGCAGCTTACATTACAGGTTGGGTTTCAGTAGCAGCTTGGGAAGTTTCTTTCCCAGGCTCTGAGCTTGCAAGCTTGTTCCCTTCTGACAGGGAAAAATAGTGTTCACCATCTGTAAGTGGCTGCCCCAGGTCATGGTGAGTGGGGTGCAAACAGGCAGCCCACATGTGCCTACCTTTAAGATGCAATACAGGCACAGTGCAGTACTGTATTTGCTGGCCTGTTTGTGGTGGTGGCTGAGTGGGGTCGGGGGGTATTGGTCTCCGCTGCTGCCTGATAGCTTACTTCCGGTTCCCCATAGTATCCAGTTGACCACTCAATCCGTAACTTTGGTGTTCGTATCTTTGCGGTTCTACTGAAGTTGCAACAAAAGATTAAAACAGTTCTGCATCTTCCTGTGGCTACTGCTATCTCCCTGCTGGTAACAGGGTAAATGAGCCCAACTCTCAGCCTTCCAGTTCTCAAGCTGCTTATTGCCCACCCTTTTCTTTGCAGCCCCCTTCCAGCCTTGCCTCCTGCACACAGGCAGCCTTTGGCTCTTCCTTAAACCTGATCCCTTCTGGCTTCAGATTATTACTTCCTTTTCCTGTACTGGAAGGGATTAAGAACCCCTCTACTAACTGGACAGTGAACTATGTGCCATAAGAATGAGCCAGTAAATTGGTTACGGTATGGCAACCAGCTTCCCTGCAGAGCACTGCGGAAATCTTTTGCCCGAACACAGAATCGCCTCTTACCATGGAAAATGTTGGTGGAATATACAATGGTCTATAATAAGCAGTTAACAACATTACTTTTTTATAGTTTGGGAGGTTCATAGTATTTTGTTCCCCGTAGGGCAAAGGATGAAAACTAGGGGGAGGGGAGAAGGAGGGAGGAAGTTAATATAAATAGCATAAGCTATTCATGAAGGAAAGATGTTTCTGCTTCTACAAAGAACAAATTTAGGCCTTGCAATCTGCATTTTTAAAGCCCCCAAAGTTTAGGTTCTGTAGTTGCAATAAATTAAACATATATTTACCCATGCATATAAATTCACAGAAGAGAAATGTGTTAATTTCAAAAGTAAGAGATGATGCTATGCTTGACCAACAGCCATACGACAAGTGGTAGCAGGCAGAAGTAAGGAAAAAGGGACTAGATGAATGGAATTACCTTAATGACCACAATATGATTTATGGTATTTGGGAGAAAACATCGAATAGCTGGAAATACTATACCTCCCGAGCAAATTAAGATCTGCTTTTACAGGCAATGCATTCCCAAGAGATCTCTAGTGAGCATGGCAGATCAGAGCTCAGCTCACTTTTAAAGTGTCACAGATGATGAAAGTGTCTGAGCTAATCTGCATTCAAAATGTTATCCTTTTCTAATTAAAAAATTTGTATGTAGATGCATTACCTAGGGACAACTACTGACTTAATCAGCACATTTACACTCTGGCATGATCCTAACCATAAGATGAGTCTGGCAGATAAGAGAGAAAATGGACACTGTTAGTTCTAGCAGAGATGTCACAAGTAAAGAAATTTGAATAACAGATTTTTTTGGTTCAGTGGCAGTTCTAAAATGTATTTTTTAAATTGTTGACCTGAAAGAAATTTTTCAATAATGTTGGTAAATCAAAAAGCTGGGGGCGGGGGGAATGATTTCAGGTCAAATTAAACATTTTTAAAGTGGGGTTGGGTTTTTTATATCTTTATAGCATTTAAAAATCATTTTGACCACAAACCACAACAATTTTTAAACAAAATATGTAATATCAAAATGTTTATACTTTTTTCAGAAGTGACAAAGAGTCCTGTGGCACCTTAAAGACTAACTAAAGTATTAGAGCATAAGCTTTCGTGGGCTAATACCCACTTCATCGGA
>ML677351.1:7328505-7698065 GCA_007922305.1 Dermatemys mawii
TCTGGTCACCCTACTTTGCTGCCTGACCCTCTACATCAGGCCTGCACAACTCGGAAAGCAGTGAGGGCCATATTACTGCAAAAAAACCAGCTGTAGGCTGAATAGAGCCGCCCTCGCTCAGCCCCCCACCGGCTTCCCCCCACCCCACCGTTTGGCTTGCCCCACCCCAACTAACCCCCCCGCGGGCCGCACCATGAGCCCGTGCGGTCCACATATGTCCCCCAGGCCGCATGTTGTGCAGCCTGCTCTACATCTTACTTTACATCCTTCCCCTCTCATATAACATCCACTCTGGCAGCTACACAAATTGCCTTTTCCAAAAATTGTATGTACTGTAGTGTCAAGCGATGTTTAGTGGATGGAAGGTAGAACTAGACAACAGTATCACACTACAGTACAAACAATAGGTCTGTGCTAAAAGCATTTTGTTACCTTTTTACTATTTGGTGGAGGAGGCAAAAAAGCCCTGTTTCATCCATTCATTGGAAATCTCCACTCAATTTCTTCACTCCCCCCACTTATTTATTTCATGAGAATGCAGAAACTGAATCAAAATCAGGTTCTGAGTTGTAGTATAATTGTGCTTTTCAGAGTAGATAATTAAACTGCTATGTCTTTGGGAAAAGGTCAGCTTGTTGGGGTAGCATATATTCATCTCTCTAGGGCATTTGCCCTCATTAGCCATGAATCACTGTTTCATAAGCTAAGAGCCTTGGCTAGGCTCCATCTACCCTAAAATATGTTGGAAAAACATATGAATTCACTGAGATTCACCTTAATAGTTTATTACTAATTAAGCTGCATATGCCCCTTTATGTTACTCAGACAACCAACACTCACTAGTGTCTAGACACAGATTAGATGTTTAATATTCTTCTTCTTCATTGCCATGCTTTGGAGTCCGTTTGGATTTACACAGGGACCTGCTAGGCAGGTTTGTGAAGGGACATACATTAGGGTGCCTTCAATGTGCTATAACACCCAAGTTTCTGATTCCATCACTGTCAAACCAAATGATATGATAGAACACCCAGTGTTTGCCCAAGATCGGGGCATATACAAAACTAGTTTGTTGTGCTTCAGTACAGATGAAATAGAAGGAATGTTGCAGGGAAGTACCTGGAAGAGATGGAGGAGATAATATTGGACACTTTCATTGAAAGTGTATGCCCACCAGTTGTAACCAGTTCAGAATCTGGGTGTCTAGTTAGATGCTCACCTACTGTTAAGGTGAGCAGATGGCAGTAGTGGACTTGATTTTGTTTCCGTTTGTCTATTTTTTTTGCCATGAGATTGCAACCTTTTCTTTAAGAAACAAGTTTCACTCCATCCTATGTCACTCTGGCCCAGATCCACAAAGAGATCAGGGTGCCTAAGTCCCAGAATCAGGCACTGCTGTGATCCAAAAAACCACACTCAGTTGCCAGCTAGTCCAGTGAGTGCTTTGTGGATCTGGGCCTTCGGGGTTAAATCACTGCAATACGGTCTGCATGAGGCTGTGGACCCTCGCATCATCCATACACTGAAGCTGTTGTAGAGTTTAGTAACCTGTTAATTAAGTGGACAATCATACCTATATAGATGGGACTTATTTTACACAATTTTTAAAGTAAGACACCATAAGACACCTGTATTTTTCAATTTTTGTATTGTGCTTAAAACCCTTCTGATCAAAATAGTAAGAAAAATAATACTGTATTTGTAGTACCTGTGTGTGTAAAATAAATTGCAGTTCCCACAGAAGTTAATTTTGTTTTATTTCCAATTAACCTTTGTGCAATATAAAGAAAAAGGCATTCCCATAGTCATGTAGTACACTTCAAATTCAACGAAACAGCTGACAGCATAAATTGAAGCTTTGAGAAGAGCTGAACATTATTTTGGCAGAATACCTTCCTAATGAACTAAATATGTTACAATAACTCTGTCTCCAGGTTTGCCTAACAGAACTCAGATATGCTTTCAGAGATAGACTGGTTAGGGTGAGGTGTGGCTAGCAGCATCTTTTGAAATTCTGTCTAACTTACGCACAAAAACTGAGTAAGTCACCTTTTTGCTGTACTATAATAAGCACAAAGCTTGCATTTATTTATACACAGCACAGGAACTGCCATCATGATCAAACCAGTGATCCAGTTAATCCTCCATCTTGTGTCAAACAGTGGCTAGTACCAGATGTTTCAGAGGAATCTGCAAGAAACTGTGCAATAGCCTGTCCAGAGGAAAAATCCTAGCCTCCATTACTTAGAGGTTGACTTAAGCCCTGAAACACAAGGGTTTATATAGCTTTAAAAAAAACTGTTCTCAACCAAAATCCTTACTATAATAATTATGGATATTCTTGTTACTCACCTTAATGCCAATTGCTTTTTAAAATCTGGATAATCTCTTGATGTCATGGATATATTATGGCAGTGAGTTTCACAAGTTAATTCCATGTGTGGAAAAATATTTCCTTTCATCAGCTTTAAACGTTTTGCTTTTCAGTTTTATTGAATGTCCCTTATTCTTGTATTATGAGAGGGTGTATAGAAGAGCTTGGTCTATCTTCTACATACCATTTATTACTTTATTATATATTTTTATCATGTCCCATCTTCTTTGTCTTCACTCTAAAGTTAACAATCAGAAACTTTCCACTATCTCTCCTTGTATGGAGTTTTTTAAACTCATGTTGCATGTCACTGGACACCTCAGCCCTAGTCTCTGCTAAATTCTCCATGAGATAGCAACCATTACTGAACACATTATTCCAGGTGTGGGCATACCATTGATTTATACACTAGCATCAGACGATGTCCTCTGTACACAGAGTAGGCCTTTGGGAACGACAAAGTCTGCTGCTGAATATTCTGCCAATGGAGAACCTAGAGAATATTCTCAATTTTGATTTCTCAGAAAAAAGTGCTTTCCCCTTGTGAAGGTAGAATTGAAAATGTAAACCATGACTAACTTCCTTCAGGGGTTGAACACAACAATCAGCTGGGCTCCACTTCTGTAACTGGAGGTTACAGGGCATCCAACATTTTACTTACATACACTCACTTTTTGCATAAAATAAAAGTTTTATTTCGGAAATATCCTAAAAAATACACATTGCTAACCCTGCCCCAAATCCTTAAACTAGAACTTTGCATAGCCCTATGATCAATGGTGAACAGGAGTTTGTGGACAGGATAGAGAGGAATGGTGGGAAAAGTTGTTCTTCAGAACTCCCAAACATACAAAGATTGCCTATGATGGTGCTAATTCACTGCTGAGAATGCTCTTGATTGCAGAGCTGCTCTCTATTTTCACTGGAAAGATTAGCAGTTTTAGGGTCTGGGGACCACTAGCCTCTACAGACTGCACTCTGTGATATTGCACTGAAGGGGATAGACGCTGCCAGAAACCCTCACTGCTCTCTCCATTTGCACTGGTGAGTTACTGGTGAGTGCACTGGTTTAGCACCCTTCTCCCCGATTCCCAGTCATCACCTCAAAGAGCTTTCTTCATGTTGAAAGGAGTCACCTATCCCTTGGTATCATAATAGTGTAAAATGAGGCAGACTCCCAAATATGCTGTACTATAAATGGGTGATCTGAAAATGGAATAGAGAATAAACAGAAAGAAAAACAAGGATTAATGTTATGTGTTTAAATTAAGATAACTCCTGTTGGCACTTACATGACAGAAATCTAACTATTGCAAAGGTTAATATTTTTACACCCAAATTATTAAAGATTTATGCATGTATTTTAGGCAGGAAGCTGTTTTTTTTCTCAAAGGAAAAAGGAGTGTAGGGAAGCTAAATAATTTCACAAGGTAAAACCAACTCTTCACCATTTTACTTGATTCTTTCCCCAGCATCCTTCCCATGTCCTGGGAGAAATTATGGAATTCAGGACATTGTTCTAAAACCATATCTGGATTATCCTTCAGTTCTCCATTGCACTGAACTAGCTGGTGGTTTTTAATGACTTTCTGCGGTGTCTCCTGGGGACGGAAATGGATTTTTCTTGTCTTAGTGTTCAAAGAGCAAGATACTGCCCCATGTCCTATTGCCTTTATTGTGTGTAGTGGCATCAGCAGCATTATCAAAGCAGCGTTGTCTAGGAGGATCAGAAATGTCAGTATCAGGACTTTCAGAATATTAAATAGACTAAGCTGGGATATTTCTTCAACAGCAGGGGGCTTTAGATTTTTTTCAGTGTGGACCATATCTTAATAGAGAGGTTATCTTGTAGCTACCTCCTTTTCATTCACCATTGCCTAAACTTCTCGCCTCCATTTGCAGTCCCAGAACATTCCTGTGACAGTTACAAGAAATGCCTACGTTAAAAAAAGAGAGCGGTATTATTTAATATTTATTTTAGCTTTCCTTTGGTGTAATTTACTAGCTGGATCCAAGAAGATGAGCCATTATCATGTGCTCTATAGCTGAGTGGTGGCCATGGACCAAAGTTGTGGGATCTTTCTCCAACTCTATACAACCAGAAAATTATTTCCCATTGTTTCAAGGCCATATACAACTCCACTTCTGCTCAGTCTGACATACTTTTCTTATATCTTTCCATTCCCACTGCTCTTTACCAACAATGCCAGTCTCGATGCCCCATTTGTCTGCTTTTCCTCCCAATCTCTTTCCACACAGACTTTTTTACCACTCCACCCTCTATGCATTAAATGATCTCCCAGTTCTGAGATGCCAAGCTGTTACCTCTTCTCATTCAAATCTCTTATTAACTTGCTGCTTATATGCAAAAAGTGAGCAAATAATTACTTTTTATGAGTTTAACTGAATGATCACGAGAAGCGCATGTCTAAACAGATTGACTGTATCATACAATTGCTGCAATTTTTTGTCCATCCTTATTCTATTTCATCCCAGCTGCTTATATCTTGCACTTGTCATATATAACATTAGGACTAGATTCTGCCATCCTTAAAACTGGTTAAGTAACAGCTTAGTCCACAAGTAGTCCCATTGACTTCAGTAGGGCTACTTGTTGGGTGTGTTATTCTAGCTGATGCTGAGTAATATCAGAATATGGATCCTAGGGCTGAACTGTGGCTTTACCACAAACCTTGAGCAAAGAACAGTTGTGCTGTCCCAGGACCAGCCCAAGATTCAAACTGTGACATAGTCTGAATCTGTTCCCTCGTTGCCCTCCTTGTGAGTATATATGTGTATGGGTGTATATTCATCTGGCTGTCTCTGTATCTATAAAATGCACCCACTTGTCTGTAGAGAGAAATTATGTATTGATACTCTCAATTTCTTAAGCATAAATCAAAGAACTTATCTATGGTTTTTCTTAATCTATCTGTCTTTATTTGAATGTGTAGTATGGGATTTCCAGAAATAGCTACATAAATTAGGAGCACGGGTTCTATTGTGTTATGTTATTTTAGAGAACCACAAGCTTGCCCTATAGCCTCACTGAGATTCTAGAATCTCTTCTAAAGTATTACGTATATGCTTGATCTCTGAAATATTTTAATTCATCACTGAACATGTAATAAACTTTCTTCTATTACTAGATGACACAAAGGATTTTTTCCACTGACATTTGTTTTTTTAACTCTTTCTGGTCAGATGCCAGGTTCCTCTAACAATATTGTAGATAAACGTGAGCAATTTAGCCTAGCATATATGAAATAATGATGGAATGTACCTATGTCCACATGCTAGTGTACACTATTGTAATAACCTTTCTACAAATATGCTTTATTAGGTATCATCTGAAAACTCATAATATTCTGGACAATAGTGTCCTGAAAAAATGTGTGGCAACACTGTATGTATAATTATAAGATTCCTCTGTATGCTGTTATTAGCACATGTTCCAAACTGAGGCTGGCAAACAGGTCTGTCTCAAACAAAGGAATATGTGCTCTGCTTAATTTGCATTTAAGCAGTAAACAGAGTCATCAAGCAGGAATGGAAACCAAAAAAAAATAAATAAATAAACCTCCAACAGATGAGGAAAATCAGCAGGTAACATCCTTTCCTACAGATTCTGTCTCCTGAATCTCAGCTGGAAATGTTTTCCAAGAGGGGGACTGGCACCCCGCCTCTCTTGCTCTTCCCCTGCCCAATTATTCACTGCACCAGAAAGGGCAAAGGAAACTGCCACTGAACTGGAAAAGGGGTCCCTGACCTAAGAACAGGGATTTCCCTAAACCCCCACAAAGGGGTGTATGCCCCCTGAATTTCCCCAACCTCAATGCCCCCTCCTCCCAGTTACATGCACTGTTATTAATTTCGTTATTGGTTGGAAATTTGCATGGAAAGTGAAACATTAATACACACTTTAAAAACATATACAATATATGAGAAAATACTTGTAAAAATACATGAGTACAAGATCTCTTGCTGAATACAAGATCTGAGTACAAGATCGCTTGCTCTGTTATGGTAAATAGTTTGATACTGAAATTTACATATTTGATGATTTAGCAGGCCATCCACTGGTTTATTTACATCACATCCCCAAAGTGTTGAATGCAGTGGTGCTTTATATACTTGAGCCTGTAGCACGGGAAACATTATGTACGAAGGGAATTTATGAAAGTGGTTCTATTTTAAAGTGTGTGTGAGAGAGAAAGTGATGTGCATTTTTAAAAAGTAGAAAATGAATGCCCAGAATCATTGATATGCCTTACTGTCTATACTTTAGTGTTCTATGTCTTAATGTTGGCAGTACCAACTTGGGCTAGAACCTGATAAGATAAAACAAGGTCTGACCTGGTCAGTACATGAATGGGTGACCTCCAAAGAAAAATCTAAGATTAGAGTTGCTGATTCAACAGGTGGCACTCTTCCCTTTCAAAATAGTTGGGAGTTTTTCTAACTTAGTCCTAATGTACAGCTTTACAGAGGAGATGTGAAAATGAAGTTTTCCCAAACTACTTATCTGGGTACTTCCTGTGTTCCATAAAAACCATGATGAAGCCTAATTTTTAAATGATTTCTCAGATTCAAACATTGCATAAGAAGGCTAAAGATAGGAATGACTTGGTTCAGAAAGATACCATCAGGGAACATTTCCCAATTGCCTGTTTCATGGGGACAGGAAAGGAAGCAGATGTTTTCCATCAACAACTAACATTGAAAAGCTACCATTACTCCCTCCCTAACTACATGCTGTAGGCCGTAATCATGTACTCCCTTCTTCTGCTTTCATAGACACAGTAGCATGTAATAATTCAAATTCTGTCTTGACACAGCTTACTTCAGCTGTTTCACATAGCAAGTTGTTTGTACAAGGCATCGATGGGCACATCAGCATTTTGTAGAGCAATTAAATGAAGTTGCTGCTTTCCTGATGGTGGTTGCAAATGTTTGCTGTAGTCTTCAAGTTCAGAAAAACCTGTGGGTGTAAGATTAAATACTGCTGATCACTGTAGCACTAATATTTGCATTAGCAGAAATAACAAACTTCCCCTCATTCCCTTTAGGTATCTAATCTAAAATAAATCTTTCTTCCCTGTTAATTGAGGAATTTGTTTACAGTGATTAATTTTTTTCAAATAATTATGCCACTTTTTGGATACTCAACTCTCAGTAAGCAATGGCATCAATACTTTATGGCAAACTGCATAGCTCAATAGTTCTGCTCCAGAGCTGTGTTCTTTAGCTTCAGCTATAGGATGCAAGCAGGGGTAAGTGAAAGTTGCTATAGGCACTTAAAGGTATAGGGCTGGACTGGGGCTGGCTCTGGCCCCTGTGAGGGCAGGGCCTTGGGAGGTAGGGGCAGGACTTGGGGGGTCAGAGCTAGCCCTGGCCCTCCCCGCCCCGTACTGGTAAGTGCCTATAGCTGTTCCCATTGTCCCCCTCCCCCACCACCGTAGGCTTTAACAGTGCTGCCTTTTCCCCACCCAGTTGTTGGCCCTGCTGGTAGGGTCTCTATCGCCAGGGCACCCTACCAGGGAGGCAAACGGGGCAGAGCTTTAATATGGGATGAATATTGGCCAGTACAGGTTCTTACCGGTATGTTGTACCAGCCCACTTTCACCCCTGGATGCAGGTGACTAGTGAGTAAACTGTTCTGGTACTCTGTATGTATCCATGTATTAGTATGACAGAATATTGCATGGATGCCAGTAACTCACCAATACAGGATTTTCCAACAGGCATAAAGCATTTGTGTTGTGTATATGACAATGTAATGGCATTCCATATCAGCCTAGCTAATCCTCTATATAATAAAGCATGCCAAGTGGGTTTATTTTTGTTCATTTTTCTAACAGCCACAGTAATTTGTAGTTGAGATTCTACTCCCTTCACATTTATAAACATAAATTCTGGACATTTCTCTAAATGAAAGGTTTTAAACACTGGAGAAATAGTTTATATGTCCTTTCTTGGAAACTAATGTGGAATAAAACACTTTGGTCTTCACTAGCAGTGCAGAAGAAGGCAGTTTGAAGTCATGTCCTATGTTAAAAGGTGGTCACTGAGTCTGGGTGCCACTATTTTCCCTTGCCCAAGTTGAGACTTCTGTTAGAGTGGGTGGGGCCACTGGAGAATCTAGGTGACAGAGAACATAAGCAATATATCTTGGTGCTGATTTTCACAAATGTTGAAGACCATCCCTCCAGAGTAGGTTAATGGATATGAGGATGCTCGGCCTCTATGCAAATGAGTCCCATATATTTTCCCTGATACCTCTAATGGTCTAAAAGCAAACTAACAGGAAAGTGGCTTGCATGGGGAGAAAATAGAGTCCCCTGAGCATTTAAGGGGACAGGTCAGCACACAGCTCTTTTGTATGGAGTTGTGTGCTTTAAGAATTACTCTGCACCTAATTTCAGGTTCCCACGGAGGCTTATCAGTCCAGTATCTAGACTGAGACAGGAGTGTGCATGTTCAAAGGAACATAGCCACCTAGGTTACTTTAATGTTGAAATGTAGGTGTTGAGGGACTTCAGATGCTTTCAGTGATAACCAGCGGCCGAGCAAGTGTTTTGTGAATGCCATTGGTGCCTACCCTTGGACTTTGCTATAGACACCTAACTCCATTTGGGAGTTTAGTCCTTTGGATTTTCTGATTTTTCTCTCTTTCACCATGGTTTACAACTTAGTTATGTTGTGTCTTTGTGCTGTGGCTTTGTGTTGCTATTTATCACAGTAAGACATTTATCTGCCCCATACAGTGGCCAAGACTTTCAAATGCGAGCTAGTCATGTTGGGTGCCTGAAAATACTTTGATTCTCAAGGGATTTGTGCTCAGCATGTCTAAAACATCAGGCCCCACTGAAATAACTCAAGTGGCCCATCTAAACCGCTAGTCACTGTTGACAATCTTGGCCAATATATTTTGATGTATTTATTTTATCACCAGCAGAATATTTAACAACTGTAACTAGATAATAGACAATAATGTTAATTCACCTCCCCGTTTGGAGCCTGAAACATGCTCTTCTCATTCCCCTCATTTATTCTTCCAGTCACTCAGACTCTAAACTGTGGATAGCTTTTCTTTGAAGAAAAAGGGCTGGCTACATCCATCCATCCTCTGGAGTCTAACATCATCCTTCATTAGCCAGAGGGAGGCCATTAATGAATGGCATATCCACATGTCAAGAGCACATTTCTCCATCTAGAACAAATTATGAAGTCTCTATGAGAGAGTGAAAGAACACAATGACTCAATGCACTGGAGCTAAAAAGCAAAAGGCAGCTGTCTCACAACAGCTCTTGAAGCAGACAGGGACCTCTCTGCTTGTAAGGGTGCAATATACAGGCATATGAATGGCATCATCTCCTTTCAATTGCACAGTTGCATATGCCAATTGCAGAGACTGCTTTTTGTTTCCCCTGTACACTTATTGATGATTTATTAATTAGTATTCATTATTGATTAATCAATTAGACCACAGTGGTCTCCTGAGATCTGCAGGATCAGCAATATTATTAATTTCATTGGAATAAGAGAACCTAAAAGCACACTTGAAACAAATGCAATTTATCAGAAGACCTTTATTAACAGTCCCACTAAGCAGACAAACAATCCCCCATACAATGAAATACAACAGACGAGACAGAGAATTCAAAGTGTTTAGCCCTGTGACTGGCATCCCTCGTATCTCATGTCTCCTGCTGGGGGACTTTAGAGTGTCAGTCATTATCTTCCTCATCAGCATTTTCATCATAATCACTTGTAGTTGTCAGCGAGGCATCCTCCTGTGCATTCTCTCTCTTCCTCCCAACCCCAGGTCATACACACCAGCACTTAGGGTAGACAACATCTTTTTATCCTGAATTATGCCTATATCCCTTTTTCCTTATCCTTACTTCCACCCCACTAATTTAGGGGTATCCCATTTTGCATTGTCTATTCCCTTAGTTCCTCTTATTCCCATTAACATTTGCATCACATAGTTACTATACTAACTTGTGGTCAAGATAAAATTTCCCAGGATGTTACTACTGGTCATCTTGCTATATAAACGGATACATTGTCACATATATTCTACTTTGTTGCTGCATAGTTTTCAGAACATCAGCACTTAACATGCCTTTTGCTTTAATCTTACTCTTTACTGATACAGGGTTATATCTTGGTTAACTCGCCATGCCAACCTTTTTCAGGCCCAATTCCTCATTTGGTTATGCTGAATATCTTACTACCTGAGGCCAATAGACCGTGTGTTACAACAATAATTATACTTCTATTTCATCTCTATAGTGTGAATATACTTAACATCTTTTATCCTTGGCTACACTTAGGAGCAATCATTCTGCCGCCACAGCACTCTGAGACCTTGTTGGTCTGGTTTGTGTTTACATAGAATCAGTTTAGCTTACCTGATTTTTAGCCAACACTTTCTCAGGTTCAATTCTGAACCTACACCATTGCCAACAACTTAAGAAGATTTACATTAATTTTCATGATACAAGAATTCTTGTGCAAAACTCAGTGCCAGTACCAGACATGCCAGCTAGAAAGGGTTAATGTTCAAAGATGAACTGCTGAAACGCACTCTAATTGCTACTGACTACTTTTATGCTGTAATAATGAAGCAATAACCATCAAAGCATCAGGCATTTCTTGGGGATTCCTGTCTTTGTGGGTTTGCTTTAGGCCATTAACCCCATTCAGTAATACCTCTGGTAATGCACTACGTGTGGGTCATTATTGTTAATAATTGGAACAATGCAGAACATTCAGACATGCTATAAAGTGAGGCAACTGAAGCCTGTTCACATGCAAGTTTTGTGATTTGGAGTCAAGTAAAAAAGTGGTTAGGTTTGCTTATCTTAAGCCCTAAGGGGAATATATAATACATAGAGTGAACTCTTCTTAAAGACCATGAAGATATACATTTGTGCATATATGAGTGCATGTACTTTATAGAAAGAAAGAGTAGGTGCATATGTAGTTGGCTTTATGAACATTTTACATCCTGATCATCAATTTCTTAATTTTCTTTTCACCAGTTTCTTCTTAAAAACACTTAAAATATACGGACCAGATTCTCTCTTAGGATTTGGCTCCTCTGCACTGCTCAGGCAGCTGAAAGGCCCAGATTCTGGCTGCAGATGGTCAGTGGTGAATTCCCTTGGTGGAGGGGAACTCTCCATTACCATTGGATACACATCAAGGGAAGGATGGGGACACATCAGAAGAAGGGAGGGGATGCGGAGAAGCCCTCAGTCTAGTCCTCCTTTGGTGTAATGGCTTTTGGAGACCACAGAGCAGTGGTGTGAGAACAACCCCTAGTCTATTGTCTGTGCAGACCAATTCCCAGCTTAAAAGAGAGGAATGGAGAAGCCATGCTATATAAGGGTATGTCTAACCTTTAGAGCTGCGGGGAGGAGGCTGAGATTTCCAGTTTCAGCTAGCCCCTCTCTTTGCTCACCCCTCAATGTCTGTATTCTATTTTTAGCATGCTGGCTTGATCAATGCTAGCATAGATATCTCTCTTCAAGCTGGGAATCATATACTCAGTTCAGATTTATACAATGAGAAACAAAGGGCATGTCTATCTGTGCAAATGGGTTCCTGGGGTGCAACCTAGACTATGGGAGCACTGAGCCCTCCCAACCCACTAATCTGGGGTATCCTTCTCACACTGTGATGCTGATGTCAAGCCACAAACCTCTGGAAGGTTCTGGCACTTACACAGACATCCACAAGCAGGGACACGCTCAATATAAATGATCTCTCCAAACACTCATGAGCCATCAATAGGGAGGCTCAGCCACTTCCCCCCAGCTCCCCAGCCTTGCACCCCTGAACTGTACCATTTTGCACTGCTATGGAGTCCAAATGTTAATAAGTTACTTATAACCCTGTATTAATTGCTACATGTCTGTAACATGTTTGGATAATTTATTAACCCCTTGTATGCCATTTATAAATGTACCTTACTATTGTGACCAGGAATTGTGTTACTTGACAGGAAATGTGAAAGGCATGAATTAGAATCTCAACCAATACTGTTAAGGTTCCTCAAAAATTACAACAATTACAGTGCGTTGCTGCTATCTCTTGTAGGATCACCATAGCATTATATATATTTTGAGAAAGTTTTTAAAACACATACACACTCTGAAAAATATTTGGTCATGCAAGACATTTATTGTATGAAGAATAGAGGAAGAGGAGAAGGAGGAAAAAGAAGGCAGTGTTAATAAATTCTGCAAAGGGTACTGCTGCTGCTGGATGTTTTTGTTGGATTTACATGATGTATTAAAAGCTGACATGTCTTTTAGGGGTTAGTTTACCTTTTTTTATGGAAGGTTACAGTATTCTGGACTTATAATTTATTTAAAGTCCTACACAAGCAATGCAAATATTTATTAAGGATTTAACTCCTTAAGTTTTGTGCAGCCTTTGCATTCCAAATTTGTGTTGTGATTCATTGTATGTTGAAAACATGAATAACAACCTTATATCATGTACATTTACAAAGAAAAAAGATCAGCTATTTCACTTCAACTTTTCACCTTAGAACAGACAAGAAAAGGAGCCCAAGAGGAAACACGCTTGTTTCAGACTGGAAATTAATTCACTGGAAAAATAAGTACATCATTCAAAAATGCATAGGCATGAACACTAAGCAGGCAAAGGGGGCAAATTTAATTTACCTGCTCTAGAACTTTAAGTAAACACTTACGTTTTACACATAACCTAACACCACAGTAAGAATAAAGAGATTTTTTGACAGCCTGTTTTCTCTGCTGTTTTGGTAATCATCCAATACTGAGTAATTATATAAAAAGGGATATCAGGGTACCGACATGATGTATTCAGAGTCAAATTCTGATACTCTAATTCATGCTATATAATAGCAAGAGTGATCAGTGCCACTAAGTTGTTATTGCATATGAATAAGACTATCAGAATCTGGACCACATGTTGTGTTGTTTATGCGACTCATCCAATGCCCACTGAAGTCAATGGGAGTCATCCTATTGACTGCAGTGTCATTGACTTGGAGCCTCAGGGAATAACATGAGACTGTGTAGGACCAGAGCCTCTGTTGGTATAAATCAGCATATGTCTGTTGAAATCTATGATTGTTTATAGCAACTGAGGTGCCGCTCATTATTTCTAGTCATTTTGCATGTCTTTATTTTTATTTATTTTGATACATGCGTCCTCATAATTAGGGCCCTACCAAACTCCTCATCCATTTTGGTCAATGTCATGGTCATATGATTTTAAAAATTGTAAATTTCATGATTTCGGATATTTAAATCTCAATTGTCATGGTGTTGTAACTGTATTGATCCTGACCCCAAAAGATGCAGTGGGTGGGGAGGGGATAGGTGGGGAGGACCCCCACTTGCTCTGGCCCAGGGCCCCATAAAACCGTAATCCACCTCTGTGTATAGTATAGTGTAAAAATACACAAAAGACCCAGTATCACAGTCTGTGTTGCGTTTTTCACGGCCATGATTTTTGTAGGTCCCTATTCATAATGAAAGCATTTATTAACACACACCTGCACCATTACCTCAGGCCACCAGATAAAAGTACTGCTGAGTACAAGAAAATCCATCTTGAAACCTGAAAGTATAATTAAAGAATAATCTGTCACTGACAAATTACGAAGGAGTGAATATGTCATTCACGCGTTCGCACATAATTTCAAAGAACACAGTTTAAATAGCAAGAGACCAACAAATCAGTCTGTTTGTTTGTAATTAACAGACAATGGTTGCATAATTGATAGGAAGCACTTTCTAGAAGTTTTCTGCATGAGACAGTTCAATGGGAATGACTGAAAAGTGGATCAGGCACTGGAGTGACTGCTGCTTTGTGAAAGATATTTTAGAAGTCGTAGTAAAATGAGCAATCACTTGACAAGTTTAGAGCTCTAAAGCTAAAGTAATGGTACTCAAAATTGGGTAGTGTCTTATCAAGTGTCTTTACAGGATAAACAACATAGCAGTTCATATGCAACCACCAATTTATTGGTACACTAATGCTAATTTGCACATTCTGTAATGGCAAATGTGTGACAAACAAGCATTACACAAGAAACAGCAACAAAGAAAGATGCTTTGTTTCACCTTCACATCCTCCAGAAGATTCTGACCAATTGTTTACCCCATCCACACACCTAAATAAAAGAAACTAAACAAAATTATCAATGTTTCGTAAAGCTCTGATATAGCTTGCAGTAGGATTAGAGTCCCATTGACCTGGTCCAAAACATTGTACTCAAACCCCCTTGAGCTGTGGGGGAATACCTGCCTTCAGATGCGTCTCTATAAACATCTTGGCCTCTCTGGCTGTTTCCATTTGTGTGGTATTTATTAGCCTTGTTTCTGTCTCTTTCTTTGATTTAACACAAAGTTAATAGATTGGGGGTTTTAACCCACTGGAATTCTTCCAGCAGAAACTACATTAATGGCATGATGAGGCTGAAATGGAAGCAATGAAATTGGCATCTAAGGATCAGAGCTGCAGCATCTATATGCTCAAGCCTGCACGATATTGTGAGCCCTTAACTTCTGAGGACTTCAGTGGCAGCAGAGGATGCTCAGCACCTTACAAGAGTGGTCAGTACATTGCAGATATACAATGGAATGCCTTCTTAGCCTTCTGGGTGCTGCCGTGACTGGGAGTTAGGTTGTTTCATTGTCAACAGTTAATGTTCTTGCTTTTTTGAATTATTATCTTTTTAATATAGCTTACTTTGGTTTCAGAGAAATAAATAATGCCCTCCTGGTGAAAGTCAGTGTTTTAGGGAAATGGCGAAATGCAAGCAATCCCTAGCAGAAGTTTAATTTTCATGAAAAAAAAGTTACATTTACGGGGTCAGCTCAAATTATATAATGGTAGTTCCACTGTGTGACTTACTTTTAATTAAATTATATTAATAATGACCCATCTCTGTTGCACATGACTCTATAAAAGGTGTTCGATAAAGGTCTGATATTTCTTTGTTAATTAATTCTTTGTGATAAAGCTTCCAAATTATTGCATTTTTCCATGGCGTGCTGATCCTACATAATAGGCTATCATTCTAGCAAGACTGTATAGCTATTAACAACAAGCTTTGCTATGCTCACTGGGTTTCTGCTATTAAGATTTTTAATGTAACTATAAATAATATTGACAACACACATTGAGGTGAATCAATTTAAAATTCTACCCCAAAATAGTAACCTCAAACCAGTTATTAAATTGCATCCAATATAATCATTAAATAGGAATTGAATTGCAGATGTTATGGTGCTATGATTAGATGAAGTTGAACTGCTTTTAATTGTTTTTAAGATGCTAGAGCCCTTTTATATAACAAAAACAAAAGCAATAAAACAAGAAAGCAATGTTAGGTTTTGTATGCAAATATTCTGTAAAACTGACAAACTGCTATTTCCGGCTAATGTCCTCACCAGGTGATTTCCAGTGACTTGAACAGATTTTGTTACTGTGGGCTAAATAAAATGGGGTGCATGATAGCTCCATTTCTTTCTGGGAATCAAAGTCAGAAGTGCAAGATTTTGGTTTTCAGTCATATATATTCCACTTTCTATGCCATGTTTACAGTTTCTAAAATCGACCCTCCATCCAAAAATGTGAAAAATAGATTTTATTCCTTTAAATTGTATCATATAAATGACAATCTTTGACTGAGATCTTGGATTTGGTTGCCGATTGTTTATGCTGCACTGATGTCACAAAGTAACCTTTAAACTTGCATAGTAAGCATGGACAGATTAGATCACTGGAATAGAGCCAGCACTGTGGTTTCTATGGAGCACAAAAGTACCCCTCCCCCTGAAAAGGTGTTCCTCTCCCCCTACCCCATTCTTCCTGGAAAAAGGCTGTGATTTTGCATGTGTATAGAATTCTCCCTCTCCCTGGGCAATGCTTCTGAAAGGAAGCATTTTAAACTTTGATTCAAAGTCCTCAAACTTCAGCTCAGCCTGATCCCTTCTGACCAGGAGCGCCACAGCCCAGGAATGTTTTGTTCCTGTTGCCTGAAAGTAGGGTCCTGTGTCTATCCAGCTGCATCATCCTTTCAGGGTATATGATGGGAATTGTAAGGAAATCTCTCACTTATAAACATTCATCTGCCGAGTTCTCTTCCCTTAATTATATTGACTAGTATGTGGTGGTGTAGTTTATATTGGAAGATGTAGTCTAGTGGTTTGAGCATGTCTAGGAAGTTGTGTGCTCCAGTATAGACTCTGACATGGATTCTCCTTGTGTTCTTGGTCAACAAAATTAGGCCAAAATTTCCCACTTATTTTAAGACACTGAAAATATTTAGAGCCTGCTTTTTAGACATGTCGACTCCTCCTGGAGCTGTGGGTGCTCAGCACCTTTGAAAATCAAATATGAGTTCTCATGAGTACCCAAAAATTGAGACACCCAAAATAAGCTCACGCCTTCTGTCAGAATTGACTTGCCTAAGGCCACAGAGGAAGTCAGTGTCAACAGCAGAATTAAAACAATCTTAAGAAATATGCCATCATTTCAAATCCAAACATCTGGCCATCATTAACCATCATTATTCACACATGATATTTTACTTAGACTCAGAAGTCAGAGAATGATTCATAGTCCTTTATTCCGTGAAACAAATCTGACAGAATTTATAAATGGTCATAGATGAAAGCCCTTGGCAGGTTCAGCTTTGGGGTAAGATCAGTAGGGAGGTAGATTTAAGAAAGGAAACCTCACCCTTGCAGACTTTTACTGGCCTACAATGATGATGTTGTGCTTAAACTCTTCAGAAGAGGAGTGATGTTGAAGTAGCCTGTGCCTCAAAGTGCCTGGATGTCTCTGATAGGCTCTTACAATATAAATGTTAGGTTTGATTGTGTGTTTTTTTGCTTTTACTCTTTGAGGACTGGCTGTATTCCAGTTTCTGGGTGTGGGAGGGGAAATGTGCCCATCGAATTCTAGCATTGCTTCATTTAATTCACATTTGGCTTTCTTAAATGTTAGATTAGTAGCTCCCAGGCAGTCACCACAAGGGTTGACTGTGTACTTCCCGAGTTTTGCCAAAGATTAAAATGTCATCACTATAGTTAAGAACATTGGGAATGTGCTGAATTATGCTCCAGATTATGTTCTGAAAAGTTGCAGCAGCTGAGCATATTTCAGACATTAATCTCTTGTACCATTTCAAGTCTGTTTGAATTTGCTTCAGGGTCCAGACCCTCAGCTAGCAGTAAAACAGGAAAGCTCCACTAATTTTAGTGAAACTACATTTATTTATTATAGAAACTATATGTATTTACTATAGTATCTATTTATTTATGTATTTAAAGTCATCCCTAGGTTTTAAGGGGGCTTTTGTGAAGTAAGTTATGCAAGGCCCCAGACAGTCTCACATATTCCTATCTTGGGGTTGGAGGATTTAACAGGTGGCCAGATCAAGAGCATTTGAATTCAATGTGGTAAAAAATGGTCTTAGAAATGAGAGGAAAGGGCTACTGTTTTGTAAGTGAGATGGAGTTCAGAAGCAACAGAGTGTCCTGTGGCACCTTAAAGACTAACAAAAGTATTAAAGCGTAAGCTTTCATGGGCTAGTACCCACTTCATCGTATGCATGCCCGACAAAGTGGGTATTAGTGCCACAGGACTCTTTATCGCTTCTGCAGATCCAGACTAATACAGCTACCTCTCTGATTCTGGAGGTCAGAAGGTTTCCATCATTCAGAAGAAAGAACTGGAAAGGGTTAAACTTGGAACAGAACTGAATCCCCACAGTTAATCATTCAGTGTGGGAGAGAGGTTATGGAAAGCTACGAGCTGGTGGAGATCTTGTCAATAAGCTGGGAAGGGGTATGGAGCAGTGTGGTCCTTAAAAGCATGGGACAATACATATACCATAGTTGTGGAACACAACTAAAGCAGCTCCTGTATATTAATTCATGTATCTATTTATCTAAAGTATTTATAGAGCATCTATCACTATACTATTAAGGTTTCTTATAAAGAACAAATGTCCAATGAGTCCACACAGTGCTGACCCACCACAGTGTTGCTGCCACCCCGTCCCTCCACACACACAGACCTAACCTGCATAAAGCCAGCTTGCTTTGGTGAAAAAATAATCTCATACAAACTGAAAACATAAGCTTTGCCATGTGCCTGGAGTTCACTAAACTTTGGCTCTTCAATCTACAGCCTGATAACAAACTCATATCCTTCTCTATTTCAGCTATACTGAGAGGCTCCACAGCTCTCTGGAGCCTCCTGGGACCTTCCTCTCAAATTTGGGGTTCACAACCGTGGAGAACTGGAGCCAAACAACTATAGAGGTTAAGCATGTATTCCCTTTCCAGTCTGATCTTCGCCAGATTGCCGGGACACAGCTCAGCCCTCCAACTCAGCGTGCCTATTCTGCATCCAGCTCCTCTCTTTGCTTCTAGATGGATCCCAGCACCTGTGGGGTATCCAGGATGGGATCTGAAATAGGTGTAAATGCTACCATTGCAGTTGCTGTTCTCCCTGGCTAAGGGAGATTCAAGAGTTAGTCCCATAGAAACTAGAGGCAGTTCCTGCCCCCATTTCTATTTAGTGTGTCTATTGAAAGGCTTTGTGTCATGTGATCTTTGTCCTATTTTGATTAATATAGTTTTCCATGGAGGATGTTGTATATGCCCAATTCCATACCCCTCATGCAGACAAAACAGTCATTGAAATCAATTACCTGAATGATGAGTTTCCTACTACTTCCCTTGGGATAGGCTACTTAGAAAAGCATGACTGCATTCCAAGTTTCCTTCCTTACCCACTGAATACCTATGTTTGTGTTTTTTCCCCTTACATATTTTTCCAAGATGAATTTCATTTTCCTGTATCCTGCTTTTGCTGTATATTGTTGTGTTGGGGATTGGGTGAAACCTCATTGGAACTGAAGGGTATGACAGCTGCTCTTCCTCAGGCTAACTGTAAGAAGCACTTGCACTGTTTTTGCAGTATGGTAGCTGAAACACTAGGAGCCACCATCCAAAACACAGTCCATGCACAAGGCTAGTCAGAAACTCAGTTATGTGTTTGGATTACTTTTGAATTTAACCTTAACCAAGACTACAAGACTTTATAGTCAAGTAATCCAAAGATGTTAGTTAGGAAAATGCACAATTAAGGACCCCAAACACCCTTAGCTCTGCCCTACAGTTACAGCATGAGGAGGGAAATCAAATGTGCCTTTCAAACGCAGTTCTATCTAATTTGGGACCACAAACACTAAAATGCCTTAATTATAATTAAAAAGTTATTGCATTGTGGGCAGAATTAAAGTTGTTTGTGTTTCCTAACTGTGCATTCCTTTAACAGAATGAGACCTTGTATGAGCAGTTTTCTAAATAATATAGTTGTGTATCAACACCCATTTAGGACTTGAAACTTATGTCTGGGCACCCTCAACCACCATTAGCTTTAAGGAAGTTGAGATCGGTGAGCATCTCATAGGTCTGAGTCCTTATAGAATCATAGATATGTAGAGATGAAAAGGACCTCAAGAAGTCATCAAGTCCAGCCCTCTGTGCTGAGGCAGGACCAACTAAACCTAGACCCTCCCTGACGTGTTTGTTCAACCTTTTCTTAAAACAACCTCCCCTGGAAGCCTAGTCTAGAAATTAACTACCCCGTGGTTAGAAAGTTTTCCTAATATCTAAGCTAAATCTCTCTTGCTAAAGTTTTAGCACTTTACATCTTGTCCTACCTTCAGTGGATAGGGAGACCAATTAGTCACCATCCTCTTTGTAACAGCCTTTAACATATTTAATATGTAATATCAGTTCCCCTCTCCATTTTCTTTTCTCAGGAATTAACATGCTCATTTTTATTAACCTTTCTTCATAGGATTTCTAAACTGTTATAATTTTTGTTGCTCACCTATAGACACTCCCCAGTCTGCTCATATCTTTCCTAAGGAGTGGTGCCCAGAATGAGACACAGTATTCTAGCTGAGGCCTCATCATTGCCAAATATATTCGGACAATTGCTTCCTTTCTGATGTGGTTCCCAAGGTACAACCTGGACTATGGGACCACTGATCTCTCTGTCCCATTAACCTGGGGTATCCTCTCACACTGTGGTGCTGGGTGAAGCCTTAAAACTATGGCAGGCACTCTTCTTACACAGACAGCCACAGACAGGGATACACCCAAATGAGTTACATGAACCATCTCTCCCAGATATTCATGAACCACAAATAGGGAGTCTCCAGTGAATTACCCCAGCTACCGGCCGTGCACTCCAGAACTGTACCATCTTGCACTGGTCAGAAGCCTGGCCACTATAAGTTAATTACTCAGTCTGCTCCTCCCTCAGTGTGGAGAGGACATATACTAGCCTTTGTAAACTGAGCTGTGATTTCTCAAGCGCTTCAACCAAAACACACTGTTTTAGGTAAACTGTAAAATAGATTTATTAACTACAGAAAGATAGATTTGAAGTGATTATAAGTAGCAGGCGTAGTCTAGAGATCAACTTTGGTTATTTAAGAAATAAAAATAAATTTGCAGTCGGAGCTCTACAAACAAATCAGGATTTGAATCAAGCACGGTCTCATTCTGACAGATGGTAGGAGCAGGTCACAGATCCTCATTACACAGGTTGGAATTCTTTCTTGGCCTGGGACCACCCTCTCCTCATTCAAAGTCTTTGTCCTTCAGATGTTTCTTCCAGGTGTTGAGTTGTGAGAGGAGTGAAGCCAGGTGATAATATCACTCCCCTCTTTTACAGTTTCTTCCCACCTGCTGGAAAGATCTATGGCATGGGGGTCTGCCCCCCTTGATGAAGCAGTTTGCATTGTCTATGTGCTCTCACTGATAAATCTTCTGGGATGGCCATTGGGAAAGTGGATTCACTTTAATGGGCCATCATCACATCTGGCTACTCCACTGTTGTATCTGGTTGTGGATGTCCCCAACATTACAACATATTTTAGTAACATATACAGCAATACTTCATAACCTTGCATATAATAATAGCATATACAATCCAACAGGTTATTGATATTCAACAGATTAACACTTTTAAAATGATACCTCACATGGCATACTTTATGCAACACATACTACAATTATATGACAGTGGTAAAGATGGTGGTTCTAGAATGCCACTCTAAGGTACATTGTCACTGTCTTATATATGAAACTCCTGTTAACATGCCCCAAAATGATCTTAGTCTGTTCAGCAACTCCATCACATTGTTGACTTAAATTCAGTTTGTGATCCACTGTAACCTCAGGTCCTTTACAGCAGTATTACCCCTAAGCAAGTTATTCCCTAATTTGTAGTTGTGAATTCGATTCCATGACCACCCCCCCCCCGTGAAGTACTTTGCAGTTGACTTTATTGAATTTTTTATATCAAACCAGTTCTGCAAGTTTTCAAGGTCATTTTGAATTCTAATCCTTTCCTCCAAAGTGCTTGCAACCCCTCCCAGCTTGGAAATGTAATAAGCGTACTCTCCATTCTATTAGCCAAGTCATTAATGAAAATATTGAACAGTACCAGACCCAGGTGGACCCTTGTGAGCCTGCTAAATACTGGCACCTCCCAGTTTGACAATGAACCATTGATAGCTGTTGTTTTAGTACAGTCTTTCAACCTTTATAGTAAATTAATCAAGACTGCATTTCCTTAGTTGCTTATGAGAATGTCAT
The DNA here is from genome assembly GCA_007922305.1 of Dermatemys mawii. NCBI lineage: Eukaryota > Metazoa > Chordata > Testudines > Dermatemydidae > Dermatemys > Dermatemys mawii. The sequence goes on from ML677351.1 coordinate 7,350,593, forward strand.
GTCAAACACCTTATTACTGCTTCTCCCACCCGTTCCCATCCACTAAGTCTGTAAACTTGATAAGGATGAAAATTAGGTTGGCTGGCATGATTTGTTCTTGACAAATCCATGCTAGCTATTCCTTATAACCCTGTTATCTTCTAGGTGCTTACAAACTGACTGTTTAATAATTTGTTCCAGTATCTGTCTAGGTACTGAAGTTTGGCTGACTGGCCTATAATTCCTGGGGTCATTTTTGTTTCGCTCTTTAATGATAATTACTATGTTTGCCCTTCTCCAACCTTCTGAGTCCTCATCCATCCTCAATGAGCTCTCCAAGTTATTTGCTAATTGCTATGAGATTGTTTCAGCTACTTTGTTAAGTACCCTATGATGAATTTCATTGGGCCCTGCTGACATGAATACATTTAACTTAGTTAAATATTCTATACCTGTTCTTTCCCTATTTTGGCTTGTGTTCCTTCCCGTTTGTTAGCAATATTAATTGTTTAATTATCTATTCATCATTAACTTTTTATGCCTGCATCTATGCTACACGCTACTCTTGGAAACATGTGGAAAAAACATGTGGAAAAAACATGTTTCCACAGTGGAAAAAACAAGCTGTGTCCACACTGTGATGTAGTGCTATTCAGGTCAGCAAAAGGCTTGACATTGGGAAGCAATGAAAAGACGCTTCAGCAGCTCCTCCCTGCCAGAGACTCTCTTTGTTGCCAGAGTCCTTGTCCGCAGAGGATGAAGATGTCCAGGAATGAGGAGCTGCTGAAGCCTTTCCACACTGCCTCTCCCCTGCTGCCAGAGTCTTTTCCTGTGGCACGGATTTGGGAAAGGCTCCAGAAGGTAGGCAGCAGGACGTTATATGGCTAAAAATAACAAACAGTGTAGAGGGAGAGAAAGCTTGAGTGAGTGGAGAGACATATAGCATATGTATTTGCATACACACTCACACACTTCAGGTGTATCTGTACTCTACTCACCTAAGTTATGCCTCATCATCTACACTGCTACTTAAATCCATTTTAGTGGAGCTACCCACGTACATACTCTACATGCTGTCAAAAGAAGTGTGCAGTGTAGACAGTCTTATAATGAATACTGGAGCAAAATAGGTATTAAACAATTGAGACTTCTTGATGTCATCAATTATTAGGTCTCTTTCCCCGCTAAGTAAAGGAACTACATTTTCTTTTGTCTTGGTCTTGCTCCTAAGAGAGTCAAGGAGGTCGAGGTAGTATCTTTTATTGCACCAGCTTCTTCAAATATCTTCTAATGTATTAAAAATAATCTCTTCTTATTCCCCTTTATGGGTCTTGCTAGATATAACTCATTTTGTGCCTTAGCTTTTCTGATATTGTTCCTTCATGCTTGTGCTATTCTTTTGTACTCCTCCTTCATAATTCACCCATTTTCCACTTTTTCTAAATTCCAGATTATTTTCAAATCATTAAAGAGCTCCTGATAGAGCCCTGTTGTCCTCCCATTAATCTTCCTATTTTTGCTTTGCACTGGAATAGTCTGCAGTTATTCCTTTAATATCGTCTCCTTGAGAAAAGAGCCTGAACTCCTTTTTCCTTTAGATTTTCTTCTCATGAGACCTTACCCACCAGAGTTTGTTAAAGTCTGCTTTTGAAGTCTATTGTCCTTATTCTGCTGTTCGCACTCCTTTCCTTAGAATCATGAAATCTAAAATTTTGCGATCACTTTCACCCAAATTGCCTTGTCCTTTCAGATTCACTATCAATTCCTCCCTGTTAGAACCAAGACTAAAATGGCTGTCTCCCTGGTTACTTCCTTCATTTTCTGAAACAAAATGTTGTCCCCAGTACATTCCAATAATTTACTGGAAATTTTGTGTTTTGCTTTATTACTTTTCCAAAACATGTTTGGGTAGTTTTAATCCCCCCATTACTAACAGACTTTATGTTTTGGATATTTCTGTTATTTGTTCTAGAAATACCTCATTCATCTCCTTTTCCTGATTTGGTGATCTATAGTAAATGCCTATTGTGACATCACCCATCTTTATCTTTACCCAGAACTTTCAGCTAGTCTGCTTCTGACCTCTTTCTGGAGCTCAGAACAAGTTTATATATTCTTGGTGTATAATGTAACCTTCCTCCCTGTTTATCCTGCCTTTCCTTCCTGAACAAGTTACACCCTTCTATAAATTAATCCAGTCATGAGACTTGGCCCATCAAGTCTCTGTGATGCCAATTAAGTTCTAATTTAGCTTTATGGACTAATACTTCCAGTTTTTCCTGTTTATTCCCTATACTCCTTGCATTTGTATATAGACATCTAAGATGTTCAGCAGATTCCCCCACTGATTTCCCTCTTGTTACTCCGATGACTCTATTGTCATTTTCCATGTCACCCCTAATATCTAGCTGTCTGTTAAAGTTCCCCTTTTTTATCACTTGACCTTTCTTCTATGACTCACAATAAGAGTTCCAGTTGCAATGGGAACAACAGACTGCAATGGGAACTGAGATCCAATTTATTTCCTGTAGGCCACTGACTGCATTCTTTGCCATTTCTACTTTTAACTTCTGGTATTGTCTCGTTAACATAGTGTAATTTAATTGGCTCCATAATGGAGTAAAAAAGCTGTTTTCCCCATTCAGGTCAATTATACTGATTGTGATCATGACATCTCCAAATGCATCTCTCAATTTTCTACAATTATACTAAGCAAGATTGTTTGCCCGATGTCTCAGATTTAGGAAACATATGCAATGAGTCGGCTCTCTTGTACTCGTGTCATTGCTAATTCATTTTTCTAAGTCTAGAATGATCAGGAATGCTTTCTGTATTCAGCTTTGAATTAAAATCACTTTCTCGCTGCAATGCTGTTCCAAGTTTATATTGATTCTTGTCTCAAAAATGTATTAACTTTTATACCAACTCTTTTATCCCTGGTTATGTCCTAGAGATCAGGGAGGAGTCACTAATTTCGCTTTGAACAATTTTTCTCCAGGGGTCTGATCCAAAGCCTGCTGAAAGGCTCACATTGATTTCAATGAGAGTGAGTTCAAATCCCAAACACCTTGACAGTTATTTTTAGATCTGATGGTTTGTAGGTGTTGTGTTTCATTTATTAAGTATTCTGCCAAGCTTGCAGTAGTAAAATATATGTGCACATCTGTAGAATACAATTGGGCCTAATTATCTCAGACTGTATAGTGCAATGCCTAGGAAGGCATAGGGCTGCACAGGTGGAACTGATGGCCTACTTTGGATTGCATTGTATTACTTCTGATGACATGCAAAATGGAAATAATTTCAAAATTTCAAGTGTTTCTCTCTCAAGAGTACAGGCTGAATTTTCAAAGCTGGTAGCTATAAAATAAATATTTTAAATTGTATATTTAAGCATATTTAGTCCCTTACACGAAGCTCATCAGAGTCAATGGGAAGCTTTCGACTGACTTCAGTGAACCTTTGAAAGCAAAACAAAAAAATTTCAACCAACCCTAGTGTTTGGGCCAATTATCTTACACCTGGCCTCTGTTTTTACACCTGCAGTTGTTTGAAGGCGCTATTATGATCAGTTGTATGTCTGAGTACTTGATTTATAGACACAAATAGCTATTTAGATATCTTCAAATATGCTGAAAATAATCGCACCCACAAAACTGCAGGCATACAAATGGCAGCCTATTTTAGATAAGGCTGAATATTTGACTCTTTAACATAAAGATGTATAAATCACATTCTTCAAAGTGTTGTGACCAAATGATGTTACCATTTGATGGCTGTTTGGAGGTTTAAAGTGAAATGAGTTTGGCAATGTCACTCCTGTTCCTGATGGACAAGATGCTGCATCACACAAACCACCACAAGGTTTGACATAATAATCTCTCTTTAATCTCCACGACAGTCCTTCCTAGTTAAGGCACATTTTTAATATCGATGTAAGTAAGTTTGCATTCTCTTTGCTTATACCATGCTTTAGTGGATAAATAATAGACTTCTGTACCTATAACTGTTAATCAGGCCTCTTTATGCTCACACTAAATTAACACCATTTATTTTAAAGGTGTTTTGTGCATAGCAATGAAAGTTGAAAATACACTTTCCACCTGAGAACATTATGTAGTGTTAAACATTTCTATTTGGAGTTTTTCTTGGTGTTTAGTGTTAAGGATGCTGAACTGAGCACAAAAGTTTAGATTTCACTTTCTGAATATAGGGACCAAGAAGTATATATGTGTACATTAATTTACTTTGCAAATTACAAGTTCATTATATATTTATTGTAAATAAGTATATACCTTTCTTTTGTTTTATTTTTATAAATCTTAATATGCATTCTGCTCCATACATCCTTTTCCCTACTTTTCATTGTATTTCTAATATTAAATTAAGACACATTTGTCTAATAATCCTTGGTTCTCTTTCCTGCTTTGTCAATGATTTCCTATATGCGCTCAGAAAAATCACTTAACCTCTCTGTGTTCCATTTTCTCCATCTGTAAAATGGTGATAACAGTACTTAACTATTAGAAGGGTACTGTGAAATTTGATTAATTACTTTTTTATAAACTGCTTCAAAATCTGGTATGCAAGATGCAATAGATAGGAAAATTATTAGCTCTTACTCTCAGTCCTATGCTCTAAACACTGGTCCCTGGCCCTCTTGTAGGCACAGAATGAGTTAAAAAATAATAAAAATTAAACCCAAACAAAACCTTATTGATATAAGCTAATATTCACCCCTGTGCTGGGAAAACACACTAGACCCTTACATCAGTTAAGTCTCACACTATGAAACTGAGTGATGTATGAAGTGCTGTTTATGCCTCTACACTGGGTAAATTTGACCTATAGGGCCATATTCAGGTCAAACTCCTATCCAGTTCAATAGGAGTTTGAGTAGTTTAATGACTAAAGGGCTGAGCCAAAGCCCATTGAAGTTAATGGATGTCTTTCCACCAACTTTAAAGGACTTTGGATCAGGCCCTACATAATATAAAGATTATAGATGTGATGAAGTGGGGTTTTATTCACCTTATTACATTGCATGTGAGTCTTACTATTTTATACTAATACTGTATGTTCCTCAGTTTCCTTGTGTATTGCTTCAGTGTTTAGGTGATGGACTCTGTGTTGGAGGATGCAGAGAAACAGGAGCTGGTTGTCATAGGGTTTTCTCTCTCTACTTCTGGGGGATGTTTTGTGTGTGTATTGTTACAGACATACTTGCTGACTGGTATTTTGAAATAAATTACCAAAATAATTGAAACTGACAACTATATGGTGTTATTTTGACAAAAAAAAAATGCAGAATTTTAAAATATTGTGAGTAGAATTTTTAATTTTTGGCACAGACTTTTTTGGGGGGCATAGAATTCCCCCAAGGGTATGTCCGTGTAGTATTTTGTATTGCAGCAGGAGAGAAGAGCCTTTAAAAAACAGGAAAATGTGATTGAAAAATTATAAAAGATTATCAGGTAGGAGCTCATTGACAACATGAACGCACTTCAGATTAATGCTGTTCCTTTTAGTAACACAATTTCAATCTTTAATAAAATTCCAGTTTGAGGTTTTGTTGCAGTTTGAGGTAAAAATTCAAATTGGGTAATACAGGAATGCAACTAGTTTGTCCATCCTTTATTTAAGCCTCTCATAAACTATACAAATTGGACAACTGTTGGGCCCATCTAAAAAAAAAGTCAGAGTGAAATTATTCAATTAGCTTCTGTATAGAAGCAGGTTTTCCGCATTAGTAACTGGAAACCCCTTATTAGCATGAGTTACTGCAGCTGAAAACATTGCCAAAATTTGGTAATACAATCATGTTGTGATGGGCACTGTGTGAAATAAGCCAGGGCCACCACTGTAAACTCTCATTTGCAAAGACTTTTTAAAAATGCTAATGAGAAATGGCAGGCAAGTCTGTTATATTTTGTATATCTGGGAAAGCTCAAAGAATCTCTGGAGAGCAACTATTAAAAAATATAGGGCGCAGGCTCTTATCATATTACAAGGCTGCCCTGTTTCTTGGTGATTTGGAACACACTTTACAAAAGAAATGCTAAAATGTTTTTTTCCATTTAAAAAATCTTCAGAGAGAAAACAGAGTTTTGAATATTTGTGCATCACATATCATATAAAAAGAACGACCACTTATCACGTTGCACTAGAAACTTACTTGTAAACCCCCATGCCCAGGTTTTTTTTCCACTGACAATGATTCATTCATTTAAACTAAACAAGTCTACTTCTTGTTGGATGGAAAGAAAAAAACATGTTTGTTATCTTTTAAATAAAGTTTGGCACTCAGAACTAGATCCACAAAGCAACAGAGATACCTAACTGCCACTAAGATCCTCTACTCAGCTGCTGTTTAAACCTGTAAGAGACTTAAATTTCCTAGCTGCTAAATTTCTACAAGTAAAGTCCCATAAGCACCTACCTTTCTGTTGGTGGACATGCGAAAAACCGCTTAAGGCCTGATTCTACCAAGCTGTGTGCCACCCTAGCTCATACATAAATTCTGAGGGAATTCTCAAATTAGGTAGTTTACCTAGTTTGCCTTCATGGCCCGAACTGGTAGGCATGCTATGGGCACATGAAGCAGAGTGGGAGAGGGAGAAACATAATTAAATCAGAGAGGTGATGTATTAAAATACGCAGTAGGCCAGTGGATTGGGTGCTCATTTAGAATGTGTTCACATCCCCATGCTGCCTAAATTGGAGCTGAAGTCTGAACCCAGGTTTCTCATATTCCAGCTGAGTATCCTAACTCCCAGACTATTGAACAGCCTGTGGCGGTCTCTCTCAAATTCTCCTGTTAAAGTGGTTGTATAAATATATTTTTTAAAAAAATTATTTGGTCCAGAGCAAAAGATTGACCCTGTAATTCAGTGGTTAGGGCACTCACTTAGCAGGTAGTTAAATATTCATCAATACAGGAACTTAAGTATTTATATAAAACAGAACTGCCTTACAAGGAAAGATTGAGAGATTCCCACCCTGGAATACCCACCAGCCTGGTGGTCAAGGCATTCAGCAGAAACCTTGGTTCAAGACCTTGCTGCAGGTCTCCTACATACCAGCTCAAGCTACTGGATAGAAGTACTCACTCTGTTTTCCTTCTGAGAAAGAGCTGACCTGAGTTAGATGCCTAACTCTAGGAGAGGGTTCACAGCTGTGAGTCACACATGGCGTTATGAACCCAAATATCCTTCAGAGGTGGGGCTTCAATCTTGCTCCTCTCCTTGGCATTTACTATTGACTAGCTTAGTCAGCTCCCTGCTCAGTTTGCTGGCTTTAGTTAATCACATTTTTAGGCACCTAACTCTCCCCAGGCACTGTACAGGGAACCTGATCACCTAATTTGGGACTGTGGATTCCAGTAGGTGATAGGGCACTTAAAAGTTAGGGATGGCAACACTGCATGGTGCTGGAACTCCATGCACCCAGTTACAATGCCACTCCTCAAACCCAGGAAAAACCTGTGTGGGCAGTAGGGCAGTTGTAATTCTCCTCTTTGCTGCTGCCTTGGGACCAGCTCCTGCAATAGTGTCTCTCCCCTCCCCTCAGGCTTGCCCAGCTTTCAGCAGCCCACGTCCCTTCTGCTAACAGGATTTTCCCAGTCACAGCCTCAAGACCTGCTGCAAGTACCTGAACCAGACTAGCTGGAGCTTTGCAGCCCTCATCCAGGCACTGAATGAGGATCTGTGGTGAGTGTTCTCACAGGGGAGCTGGCCAGCAGAAAGGGGGCAGGGAGCCCTGGCAGGGCAGACATGATGTGGTTAATAGGACTTTATTGACTAACCTCAATACAAAATGGTTAACTGCGCAACATCCGTACAGTAGGAACTAGACATGCTTGGGTTAATAGATCACTAGTGCCGCTGTGCTGGCCAGGACAGGGTTAATATGAGTGCATCCATACCATGGAAGCATCTAGTTTAGTTGCCCATCAAAGAGTTAATAGAAGAATATTCAAGCTGCAGGACTGCTGCATAATCAAATTGGAAGGTAGGGGCCCAGAAGTGTATGTTTGCCTAGGACCTAGTGATGGGTTAATCCAGCCCTGCACAAGGTCCCTGCTCCCTTTAGTTTTATTTCTTAATTTTTTGTTTCAAAGTGAATTTAGTGAGGGTGTAACACACCGGACCGATAGTCCTTTGCATAGATGGTCTTTTGCCACAATGCACTCTCTCCATCACACTGTCTCGTTGATGTCTCAACCCTGAATCAGAGGGGCCAACATTAGGGATGAGGGGATAGTTCAATCTGCATGATCATTCCATTCTTGACCATTCTTCTGAGGCTGCCAGCCAGAATGCTAATTATTATGAACTGTGAAGATGAGGGACACACTTGTTTACTTGAAAGTGGATTCAAACTAGCAATTTACTTATAGGAGCAGCAATATTTCAGTATCTTAGTTGCTAGGTTCAGACTTTGAAACCTTTGTTCCAAGCCCAAATTTGCCATTAGCAAGTCACTTACTTTGTCTGTGCTTATGTAACCCACATGCTTCATACTGCAGCATTAGATTTTTTTATGGCCAAAAGAAAGGGAGAGAAGTAGTGGGGAAGACACATGGATTTTCGCTTGATTACCATGTCTCTGCACACATGCAGAGAGCAGGGCAGGACAACTCAGCTGGAAGGACATTCAGAAGAAGGTTATGGCAGTTGCTAGAGATGCTCAATAGCTGTTTCTGAAGCTGTATGGGAAATTTTCATTAAAGCCAAGCACCCTGGCAGGACTTTATCCTCTGAGGTGTGTGTGTGTGTGTGTATGTGAGAGAGAGAGAGATGAATATAGTAGTTAAAGAAAAGCCCTAGGACTTAGTAGCTGATATTGGCAAGATCAATGGATGTGTCTTCAGTGAGGCCACGGTTCCTATCTCTGGTGTGTGCTTTACTTGCTAGAGATTCTTCTAGAATGTTCAATCCACTGTGGTATGTTTTATAAATCTAGAAGAAGAGCTGGATGGAAACATTTGTCATTAACAGAGGTTATGCAGCCTCTGGAATATTTAATTATTAACTGTTACAAACTGGGATCCTGTCTCAAATTAAAGATAAACAGGACCTTGGTGAAATGAAGGATTAAAAATCTTACCTCACTTAGCTGGGCTTCTGGGGAAGAGATAGCACTGTATAGAGTGAAAGCCTTATAGGGATCCAGGGAACTGATATTTTATATGCTGATTCTAGTATCAGTATCACTTTGAATACAGGCTACAGGTTTCCTCTCTTACTTGCAGCTAAGGAGACTAGTCAACTCTTAACCCAAGGATTGGGATGCTGCTAGCTGTGGAAGTCCCTTGTTTGCTGACAAGGTGTCCTTAGTTTCTGTTTGTGAGAAGCAGGGAATGGGAGGCAGGGGATGATCATTTAATGATTACCTGATCTGTTCATTCCCTCTACAGCACCTGGCGGTACTGGTCGCCGCTTCGTGCAGCCCCCATTGGACCGGAGCGGAGAACCGGGGCCAGTGAGAGCCACAGTCAGCGAAACGGCAGGTAAACAAAGTGGCGGGGCCCGCTAAGGGTGCTTACCCTGCAGTCCCATGTGCCAGCATTCCGATCCCTGCTATAGAGACTGAGAAATCATCTCTGAAGGAAGAGCATAAGGAAGTATGTTTATGCATGTGCTAACACACACAAGTGTACATGTTATGTTGGAATTCTGCATTTAAATATATGTAACAGCAACAAAGGGTGAACAGCGGTTTGTATGAGGAACAGCTGTAGATGTACTGCCTAATCATTGTATTTAGTTTTTGAAATACTTGTCGGTTACTTTTATTTACAATTTTTGTGCATTAAGTGTTAGAATTTTATAATTTCTTAGAAAAACATTCTCTTTGAATCCATCTATAAACTATTAACATCTTCATCAAGGGTTCTACATACAAGCTCTCTATGACTAACTCCTGTGTAATGCGTTCTGAAAAGACAATATACTGGTCTGTGCTTCAGCAAAGAGTTACGCTGAGGTGCAGGAAATATGGGAATGTAATAGAGTTAAGCCCATTACTTCAGAACCCCCATCCCAGTTACACTTCTGTTTCTCTATTTGTAAAACTTGAGATCTATGAATACAAGATCTTTTTCATAAAGAAGACAAGGCAAGACAGTATTTCATAACACAGAAGATCCAGGTCAAAGATATTAGCTGCACATGGTTAAATCAACCTGCTTAGTGTTCAAAAAGATTGTGGCTTACTTAGTATGCAAACTTGCAATCAGTGAATGCATCACGTAAACTGAATAAAGGGGAACAACTGTATAACTTTAGAAAGTGCGCTTAATCCTTTCCTACTGGACTAGATTTTTTTTTAACTGTAATTATGATGGTGGGTTAAACTTTAATATGGGTTGAATTAAAACTGCTCAAGCTGATGTGTGAACTTACCCTTTTTTTAAGATAGTTAAAAGAAACCACAAAGGAGTTATACATAAACAAGACAGAATAGCATCTTCCCAGAAACTAGCACCACGTGGACAGGGAGTTCCGCTGAGGAATATTGTCACCAGGTGTGGTGTGTTCTCTCACACAGAAACTGGGAACAGACAAAAATTGAGATAAAGGCAGAAAGCCAAGAAAGAAAGACTGGGCTTAATGCAATCCTGAAATATGCTAGAGAGAGAGTTTTTGGATCAGTTGGCTAAAGAAGCTTGGGGCTATAAGCTAAGAAACTGCTCCTTTTGTTCTTGACCCTTCCCGCTTTCACAGCTGCAGGAATATGTTCATTCCTTGTAAATAAACAAGATTGCATCAAAGAAAATAAGACTCCATCAATTTCTACTTCCACTGGAATATCCTCAAGGACCAAAATTTGACTAGCATTCAGGTCAAAAAGGGGCAGCAATATTTTAAACAAAACAAATGAAAAGTTATTAATTCAGCAGAAGAAAAATCAGATTTGATAAGTCTTCCAGTAATACACACACACACCATTTAGATAGTGCTGATGAATACAATGTGAGAACGTTTTCACACGTTTCACACAAAAACAGAGCAAATGAAGAAAAATGGAATTGAAGATCAATATAGACAGTATTTGTATGGTATGTGGTTAAATAGATTAGAAATGTAGTTAAAATATAGTTATAAAATAATGATGAGTCCTGAAGAACAAAATAGTGCTTATTAAATGGAAAAGTGCTACAGGAATTGGAAATTAAAATCATATTTTATAAATTAAGCAGTGCTTGATCTTGACAGCACATGAATAGGAGAGGAGAACTGAAAAAAAACACCCACCACAACAGAAAAACTGACCCTAGCTGCTTCAGGAAGAAGTTTGATTCAGTGATGCTCTGAGTTGGTACTGAAACAATGCTGCATCTTTGTTAGGCACAGTACTGCTGCAATGCCATCTTTTAAGGAGAGTATGAAAATACTTGGCTTTTTTCTCTCTCATGATGTAGGTGGGTTAACTCTATTATGCCGGCCAATTTAAAAATGGGTAATTACATTCAAGTCTACTTACAGTTGGTCTGAAATTGGCTATGGGTAGGGCTGTGACTATGTCACAGAGATCACGGAATCCGTGACTCCCAGAGACCTCCATGTCATTTTCTGCCTCGGAGCTGGACTGCTGTCAGCAGGCAGGCCTGAGAGGTCTCAGCCGCTGCTGGCGGAGGCCCCCAACAGCTCCTAGCTGCTGGGCAGCAGCGGGGACCCCGGAGCATCCTGGAGTTTCCCCAGAGCTCCCACTCCCTGTGGATGTCAGGAGCCCCCCAACAGCTGCCAAGCTACCACAGCCGGTGGGGACCCCCAACCCAGCCATGGCGGGCAATGGGGAGGGAAGGGGGAACCCCCAGCAGCCCAGCCATGGCGGGTGATGGGGGATCACCCCCAGGAGCCCAGCTGAGGGGGGATGGCCAGAGCCCCCCAAAGTGGCCCAGCCACCAGGGTCCAGCTCCCCAGCCACCGCTCTGGGTGCTGGATCCCTCCCCATTTTGTCAGGGATATTTTTAATAAAAATCACGGAGAGACCATGGACTTCCATGAATGTTTGCTTGTTGCCCGTGACCTGTCTGTGATTTTTACTACAAATATCTGTGACAAAATCTAAGCCTTAATTATGGGATTCACTTTCTACACTGAAATAACACAGCAAAACTGTATCTAAAAGCTATCGCCTTTCACCCCAAAAGCAGCTTCACTTAGGTGAGGACACTCTCCCATAAAATGATATATGCTTTTATTTCTGTATGTTTATAATAGTCGTAATATGGTCAGGGGTGGTAGACTGGGACTCAGACAGCAAGCCTGGAGGGGAAAACTAAGAGTGGCTAGGCAAAGGAGGTGGAGATTGGAAGAGAAAGCCTGAGGCAAGGAGACTAGGTAGGCAAGGAAAATGGAGATGGGAAAAGGAGCCAGGGGTTGGGAAGAGACAGACTGGGACGAGTTAGAGGGGATGGAGCAGAAGGTGTCAAGCTTAAGGGAAATGGGCAGAAAAATCTGTGCCTACTAGCACACACTCCCCTCTAGAGCCTGTACAATGGAGCCCACGATTCCTGATTGTCACCATTCCTTTGCTGTCAGTAACTATCTGTGAAATCCGCTGGCAGTGTGTGTGTCTCTTCTCCCTATAGTGCTGGTCCACATAGGGGATGACCACTAACTACTGCAAACAGTTAGCTCAAGTGGCAGAGGTCCATGTCGTGGATGTAAATGTTGCAACCTTGCTAATGAACCAGACATTTGAGTGCCGGTATGTTACATGATGGAATTACTGATTTTTTCAGTTTTAAAAACCTAGGAAATTACACATGCACGCAGAGTCTAAAAGAACATTCTTAAGGTTGCAGCATGAACTTCTCAAAAGTCAGGACATGCAGTATTAGGATTGCCTGTGCAACCTTACTTCAGCCCCCTTGTGAATGTGCATTATGAAACAGACTCGCTGTATGACCTTGCAGTCAAGTCATTTCCTCTTATGTCTCTGCCTTGGGGTGGAGGGAGACAGGGAGCAGGTCCCTGCCACCAACTTATAAATGGGGATGGTACACTGAAGTTTTGCCTAGAGTGGCAGATTGGCTTAAGCAGCTTCTGCTGGAGAAGAAAGACTTAAGAACTCAAATCCACCCTCTTCTCTTGGTTTCTAGCGCTGGTACCTAAACCACTTGGACTGCCTGCCCCGTAATCTATCCTGCCTTCTCTTTCCTTCCCAGAGCTTTTTCCTATGCACTCAGCCTAGCCTTTTTCATGTTGGCTCCTGGCTTTTAATTGACTATTCTCTCCTGGCAAATTACAGGCTGCCTTTATTCCCCTAGCCACACGTTCCCCTATGTCATGTGAACTCTGCACTCATTCCCGTCACCTGGGAAGGTAGCTAAAAACCTGGCAGAAGGGTAGATGTCCCCCAACCGCAAAAAGAGCCAGCTCACTTTGTAGCAGTCTGAAACTTTAGGTCTAACATTCATTGTTTGCTATCAAAGATGTTCAAGACGCAATGGAAAAGTAAATTCTTTTTACTGTATTTGTTATTCCAAAGGAAAGTGAATGATGGAAAATAAGTCCAGATTTCTCTCAACAGCAGCAGAAAAATGCACAGGTTTTAAAGGCAGAAGGGAACACTATGACAGTCTCATCTGACATCTCGCATCCTGCATAACACAGGCTATAGGGTTTCACTAAGTGGTTCCTCCATCAAGCCTGTAAATTCTGAGTGAGCAGAAACACACATTTTGGAAAGACATCCACATGCATTATAGCCAGCTGGATAACAGGAAACTCTCCCTCTCTGGTGTTGTGGAGTTCAGAGAAATGCAGGGGGTGGAGTCTAACTTCAGTTACAGACCAAGTGGACCAGAGAGTCCAGGCATACAAAAGATAGAGCACAGGACTGGCAATCAGAATACCTGCATCTTTCTATTCCTAGCTTTGCCATTGAGCCATGTTATGACCATGAACAAGTTACTTCACCTCTCTTTGCCTTTGTCTCCCCATCTATAAAATGGAGATCTTTAAGGTTGGGCTTATCTCCATTTTACAGGGGAAAATGAGACACAGATTTATTTACTGCCTACACTGCAGAATTGCACTGAGTTTGTAAGCAGGTGCCTCCATGCCCTCTCCACCCCCCAGAGGGTTCATACCCGCCCCCCCAGGCCAATACAACTTCTTAAAATGTGTTTCCTGGATTTGACCCTATGCAATAGCAGGGCTGGAAGCCCTTTTCTTGTTCCATTTTGGAAGAAAGTCTGTGATGCCTGGGGTCTGAAAAAAAAAGCTCTCCACACTTAACATTTATTCAATCTTTTAATCAGTTTGGAAGCTAATACGAAAGCCCCGGTGATGATGATTACAGCTGACCCACAGATTGGTGGAGTGGTAAATAATGATGATGACAAACCAGCCATGCCCAGTGATTTGGATCACTTAGAGGGCTGGATTCATTCAAACATGCCATTTTAATAAATCCACATAAAGTCATACATCCAGGAAGAAAGAATGCAGGCCATTTCTTCAAAGTGTAGGAGTGGGACATGAGACTGCATTGGTGAGACCAATACCAGAATACTGTTACAGTCCTGGTGTCCACAGACTGAAAAATTAGAGAGTGTGCAGAAAAGACACACAAAAATAAATTGGGAACTGAAGAAAATTTTATGCAATGAGAAATTTAAAAACCTCAGTCTCTTCAACTTGCGATCTTTCTATAAGTTTATTTGATTATGGTATATAAGTGGATAGAAAATATTAGGGCTCTTTTTAATCTAGTGAGGCAAGGCATAACAAAAGCCAATGGCTGGAAACTGAAGCCAGACAGATTCAAATTAGAAATAAGGCATGGATTTTAACAGTGAGGATGATTAACCACTGGAACAAATTACAAAGGAAGTGGTGGATTTTCCACATCTTAATGTCTTCACATCAAGACTGGATGCCTTTCTGGAGGATATGCTTTAAGCAAACACAACTTACTGGGTTTGATATAGGGGCAACAGGGTGAAATTTCATAACCTGTGATACAGAGGCAGTCAGACTAGATGATTTAATAGTCCTTCTGGCCTTCCATGCTATGAATCTTGGAAAACTCAGTGTGGCATGGAGAACAGACTCTTCTATTTTACTGTGTAGCCTGTTTGATCCCAAGAATCAACAGTGGCTAAGGGGGGTGATACAGGGGAGCAATTTAAAATCTAAAGGGGCTGGCCGGGACAGGGCATGAGCCCTACAGGGGAGGGGTGGATCTGACAGTCACTTCACAGGGCCATTTGGCAGGATGTCTGCCTATTGGGAAAAGATGGTGGGGAAAAGACTCTGACATCAGACATATAAGGCAGGAGTAACCTTGCAGACAGCTGTGGCTTGCAACAATAAATCTCCTTCTTGTGGGTCTCCTTGGAGCATTTGTGTTCACTCACCTGAGCGTGAGCCTCTTTGGAGTGGTGTTCTTTCCTACTGCTGATTTTGGTTGATAACTGGTGTCCCTTCTGTACAAGCTAAGAGTCTTATTGAGGTTTGGAACCTTTTCAGTCTGATCCATCTATTATCTGCTGAGCTCTAGGCATAGGAAATGCTAGGCTAAGATGACAGAGAAATGGCCCACCTAGGACTCTGCCCCTTAGAATTATTGGGGCCATTTAGAGTTTGTCCCTTTGTGATTCCCTTTCCCTCCTTCCCTTTCTTCATTCTTCTTTTTTTCCTTTTCCCCTTCTTCCCTGCCTTCATTAGGAGGGCAGCGCTGCTCTTCAGCTCTCATTGTGGGAGGCCCCCACAAAGAGGTGCAGCTGGTCTACTGCACTGACAGTGATCCCCTCCAGTGCCTCCTTTGAGCTGTCCGATGGGAATGCTTGGCCCCTAGCAACTGAGGTTATCAACACTGATTGACCAAGCATGGCCTTATTACTAAGCTAACAAGAAGGAGATCCGGGTCCTTGTAATTCTCTTGTAAGAATGAGCAAATCATCCATAATCACATTCATAATCACAAATCATCCATAATCCAAATCACCCATATCCAAATCATCCATAATCCATATCCACAATCCATATCCATATGCATAATCCATGTCTACCTACCTATGGATATGGATATCCATAATCATCCATAATCACATCCATATCCATATGCATAATCCATATCTACCTACCTATGGATATGGATATCCATATCCATAATCATCCATAATCACATCCATATCCATAATCCATATCCGTGGATTATGGATATGATTATGGATATGGATTATGGACGATTATTGATAAGGATATCCATAATCATAATCCAAATCCATATGCATAATCACATCCATAATCACAATCATAATCACATTCATGTGATTAATCTGGCTCCATTAACTGTCTGTGAGCAGGTTAGGGTTTGCTTGAATGTATTATTTCTTCCAGAATACTTACTGATTCATTTCTTCAACAAGTTCTTGGTTCTATTTCTCCAAGAGTCTAGGGGTAGTCAACGGAAGATAAGGATGTCTATGTTCTAGTCCAGCGACCTCAAACTCAGATGACCAAGAGGGCCACATGAAGACTAATGCACTGGCCCGAAGGCCACGTCACTCACACGCACACACAGCCCTGCTGCCCCTGGACCTGCCCCCACGCCACCGCTTCCATAAGGCCCTGCCTCTTCCCACCCTTTCCCTGCTCCTATTTCAATCTCTTCCCCAAATCCCTTCCTCTTCTCCCACTCTTCCCCTGCGCGCACAGCTTCGCACTCCTTCCTCCCTCCTGGAAACAGCTAAGCTGCCAAAGAGCTGTTTGGTGGCAGAAACTGCCTGGAGGTAGGCAGAGGAGCGGGGAGCAGGGTATGCAAGGGTGGGGGAGAAAGTGGGGAGCTTAACAGCCACAGGAAGTAACTCAGGGTGGGGGCATGGGAGCTTGGCAGGTCACAGCAAAGAACTCGCTTGGCGGGCCACATGCTTGAGACCCCTGTTCTATTCCCAACTCTGGCACTAACTGGCTGTTTGACTTTGACTAACTGTGTGACCTTCAACAAGTCACTTCACTTTTCTCTGCCTTAGTTTCTCTATCTTTAAAATGGGGACAACAATCCCCCATATCTACCTATCCTACCTATTTCCCAGGGGAGCTATCAGGCTCTATTCCAGGATGTCTGTGCAACCAATGGAACATGCTCTACTTATAAGAAGTGAAAAAGGCAACAGTAAAATGAACTCTTAGCCTAGAAAATGTGGAGAAAGATACAAGATGTTTCATAGTTGGTGAAGGGAATCAGAGCAGGAGGCTCTGCACATTCCCTGCACGGTGTTCTCCAGGTGAGCACCTAAACACCCCCCAGTTAAATCAATGGGAATAGAAGGGGCCTTGCACTTCATGATTTGGACTTTCTGAATCCTAGTAAGAAAATAGTTTCCCTGAGGCAGTCTGGATTCCTTCTCTAACAAAATGGAAAAGGAAAGGGAGTGTGCTCTGGGGCTAGAGAAGGGACCTGCATCTCCCAACAAACTGAAGGTCTTGACTGACCCAACTGTTCAAAGAACATGAGACTCCCCTGACATCACAATGCTGGGGATGGTGAGAAGGAATTATGGGAGCAGTCTGTCCCCTGATCCTCAGTTGGCTGAAGTGCATGTTCAGGAACAAAGCTCGCTGTGGGTGAAGCAGCTCCCAGAAAGGCCAGAAGGTGGAGATGCCTGGTCTTCTGAACAAGGAGGAGAGCCATTCCCAGAGCAGACACTGATGGGGAAGAAGTTCTCTCTGGGTCAAAACAGAGGTAGCCCAGGACCCCAAGCAGGGAAGGAGCTGGGCAAGACCATTCTGTGACTTCCTCTCCAGAAAACAGAAGACCCAAGAGCCCAGCTCGAGGCATCTTCCTTCTGACTTCATGGAGACTTCCCAGGCCCACAAGGACAGGTAGTGGGGGAGCTCCGGGTGAGCACCAGCAACTCAGTCTACACCCAAGAGGACAGTGGCAGTGCCTTGGAGTTTGGGAGCATCGAGGACAATGACTCAGGGCAGGAGGTGCGGGAGCTCTTCCGCCATAGCTCATCTTACTCCAAAGGGAACAGCAGCTCCTTGGAGTCCAACAGAATTGAGGCTGAAGAGGTTGAGGACTTCAGCCAAGACACGTGGTCTGAGCCATGTGAGTCCCATTAACACCAGTGGGATCTGCACAGATATACCCTGTAGCAGGGCATTGTAGGGAAGGGAGCTGCTCTCTCTTGGGTCTATGATGCTCCTGTGGGGCAGTGACAATATGAGGCTCTCTCTCTACCATATGACCCTGAGGCTGATGGGATTGAGGGCATCTCTTGGATGGAGTTTGAGGCCTTCTCTACCATGGACACTTACTCAGGAGAGGAAAATATTAACCCTTCTCTGCCCAGCACACCCCAGGCTTTCATCCCAGCAACAGAAGGAGTTATCCTCTACCCTTGTTCCCCTAATTCAGGGAACCTCAGGGACCAGGATGATTATCAGGACCTGGCCCCAGAGGAAGGTGCTCAGAGGATCATCACAGAGCATCTCCAGGGCAGAGAAAAGGTACGGATATTTCCAGCTTAGCTGCGGAATGAGTCCACCTTACCCTTTACACCACTCTGACTCCTGTTGGAGGTCTTGTTCTGGACACTCCATCACCCCATAATGGGGAAGCTTATCCCATACGACCTGGGCCCCAAGAAATGGGTGTATTTGTCCCACACAGCCTGGTGTCTCCTTTCCCACAGACACTGCATCAGGTTCTGCCGCTAGCCTTATGGGTGACCTTCACCCCTTTGTATCTCTGACTGTCTTTGCAAAGTGTTTTAAGATCTGCTGAAGAAAAGCATATATCAGATCTAGGAGGTGTTACTTACAGGATGGGAGCTCTATCCTAGAAAGTATTGACACTGAAAAGGATTTAGGGGTCATTGTGGAAAAACAATTCACCATGAGTTCCATGTGTAACATTGTGGCCAAAAGAATTAATGGGACCTTTGGATTTGTAAACAGAGGCATAGCAAGTAGGAGAAGGGAGGTTTTATTATCTCTTTTTGGCACTAGTCCAACAGCTATAGGAATATTGTGTCCAGTGATGGTGTCCACAATTCAAGAATGTTGCTGATGATGTAGAGAAGATTCAAAGAAGAGCCATGAGAATGATTAAAGGATTAGATAATGTGCCTTATAGTGATTGAGCTCCATGAGTCTGTTTAGCTTAACAAAGAAGTTTAATGGGTTGTTTGATCGGTCCATCAATACCTACATGGGGAACAGAAATTTGTTAATAGTGGGCTCTTCACTCTAAATATAACAAGATCCAGTGGGTGGAAGTTGAAGCTAAGCAAAATTAAGACTGGAAATAAGACAAATACATTTTTAACAGTGATGGTAATTAAGCACTAGAACAATTTACAAAGGGTTATGGGGGATTTTCCATCAGTGCAAATTTTTAAATCAACACTGAATGTGTTTTCTAGCAGGTATGCTCTAGTTCAAACAGAAATTAATTCACGGAAGTCCTATGGTCCGTGTCACATAGAAGGTCAGATGATGATCGCAGTGGTCCTCAGCTGATTTCCAATATATGAATCAGTAGAGATTTTAGATTTTAGCATCTAAATTCCTTGAAGATTCCATCCATACTAGGTATACTATAGCCTGAGGCAGAGCAGGAATTACCCTTCAGTTGTAACCCCATCATCCAGTAGCCACCAAGTGGTGGTCTGGTCCCAAGAAACAACTCAGAGCATCACCAGAGATATGCCTATTACAAGCAGTCCTCAAAGGCAATTCTGACTATTTATCACATGGAAACCACCTCCATATTTGTGGCACATAGATTTTAAAAATTTTAAAATTTTAAAAAAAATTTTAAGGCCCAGCTTGATAAAGCTCTGGTTGGGAATTTAGTTGGTGTTGGAACTGTTTTGAGCAGGAGATTGGACTAAATGACTTCCTGAGGTCTCTTCCAACCCTAATCTTCTGTGATTCTAAAGTAAAATGAAGCTTGTTTTCTTTCTCTTCCTATTACTTGTAAAGTCACCATTACAGAAAATACTGGGAGTAGACTTTTTTTGCTGCTTAGGATGGAATACGGTAGATGGCCCTCAATCACTCTTTAATGTTCAATCCATTGTCTTTATGTTCTTGTATTCACAACATAATCCAGTTGTGAGGTATATTAAAAACAGTTGTTAACCATACTTCTCATTTCTTTCACAGCATGTAAAATAACTATAACTTAATTAAAGTGACATCTTAGGACATGAACTATACACATCTTTGTATATCTGAAAATTCTACCATGAAATGTCCTCCTGACTAATAATTTAATATTGAATTCCAAAGCGGTAAATACATTTTTTTCTAAACAAAACTGTTTGTATATAAATATGGTGCTTCCTTAAAGAGTGCCTGCATTCTTCAAGTAAATTGACTATTGCTTGAATTGTACAAACTGAGGCTGAACAGAGCCCAAGATAGGGTCAAAGTGCAGATATTTTATTATTCCTACAATATAACAGCAAAATTATAATATGATAGCATATTTATTTCATTCTATGCTTACAGTTAAAGCTGCTATACTATGGCTACCAAAGTTGACTATGCTCTACTATGCATATATTATAAGGAGAGGTAACTGAAAAGAAATCCCTTGAAAATTTTCACTTATTTTTTGTAGGGAAATGTTTGTGCTTAACTTTAAGCATGTGCTTAAGTGCATCCTATTCAGAACAGCACTTAAGTACATGCTTAAAAGTTGAGCATGTTCTTAAATTCCATTGACTTCAAAGGAAATAAGGACCATTCCAAATCCATTTAAAAATCGGTGGGCTTCCTTCCTTTTACTTAATAGATTTTGGATCAAGCCTTATGTTCTTTGGTGATCGGGGCCAGCTGAGAACATCAAACCACTCTCCTTTATGACCCAACACACAGATTAGCTCAGATATCCAAAAGTGAAATGCTAATTTATGAAGAAATGCTGCCTCTAACCATAGCTGTGGAGGACTAACCAGAACTGGCATGGTTGCACTGAATGAGACACGGTCTGAATAGCCAATTTCCCTACATATTGCAGAGCCCAGCTCTAATGGGGCTTCCTGTACATCCATACACAACAGGGTTTAGGGGCTTGCAGTAGTGACAAGAGGAGGGACTAAAGTTGAGGCTAGTGAAACCATCACTATGTTGATACACCAGGTTCTCTTCTCCACAGAGTAAAGATTTAAGAACAATGCAAGATACTCTGGTATGAGGACAGCAGTAATGGCTGCAAAGCAGCATGCTTGCCTCTCTAGGTACATCTACACTGCTGTCAGAAGCGTGATTGCAGCTCATGCAGACATACCCCAGTTAACTATAATTTAGCTAGCTGGGGTACTGATAGTAGTCAAGCTAACTGCACAAGTAAAAGTCCGCCATGGAGCACGAGTACGTATTTGTCTGGCAAACCCCACGCTTCTTTGCTATTGGCACCCGAGCTAGTTAGCTTAAAGCAAGCTCAACTGTGCCTACACATGCTGAAGTCACACTCCAGTTGCAGCATAGACACATCCTGTAATGGTTTCCCTACAGGTCATACTCTTGTTACTCATCTATTATGTCTAGCACTGGGGATGTGGAGGTATGCCTGTCCCCTATATTGCTCATAGGGTCCCATACACCAACTCCATCTAAGAATCAGCCTTGAATACATTAGTAAAGGGTGTTAACTCACCTGTGTTTTGTAACAAATTCCAATATCAGTCTCTTTGTCTCTCTATTAAGTCAATGTCACAGCAACTGCAAAACCAAGAAAACGAGGCGATATGCAAATGAAAGGCAATCAGATTGCAATGAAACTCTTCAGGCTAAATTTATTAGTACCTCATACATCAGTCAGTGGAAGTGCATAAAAGATGTGTATCAAATTAATCCTGCATTTTTATAAAGCCTAACATTTATAGTACCTATAATATCCTTATGCATAAACTTTAATGTGAATTGCCAATGTTTGCAATTATCTGGAAAATAGCACACTCATGATTATTAAAGCAAATGCATAAACCCAGGATGACAGAAAACACAATTTTTACTGCTATGAAGAGATAATGTAATGTATGAAATCAGGATAGCATGCTCAGAGCATGGTTTTCAATAATTTCTAAGAATACTGACATCCTGTTCTATAGAACTTCAAAAGGAAGGTGTTTGACTTGTGAGCAATACCCTTTCAGTATAGATTCCCTTTGCATGTGGAAAGTAACTGTCAAATGTCTGCCTACTGTCTTCTGCAGGGAGTTATAGAAAACATTGACAACAAAAAGGTTTTTTATATAGAGAGAGATAGAAAAGGGAGAATTTATTCAAGTTCAATACAAAACTGGAGTCGATAGACAAGTTTTCCAAACTTATGTGCTTACGTTAAGTCTTTAAATACATATTTAAACACCTAAGCAGGTAACATCAGTTTTCAGCATACTCAGGACCTGCAACTCTAGCTCCACACAACTCTCAGAAGGAGCCACCAAATCCTTATGGCCCCTAGGCACATGGGTAGCCAGAGAGGCTCCGCGCGCTGCCCCCATCCCTAATGTGGGCTCTGCAACTCCCATTGGCTGGGACCTGTCACCAAAGGAAGCTGTGACAGCAGCATGCCAAGCCTCTCTGGACACCCATGCACCTACAGGCTGCAGGGACCTGGTAGACACTTCCTGAGAGTCATGGTAAGCACTAAAAGGAACCCGCACTCCAATCCCCTGTTCAGCCTGGAGTCCCCTCCTGCATCCCAGATTCCTCATCCCTGCCCCTACCTGAGAGCCCAGACTCCCAGCCAGAGCCCGAACCTCTTGGCCCCATCCCAGAGACCTCTCCTGCAACCCAGAGCCTGCACTTCCATGGGTGTCTTCACACCTCCTTGCACCACAACCCTCTGCCCCAGCCAGGAGCCTTCTCCCATACCCTGAACCCCTCATTTCTGGCCTCACCTGGAGCCCACACACCCAGTCCAGAATACATCCCCTCTGACCCTCAACCTCCTGCCTCAGCCCAGTGAAAGTGAGTGAGGGTCAGGGAGATTGAGCAACAGAAGGAGAGGGGATGGAGTGAGCGGGGATGGGGCCTCAGAAAAGGGAGCGGGGCAGGAGTGTTTGGTTTCATGCCGTTAGAAAGTTGGCAACCCTACCCTGTTGCCATACATGTTGAAACCACTCAGGCTGCTACGCTCAATCTTAACCACATATTTTGAGCCTTACTGAAAATAAGAAATTTCAGTGGTCAAACCTAATTTGATTAGCCCAGGCAAGAGAATCTGGGATGAAATACTGCACTTTTAGAATATGTTCTTGGGCAGTTATTGTCTTTATTTGGTTCCCTTGCTGCATCATATGTAACCTCTCTGGAAATGGTGCTCCTGAAATACCACACTGAGTGTGCACACCGCCAGCTGGATTGACAGGCAGCGATCAATCCAGCAGGCAGATTTATCGTGTTTAGTATAGGTACCAACACTACCAGAATCAGTCAGAAGCCAGAACTCAGAGACAAAGGGTTTAATTTTAATTTTGGTTTTGTTGCAGCGTAGCAGGCAAAGAAATACCATAACCAGAGGGGACCTTTCTACCCTCCACATTCTTACCCAAGGGAAGACTGAGTCCTCTGGGGATTTCTGGGACATTGAAAATCTTATCTCAGTAGAGGCCAAAAACCCAAGAGGCAGAAGAGAGAGTCAGTCAGGCTACCAAGAGCCAACCGAACTGCACACTGGACTCTAGACCTGACAGCTGCAAGAACCATCTTTCCATTCTTCCAGTGGATGCTTTGTAAGAACACCCCTGTTAAAACAAAAAAATCAAAATAAATTAAGTCAGCCACTGATCACAGTGTAGCATCATCCATCAAAGACTAAGCCCAAACTCATTATGTGCTTAGGCAGGTGCTGGGTAGGAACATATCGTGATTATACTGACTGTACAGTTGGGAGGAGTAGAGTTAATGCATTATTGTTTTGTCTTTATTATCCTAAATCTTTTTTCCCTCGTCCCCTATCCTGAATTCCCCATATCCAATAAAGTCCCAGTTATTATTTTATTGTTCCAGGAATTGGGATAGCGATTTTATTTTTCTGCGCTGACTGACACTCCTCTATAACAGATTGTGTGTTAAATATTTTCCAAGGAACAAGCCTTCTGGGTTCTCTGCTGTAGTAGGGGTTTCCTTGGATGGAGGCACCAGGTGCCCTTTTAGGTGAACCCAGGACCCATAACCCTGAAGAAAAAAAGGAGAAGGCTGCAGCCAGGCCTCAGGGTTAGGTCACAGTATTTTCTTTTACTACCAGAAGCCTATCTTATCGTAGACCAGTTTAAAATTGTTTGTGCAACTTATACTTCCTCAAGTGGTGTGATCTGGTCAGATCTCTTAACCTGATCCAAGCTAGGTGGGTGCAAGAATGGGAGACCTCACGGCTGCCAGATGTGCCATCATTTGGTTAAGACATAAAACTGGTATCTGGATTCAGGCTGTGCAAGAAGTTCACCTACAAATCTAAGCGCACTGGAAGTCAGGGCCAATTCAGGATTTAATGCAATTGATGAACACCAGTGCAGGTCTACAAATAGTAATGAACTCTGATGCTCTGACATTGTGCTGGGACACCGATCCCGCCCCGGTATCCTCAAGAAGTTCCCATTTTTAAACACTGGAATTACAGAGGCATTGAAGAGAGCAACATTTGGCCCATGAGCTACTTTAAACTATGATAACTGAAAAAAGGGGGCTACATCATGGTAATTATGTATAACCCTGAGTAGGGGCAGTGTGGAGCTATTCCACACCAGCAGGAGCTCTGGGATCAACTGATACTCAGTGAAGGAGAAAGAAAAAGTTACTTGAACTCACTGATTGGTGTGAAGGGGGGCAGGGCTCCACTGCTTCCCCACACCTTCAGGGATCTCAATTCTCCTTACATGTCCATTCACAAGGCATATGTGCAAAGACTCCTTCACCTATCTTCTCCCTTTGTGTACCCATACAAGTCCCAGAAGAGATTGTACCACTTGAAGAGCCATAGATCTATTTATAGATTTTTAACACAAAGGACATCATTCCAGTGTTTTGAATGGCTGTTGCCTAGCAATGGGCTGCAGTGCCTGAAAACAATTTTGGTAGTACCAAACCTCCCAGTCAACTTTCTATGGCACAGGCCTTATACTGAATCATGATTATTACACTTCTGTGTTCTGTTATTTTACATTTTCAGTTAGAATGTTACTTGTAAAGTAACTGACCAGCCCACATGTCATTTTCACAATGTAAATTCTTATGAATGTATCCACAAGATAAAACTGCAAGGAGGATTTTTGGACTTTAAAAATATTTTATAACATCCTTCATGTGCCTAAACAAATATTCTACCCATTCTATTACAGATTATTTAATGTCTGCCCCACCACGACTCAACAACCAGTTGGTACTGTAGTTATATTATCAACTGTATCAATATTTCATAAATATGAACTCCAGTTCAATTTATGAGAGGATAGGAGAGTGCAAGACCTTGATATAAATGATACATGAATGACCAAGGTCAAAAACCATAATAGACTTTTGTGTTTAGGGCTTAAATAATAACTCATAATCAGTACACATAGGGGAGAAAACGGAGGTCAAATGCTCGTAGGATGATTGAAACAATAAGCGCAGGTGTTAATTCAAACTGACAAAGAGTAAATATTATTTCAGTGAATGGCAAATATTCCAGACTTTTAATTTTTTTGTCAGATACAGTAAAAATCTGTTTCACACACACAGTTTGAGAGTGCACCCACTCACCATTCCAATGAAGCTTGATTCCTGCTTGTATCATCTTTAGCCTGAATTATCTTCTACCCAAGCAAAATAAAAGCTTAGTTATTTTCCAAATTATTAAAAATAGCTTCTGTTTTGCTAGAAGCTTCCACACTTTTCTACTGTGTGAACTTTCATTAATAAGTCTTTTGTTGAAAGGCATTTTTAGTAAGAGGGAATTCAAGGGAATCAGCTCCTGTGAAATTTGTTCAATGGTGTAAAATGGTATATATTTCAGAATTCAATTATGCACATGAAAGAAGAGAAGAGTCTCTTGCCAAGGAAAATGGCACTAAGTGCACTTGCTGGAATTCTTTATCATTTGTTTACTTAAAATACATGCTGAGGGTATTGACTGTGCAGCACATAAAAAGGTTTTCTAAGTGAGGAGTTTGTGTTCATACACATATGGATGTTTGATGTGTGTGATCCATCGCACAGGGCAAGATCTCAGGAAATGAGGAGACCCTCAAACAAAGCATCTGTGCAATATACATACACAGGAAAGGAAAACAAGCTGTTCATTCAGGGGAAAGAAAAATTATTCGAAACCATGTGACACTGACAAAGTCCACTCTGGAGTCAGAAAGATTGCAAGAAAAATCCAAAAATTAGATATTCTGTACTGTAGAAGTAGACATCAATTAACTCCAGAATAGCTGATCAGCAACATTAACAAGCATCACCAAAATGTGAAAGCTAGGTATGGGGGAAATGTTATTTCCCCTTTAATATGTGCCATGTGACTGGTGATCATTCCTGATGACTGGTATAGTTTCTTAGGACCAGACTTTCAAAGGTATTTTTGCAGCTTATGATGCAAATGTGAAATTTTCAAAGGTACCAATACACATTTTGAAAATCCTGCATGGCACCTGTCTGCATCTTTAGTTGCTAAATCAGGGATCGGCACCACGCCACTTCCCGCAGCCTCCATTGGACCAGGACGGTGAATCGGGGCCAGTGGGAGCCGCAATCGGCGAACCGCCAGGTAAAGAAACCGGCGAGGACCAGTAAGGGTGCTTACCCTGCGGCCCCACATGCCAAGGTTGCCGATCCCTGTGCTAAATACATTTGAACACCTGATCCCTAATTCTTCTATGCAAGGTATCACAAGTTGGTAGCAATTACTCCTCATTCCGTGTTTAATTACTCTTTAATTTTAAAAAATGTGTATTTGAAAACTGTTCCTCCACCCAAAGCAGAAACTAAAGTTTCTAAAGTGTTGAACCCATTCTCTATAGCCTTACACCTGTGCAAGAGTAAGCAAAGAGTGTGTGAAATTATACCAAATCAGCATGGCAGCATTTTATACACACTTTGAACTGGTAAAAGACCCCCATCCTGCAACTAGTTTTATGTGGGTAGAAATCTGTATTTGCCTCAATCACCTCAAGGTTTATGGGGTACTGTACAGCTTCAGTAATCCTTTTGTGCAGAGCCAGTTGCAGGATTAATGCCCGAATGTCTACAGAAAGCAAAAGGCAATGGAGAATCGGGCCCATATTCTGCAGTATGTCCACCTTTCACAGTGACCTTTTTATAGGGTGACCAGATGTCCCAATTTTATAGGGACAGTCCTTATATTTGGGACTTTTTCTTATATGAGCACCTATTGCACCCCACCCCCATCTTTCACACTTGCTATCTGGTCACCCTACCTTTTTAGTGATGCACTCTGTTCCTTCTTGCTTCCATTTTTCCCTTGTTCTCTGTCCCACTTTGATCTCCTCTCTCCTGTTGTCTCTGTCCATACTGCTGTTCCCAACCTAAGGTCCTATCTTCCTGCCCACTTAGTTATCAGGTTATATTTCTTTAAGACATCTTTGCAATCAGGAAGGCTTGACATTAAAGTTAAAACAAAATTCTGTAATAAAATACAAATCAAAAAGTAAAAAAAAAAATCAATCAATTTCTAGGACACACATCAGAGTGGTAAAAATGCTTGAGCTTCGTAGAAAATACAGCTTCCACTGTTCCTATCACTAGTGGAGTGCATCAGTGATTAATTATGGGTTAAAAGTTTGTTGGTATAGATCCATCCACACAAACTATGCAAAGTGAGATAAACTACAGGCAAACACTCTGAAAAATGTCTCCTATCCAAGCAAATGAGAGCATGGGTCATCCATATGAGAGAAAAGACTAATGTACAGTGATATCTCAGGGAGGGAATATACAGGGAAAAGATATTTTTTTTTAACTTACAGTATAGAAAACAGAATGAGACACCATCAGCAAGTGACTATCTCAATACTTTGGTCATTTTCCCACAGGCTTATCAAGAATGATTTTTTAAATGCTGAAAAGTATTTCATGTTACCATACATTAACCTGAAGACTGTTCATTTGTGTGTGTGTGTGTGTGTGTGTGAGAGAGAGAGAGAGAGAGAGAGAGATCCTCTAATACCTCATTTCTCGGCCCTTAGTATGTTTCTCTTGCAGTCTGCAATGGACATCTCTGCAGACCATGAACCAAAGTTCGAATATGAACAAACTTTTCTCGTTATACCAGTAAAAAGCACCTATCCCAGATTCTAGCCACCCTGAACACAATAAAAAGTGTGATTCACCACTGGGTAGGGAGTCAGCTGCACAAAGCCTATGAACCACATATATCTTATATAAACCTTTAAGACCTTACTCTCCTAAATTTAGGGAATAGCTTTTGTGCTAGCCCTCTGCACAGAGGTGAATTTCACCCATAAAGAATTAAAATCAGCAGGTTTTCTCTGTCCCAAAACATAAAGGGTGCAATCCACAAAGGTACTTAGATCCCTCAATACAATTTTTAGGCCTCACTGCAATCCACAAATCTCCTGCTCGGCTGGTGCCTAACCCTCTAGGCACCATAACTTGCTCATTGCCTACACTTTTGAAGTAAGAGTTTCCAAGATGCCTAAGTTTGTGCCTCTGGGCACGTGCATTGCTGCCTACCTTTGGGCGTCCACACACTGATAGTCTGCCTACAGCCCTGAGCAATTCACAGACCAGGGGAAGATAGAGATTCACCCCCTAAATCATGCATGGGGGTCTGATCTGGTGAATGCCCTAACCACTAGATACAGAGTCATTCTACCACTCACTGGCCTACCTTCATTAGTCAATTAAAGGCAAACACCTTCAGTAGGAGAAATAGAGGGAATCCAATATTTCGTAGCTCAGTGGCTAGGATACTCCCCTGAGAAGTGGCAGATCCCTGTTCAAATCCCTTTGCCCTCTGTGGAGGAGGGAGTAACTTGAACTCGGGTCTCTCACATCCACTAGGCTAAAGATTATAAAAGAGTTAGTCCTCCTCCAGCTGTTTTGTTTCAGGCCTACACACAACGTAGCCACCTCCCTGCAGCCTAGACATAACTTGCTGGCTTTCTGGATCACATTCTCTCTCCCCATACATCCAATAGGAGTCTAAGCACTTACCTCAGGTTTTGTGGATCAGAATGGTATTCCTGTGAATTTTTGTGGGCCTAAAAGTTAGGCTTTGCAAAGCGTAAGTCCCTTTGTGGCTCTGAGCCAAAATAACCAGAGAGGAAAAACCATAATCCACATCTAATCTCCAACTTTTTCCCTTATCAAGCCCTCTTTCCCTCAGATCTTGGGTAAATAGCTGAGCCTTGGAGCATACCCTGTCACCAGATTCCAGTACTAAATCAATCCTACTTAACTTCAGTGACTTCAAAAGTTTCCACTGCCCATCAGCATACAATATTCTAACCAGTCAGAGATTCTCTCTGAGGAAAATAGAAGAATTAACTGACTGTGTATTATTTACTTATTTAGACTTCTTTTTTAAAAAAAATCACAAAGCACTCACCCCATATTCTGGGCAGTTTGACATAATTTAAAGTTTTCAACAACATATGTTAAAATTGGCAGAATGGAGTCTCCATCCTATTATAATAATGTCCATCGTAAACAACAACCCCCCACAAAAGACATTTCAACTCTTAATCCACACCCGCCTCAAAAGACACAGGAAAAAAACAAGTCCTTTGCAAAATGCATCTGGAAAGTTAACATTCCTGGCTTTGGGGTAAAAAACGGGGAATACATTGCAGAATACCAACATCAGCATAGTTTCCTTTGAACCTCACATTGTAGTATGAAGCATAGTATAGGGTCAAAAAAAGTTGACATCGCTGAATTTGATGTCAGGCTGCCTAATGGTGTTTAAATAAGCACCTCTCCCTCTCCTCCCACACACACAGCCAGCTGTCTTTATTTTCAGGGCTATCATTATCATGTAAGCACAGGTCCAGATTAAATTTTCATATGGCTGTTGTTGTGCCCAGATGGTCGTAAATATATTTAATGTTATTATAAAGTACTTAAAGTGCATATATAAATCTTTGGGTGCTCAAATTAATTTCAGGCTGGACTGCACGATCTTGCATCTACCCGTCTTCAATGTACCTAGTTTTTAATTATTTCTCCCTCTGACATAATGAATGCCACAAAAAAAAACCCTGAAGCACCTAGTTTTCATCATAAATCACAATATCTTTAAAAAAGGGAAGTATAATTACAACAAAACAACCATTCAAAACTGCCTAAAATTTACTTCTTACCTTTGACAAATAGCAGAGCAAATAACTGCCTAAAGACAAAGTACAACACTGATTTAGATAACTTGTTATGCACATGTATTGTACTCAATTTAACCAATCTGCATTCCAAAAAAAGCTGTTCAGACTGCTGACAAATTTGTTCTGGCTTAAAACAGTGTTCTTTCATTACCTCTTTGTCTCGTCTTTAACATCTGTGTGTCACCTCTCCACTTTGTTTGCTTTTTGTTGAATTAAAGAAAGCTTTATCCCATCCACCTACTTTTTTATTGTGCCACTTATTTTTCATCTGAGGCATCTTTGTGATTTTTTGCCCTTTTTTTAAATGGCATTCATTTTCGACAGAAATAAAGAAAGGTGTCACAGTGAAATAAGTCACAATATAGCAAACCCAGTGATGTTAGTTTGCAGTCTGATTTTCCTTATGCTTTCTTCACAGTACAGTTTGATATTTGACCCTTTGCTGAAGGCTATTATACTTAGAGATGTGATGATAGCACATAATTGCTGAAAATCTATCTCATGAATTATCATTAATTGTTTGTATTTCAGTAGCTCATAGAGGCTCCAACCACAATCGGATTGTGCTAGGTTTTATACAGCAACATAGTGAGAGATAGTTCCCACCCTGAAGAGCTCACAGTCTACAAACCTCAGGTAGGATGGAGAACAGAGGTACAAAAACTGGCTCAAGATCTCACTACATGGTAGTGGCAAAGCTAAGAACTGATCTCATGTCTCCTGACTACCAGTGCAGAGCCCTATCCAATAGACCATGCCACCTCACATTTATATTTATTCCATATTTTCATATATCTATTTAAAAATTTTACTAAGAAATCTGATATCTTCCAATGCAATGCACAATTATGTCCCTAGAGTTATTTACAATCACAAAAGATAACATTAATACACTATTAGAGTTGTCAGATGAAGAATGGACATACTCTGAAAAGTGACTGTAAAAATAGCTTGTTCTCACTTTTTAGGTATTCCCCCTCTATACATACTAATAACATTATCTGCTTAATATTCTGGAAAAAGAACCAAAACCACTCTTACTCCTGGTACCACAAGATAGTCAATACAGTTGTGGGAAGGCAAGCTTGAATCTTTTCTTGGTCATGCATCATCAACACCACCATTGTTCACCATGTTCAGAAGTCATGAGGGTAAAGCAGATTTGTCTGCAGACTCTTTATTACTGATACATGCATGAACCAGAGAGAACCTAGATTGACTGTCATGCACCATGTTGAATTTACAGCATTAGCTGTAAGAAAAGCTCTTTTGGGGTGGGGTAGGGGTGGGGATTGGTAACTGAACACATCTAGTTGGGGTCATTGAGACAATAAACATGGAACCCTAAAATTAGGGTTACCATCTGTCTGTATTTCCCTGGACATATCCTAGTTTCTCATCTTTAAATAGCCATCTGGGAGGAATTGGTTAAAAGGCTGAAAAGTCCAGGATTTTTCACCCTTCCGCTCCCTTCCCCTCTCCTCCCTGCTGTGCAGAGTGTGATTGGACACCTGAGCCTGATTCAGCCGCTCCCATTGGCCTTTAGCACCAAGAGACCCTTCCCCACTCCTCCCCTCCCCATTGCCTCAGCATTCTGCAGGGGAGGGGCTGTGTGCTCAGGGAGCAACGCTGCACCGTGTTTGTTTGCCTCCACGTGTAGCCAGCATCTGAGCAGCCTGGTAGGGAAGTCCCAGGAGGTATCAGGGAGGATCGAGGATTCTGCAGGGGGATGTCAGGGGGCTGGGGTGTAGAGAGGGGTTGGGGCAGGCAGGGAGCAGAGGGGTTTGGATGGGCTGGGAATTCTGGGGGTCCTGTTAGGGGACAGGGAGCAGTTGGATAGATGTAGGAGTCTGTGGGGGTCTGTCTGGGGGTGGGAGTGTGGATAAGGGTCAGGGCAGTCAGTGGACAGGAAGGGGGTAATAAGATCCTAGGGGGCAGTTAGGGTGAGGGCGGGGTTTCAGGAGGGGGAAGTCAGGGGACAAGGAGCAGTGAGGCTTAGGTAGGGAGTGTTGTCTGAGGGGGCAGTTAGGGGCAGGGGTCCCAGGAGGGGGAAGTCAGGGGACAAGGAAGGGGAGGTTTGAAGGGGGCAGTCAGGGGGGGTGGGAAGTGGGAGGGAGCGGATGGGGGCATGGTTGGGGGAGGCAGCAGCGGGCGGGAGCTCCACATGTCCTCTTTTTTGATTCTTGAAATATGGTACCCCTACCTAAAATACTATTTGTGTAGTCATTTATCATCATAGACCTAAACTTAAAGGTTTCTGAAGCAATGCTAACTTGGCAACTTTGCACCTGCTCCATATTTTGTGATATACATTCAATAACAAAGCACTAGATTATTAGGCCTTTTTGTTATTATTTTAAGAGAGATCACTGGAAATTACCGTGTGGTTGAGTGGATACTGAGTCAGAATCCTTGAAGTTTTCAATTTCCCATCCTTGCATACTTGTTTCTCAGCATTTAATGTTGAATTAAAACAACCTTTTAACATTTAATTTTTCAGATGTTTTTAAAGGGTGGGTGGAGCATTTGATTAGATCTTAGGAGATCTGGGTTCTATTCTCAGCTCTCCTGCTGACCTACTGTGTGACCTTAGACAAGTTGCTTCACCACTGTGTATCGCCATTTCCCCTCTTGCCCTTTGTTCACCTTGATATTTACGCCTCATCCGGGGAATATACAATGCATGACTGAACTGTTGCACCCACACAGAGCTCTACTGAAGTCAGTGGGTCTCTATTGTACCTGCACCATCTGCCTAAACATATTGCAGGATGAAGGCTTTACATTTTCAGCTCTTCCAGACTGTATAATAGTGTTTATAAGGCCATTAGTAAAATGGGGGCCCTATCTAATCTTGAGGCCTCTAGATGCTACTGTAATGCAATAATAAATAAATAATGAAATAATAATAAATAATAATGGGAAAGAAAAGTCAAGGGAAAATCAGAGGTACCTTTAACCGAGAAATGTTAGCCACTCTATCCTATCCCCTAATGTACTAACAAAGGGTACATTTCTCCTTTTATGTTTTAAAGGAAAAAGGATTTGAGGCAAGTTATTCATACCCCAAATCTCTTTTCTTCTTCTCCCCCACCACTATCCTCTCTTACTGCTCTTTCTTCTTCCAACTCCCTCACTTTTCTTGAACGTGAACTCTAGTCACTTTCCACGCAATACCCTCACATATACAAAAAGTCTCTCACTCCCCACCTGCCTGACCTCTTTCCCCTCCTCTTACTACATTTTCAAATAGAGAATCCCATAATAGCCTGGAAGTGTTCAGACCCTAAGATTCAGATTTCACATTAGGACTAGTTGGTGTCTTAAGAGTTAAATATATTCTTAACTCAGGCTTCCTTAACTGTGGTATCAAGTAAAACCACTCACACTATAATATAATATAAAATATAATTTTAAAATATTATCTCTGGACTACATTGCTCCTTTTGGTTTAATAAACTAGTAAATCACTGTTCATTTACCTAGATTCTAGCTTTATTTCCTATTGTTATGGAGCACAAAAGAACTATAAGCTTAATTTTAATTAGCAAAAATATGATCTTTTACAAAATACCACATTATTCTGTTGGAGCATTTCACATAATATTATGAAAGTTAATTTTTCCCTGGTGATGGAGAGAAACATTTTGGAGCTGTTCTTCTAAAATAAGCTCTGCTTAAAGTAAATTGTGATTACATGAAGCAGCTCTCTATGGCACAAGATGAAATCAACAAGCTGTAGGGAAAGGAGCTAGGCGTCTGGGAGAGAAGGGTCAGCGTGGTCTGACTGAGCTGCTAAGGATTGGGGAGCATGGAAATGGGGAAGTGCAGCTATGGGCATGATTTGACAGCTGGAAAGAGAGGCCCCATTTTTTTAAATCCCCGTGCGTTGGGCTGTTGGGAAGGGAAGGCAGGACAACCATTATAGAGCATCAGGTTACTCATTTCTCGGTAAAGGCATTAAGGTTTTGGAGCTTAATATCCCAAAGAAAGGTCAGAAAATCATCAGATCATATCATTAACCTATGTGATTCATTGGTACAAGAGGTCACCAATATTATTACTGGGGATAGATTTTTTAAGAACAGCTGGATGATCTTTAACAACATTTTTGGGTATGTAGGCTAAGATAATAAAGTTAATCAAATCCCCTGTCCTCAAACAACTATTTTCCTAAAAAAAACTCCAGTGACACAAATGGAAAGTCCTCTAATGCAGCCATAAAATACTCATCAGTGTCCTTTTTCCCCATTTGTTGTCAGTTGAACTTTCTTTGGCTCTATACAATTTTGCAATATAATTTTGTGATATTGCACTATATGCAAAATCTAACACTTGCTGTTATCAAACAAAAAATAATTACTTGTAATCCTTTCTGCCATGAACACTTCCCTTTAAGTCACTCAGATATTTTGCTAATGGTCAAACCAGCAATAGGGCCCATTATAAAGATGCATATTTTATGAAGAAACATCAGAATGAAGTGACCTCAGCCACAGTACAGATTTCACTGAGAAAATGAGCATTTTCTAATAATATGTGGGTTCTGCAAACACAATACATGACTTTGGATATATTACTACAGATCCTGTCATTGCTGAAGTATCATTCCGATGATATTTTGTAGCATGGCTTTTCATTAATCAGGATGTTTTGTTTACTTGCTTATTTATTAGCTGCGAGACTTGGCAGCAAATATTACAAGTTAATTTTTCAATAAAAGACCTCATGTCTCTTCATTTTTTAATATTATGGGCAAATAAGTGCACCCCATGTCTGCAGCCAAAATAATAATACACCAAAAACCAAAAACTGATATACAGAGGTCCCTCTAGTCTAGTACCTTGTCTTTGATAGTAGCCAGTACCTGCTGCCACAGTTCAGGGTATCTGCAGCTGTATTTCCCCATATATGGTCCATTTAGGGCTCCCACTTAAGGGTTTCCAGCTCCCAGTTCCCTCTCTTGGTGAGGAGGGAAATGCTGATCTCTGCCGAGGGTATTACGGTTGCAGTACACCCTTATTTACACTGTGATATTTTGCCTAAACAAGCCAGTGCCTACTCTTGGCTTTCTCTCCAAAGACTATGAACAGTGGAATTGCTGACAATTACAAGTTGCCACACAGCTCTTTCTAAGCAGGCATGTTTATTCCTAAGGTGAAAGCATTAGAGAGAAAACATACTTTAAAAACAATAAAAGAGTCTGCACATATCCTAATAATCTTACCAGAGATCAACCTAATGCCAATCCCAGGCTCTGATAGATGTCAGTCCTTCAAAAACCACAGCTGGATTTTCCCTGTATTTACAAGTTCATAACTGACTCAGATACAGAACCAGGAACAGAGACTGGGCAGATCAAACATTTCTTTAGACAGCTTAGGCCTTTGATCCTGGTCTTCTGTATAAGGTAATCAGCAGAAAATCACCCTCTCCTCAGGGCATAGCTTCAAAAGGCTAGAGTTTTGCATAATGAAGTGGGTAATTTGCATTAACTTCTCCCTAGGGATTTCCCAGAAAATCCACTTTACACTTATTGTCCCAAAAGTCTACGCTCCTCTGCTACCTTTTCAATATAGTCTTTTGAACTCCCAAGTCTTACATCTGTCACTTCTCCCCCGCCAAAGAGATTACAAACAATCCCAGTTGACAATAATACATAAATTTAATACAATAAGGTCTTTCAAGATATTGCAAGAAATTGCCCTGACACACCAGCAGTGTCAGAGAACAGTGGAAGAAACATTGTAATTGAATAATCTCCTTTAGAGGAAGTTACTTCCTAATCCCTTTCGGTTGGTGGATGGTTTATGCCCTGAAGCATGACATTTTATAGGTCCATTTTAAAACAAAAATTCTGTGTGATATAACTAGGCTGTGCTCAAAACCATTTATATCCATTAACAGTTAGCAACTACAGTAACTCCTCATTTAAAGTCTTCCCAGTTAACATTGTTTTTTTGTTACATTGCTAATCAGTTAGGGAAAATGCTCTTTTAAAATTGTTCAGTGCTCTCTTCAAATGTCCTCAGCTGTCCAGCAGGCTATCAATTGCCGGCAGTTCAATTTCCCAACAGGCTTATCAGTTGCGGGCAGTTCAATTGATAGTTCATATGTCCCTTCCCCCAGTGCAATGTGCTGCTCCTGCTCTCTGCCTTGGAGCTGCTCCCTGAGACTCCTGCTTGCTGGGGGTGGGGAGGAGAAGAAGAGGGGGCTATCATCAGGTTGTCTCTCACTCCCCTGCTCCTGCACCCCACTTACCCCATCTTCCATAGAGCAGAAGGGACACACCATGGAGGGAGCTGCTGCTAGCTTGCTGATCTAATTAACAAAGCACTATACTTTTTACCCCACTCTTGATACTTAAAGCGGAAGGCACATCTCTATCTCTCTATCTCTGAGGATGTATGTCTTTGCCCTCCCTTCTTTCTTGTTGCATTCTAGAGCAGCGGTCTTCAAAGTTTTTCCTCTGCAGCTCCTTTTCACCATCTGCCTCTACTCGCGGCCACCAGAGTATGTCTGCCAAAATGCTGCTGAATAGAAAGTTTCTGCTCTCTGCGGCGGCATTTTGGCGGGACAAAAATAGACCACTTGCGAGTTCGGTGGTCTCCTGCACAGGATCGGCAGCAGCGCTGGGGTCTCATACATCCCTGGGGGTGGTCGCGCGCACCCCACTTTGAAGACCACTGTTCTAGAGTGTGAGAGTTAACCCTTGAGAGCTCAGCAACTTGCTAGTTCATTTAGCACAGTGGTTCTCAAATTTTTTATATTGGTGACCCCTTTCAGAAAGCAAGCTTCTGAGTGTGACCCTCCTTGTAAATTAAAAATACTTTTTAATATATTTAAAACCATTATAAATGCTGGATGCAAAGCAGGGTTTTGGGTGGAGGCTGACAGCTCGCGACTCCCCATGTAAAAACCTTGTGACCCCCTTAAGGGTCCTAAACCCCAGTTTGAGAACTCCTGATTTAGCAGTAAGGCACTCCTTGGGAAATATCCCACCCTCTGACTCCTCCCTCTGAACCAAGCTTCACAATCATCACCACTGTGTACCAGTATTAAGTTGTTTGTTTAAAACTTCCACTGTATGTGTGTGTGTATGTGTGTCATAGTCTTTTGTCTGGTGAAAAAAATTCCCTGGAACCTAACCCTCCTCCCCCATTTACATTATTTTTTATGAGGAAATTGGATTCATTTAACATCATTTCACTTAAGGAACATAACTACAATGTTAAGTGAGGAGTTCCTGTAAATATTTCCTATTTAACTCAGTAATGATCAAAATTAAAGATGGATCTGCACCAAAAAGCCGGATCTGCACATGCCAAAACTTTTGACGAAGTTTAGAACAGGGGTGGGCAAACTATGGCCCACAGACCACATCTAGCCCACGGGACCATCCTGCCTGGCTCCCGGGCTTCCACACTTAGTTTAGAATCTAAATCCAGATCTAGATCTGACTTTTATGGCTGGTCCCATTCTTGATAATAGGCTGACCCAAACCCCTGGATCAGGCCTGAATATTTTTTGGAAGTATAGGGGAAGGTTGAAATACAGAACTGGATCCAAATTTTGAGAATCAGTCTAATGGGTTGAACCAAGTTGCTTATGTCTTTTTAATGGAAAGTGTTTCAAACTGAACATTACACCAGTGATTTTAGCAACAGGGACAAAGGAAGTATACATGCATGGTTGAAAGTGTGCTGAGGCATGAAAGAGACAGAAGAAAGGCTTATATCAAGAACATCCAAACTTTGGCCTTCTGAAAACTGCCTTGGTAACCTTGTGGTTGTATCTAATTAACATAAAAAGAAGCAGATTGTAGCTGGCCACTCTAGGAAGGGACATTGATTCAGTGGAGCTGGCAGGGCACTCTTTGTATTTGATATTATAAATTCTTTGGTTTATAATATCAAATCCATTGAGCTGTCACAAAAGTCTGAGGAGCAATACAGAGATAGCTAGAAGGTAATGGAAATTAAAGGGAGAATAAATAGACAGGCAATGAGCATCATCCTGTAAGTGAAGGGTTGACCGTACAGCCAATCGGAATCCTCATACTTTTTCTCTCATCTTGTAACCTGGTGGTCTATTAACACTCCACCACAGCTTTATCTATCTAGCTGATTCTCATGCTTATGACTATCCAAAGGGATCACCCCTTCTAAATTCTTGTCCTTGCTTTAGGAGATGACTACATTTCCAAGCTTGTCTCACAGGATATGATGGCAGAATGCTTTGGGGTATAGGTTATGTAATGTGATGTTAAGTCATCCACTAGGAATTTTCAGCCATTTTCCCACCATTGTTCTAGCAACAGTGCAGTGTAGATCATCCACAGGAGTTTTTTGCATTAGCATTCTCCCAGTGGAGCTGTCTGAGTGCTAGAATAACAATTAGAGAGTTGCATAAAATTCTCAGTGTAGATGCATCCCTGTTTTCTTCATCTATTTTCCATGATGTAAGACAGATGCTGCTGATGCACCAACATTAGGACACAGGCTGTGATTATTTGATGTAATGCACAATATTCCCTCCAAAATGTCCAGTTTGGGCCTGTGGATAGGCAGAATTTAGATGTCATCACTAGTCATGAAACACAGCTTGCTCCTTTACTACCTGCATTGTCTGAAGGAAGAGTGATGAAGAGAATGACTTCAAAAACTTCCCAGACAACTAAC
Organism: Dermatemys mawii; assembly: GCA_007922305.1. Classification (NCBI taxonomy): domain Eukaryota; kingdom Metazoa; phylum Chordata; order Testudines; family Dermatemydidae; genus Dermatemys; species Dermatemys mawii. The sequence goes on from ML677351.1 coordinate 7,389,581, forward strand.
TCCTTGTCCAAAGACTCAACTTTACTAGTCCACATGAAGAAAACTTACACTGCTGGGACCAACAAAGCCATTTTCCCAAGCTCACATTCATCCCTTTCAGTTGAAACATCTTCCATTCTGTATGCACCAAATGAATCAGTTCTCCCTTCTTTAAATAAATTGTTTCCTGGTCAATTTCACCCTCATTCTACCGATTCTGTACTGCTAAATAAATCCATCAATTCTATTCCACTACAATAAAATGAATTCTACTATCCCAAACAAGCCATTCTGGTCCCCAAAAATATTAATCAATTCTTCTCTACAATGATATCACTCTATCCTCTTCAATCAATTCTGCCATTCATATCAACCATGATTTTTCCTACTCCTTTCCAAACAAAATTAATTCTGCCCCAACTAAATTGTTTAGTTTTTCCTCCTGTAATCAATATTGCTCCACCCAAACAACTCAATCATTCAGTTCTGCAATTTCACCAGACCTCTCTCCAGGGTTCCTTTACTGTTGCTGCCAATGCTCAAATCAGCTGATCGCCATGGTTCTGATCCATCAAGTCTTTGTTCATTTTGGTACCCCTTGCTCACATGACTAATAAAAATGTCGCATCTGAAACTGAAGCAAAAAATGTCACAGAGGTCTCTGAAAGTCACAGAATACATGACCTCCATGACAAAATCTTTTAACTATTAATGATCCATAGGAAAACATAACCAGGATGCCAGAAAGCAGGTGGAATTGAATACACCAAAAACTAATAGTATTAAACTACATTGGCTCAAAGGGGGTTGGATTAGTCAGATAACCTTTGAAAACTGGATTAAAAATGAAATAGAGTGGGAGAATAAATACTGTATGAGGGAGCCTTTTTAACATTAATAGTAGTGTACTCAAGAAATAAAAAAGAATTACTTGCTGGAAATCAGCCTATAGTAGTTCATTCTGGCAGGAAGAAGGAACTAAAAGGAGTGGATATTAGAGTCAAATTTCATTAAATTTATGTGTGGGAAAGTTCCAACTTTGTATCAGACAAGATTGTATCAGCCAGAAAACACAGGGATGGCTTCAAACAAGCAGTATCTCAAATACTTAGATACTTTTAGGAATGCATGTTCATCTCAAAAACATTAATGTAAAAAGTAAGATTAAAATAGTCACTTTGCATGCTTAGCAATTCCCAGAAAGCTTTTCACTCCAGCCTGTGTGAATGTGTATGCTGGGGCATACCTAAGGCTCTTGCTTTCAGGGGTTCATTCTCATGGTAATTTCCAACTGAATCACTCACTGGGCACATTTGCATGGTAAAAAGATGGGGAGGAGGGTGGGAGCACTCCCAAAGCCAGAGGAAAGTTATACAGCCAAAACAGTTAAGCCCTGGAATGTCTTTCCAAATAAAATGCTGTTGCTCTATTGGGTGCCACATGAATGAGTCAACAATAAACTAAGGAACTGGTAACAGAAGTCCTTTTTAATATAGAAAAGCATCTTTCAGTTCCTCAAACAGCAATCTCCTTGGGAATAAACTGAAAGGTGAGACTGACAGAAGGCTTTGTCCAGTTTCAGCCCCGTGCTTTTTATATGTTTTAGAGATGCATTCTACTTTAGCTACATTGCAAGTTTTGTACTTATTGTCATTTCCTTCAGTGACATGATGCAAAAGAGGCATTTATTTGAATTAACAGAGTGGTTCTTAACTTTTTTTATGTTGTGACTAACCTCCGAACACAGAGGTCCATTCATGTTTCCCTTCCAGTCTCCCAGGCCTCATCCCATGCCTTTTCTTTGACAGTTACTCTATTCAGTTACATAAAAAAGCTTACATTAATACAATACAAGATTAAAATAAACTTCTAACAATGCAGTGCATGTCGTGGCTACTTGATTAATTTCATAGAGCTAAGGTGCTCATATGCCTTACATAAGTTCATACTAATTTGTAATCTTCACAAATTATCTTCATCTGTAGGTACTATGAGTAGTCTGGATATCATACTGAGGTAACAAAAAGCACATTTATTAAAAAGAAATTCCTGGAATATATTTATTTAATCATCAAATGTGCTAATTCTTGGTGACTTCAGGAAAGCCAATTACCCATCATAGGAGGAAGTATGTGTAATCAGGTAGTGCATGATGAATACGGCCAGATATTTTTTCCTCTCAGAGATGTAAATACATCCTGAGCTAAATCCTTCCTTTACTAACTCTAGTTAAATGAAAAGAAGTAACAGAAGAGAATTGTGAATGTATTTAAAGTTACTTTGACACACCAATGGTGTCTCAGGACATTACTTCAGTGGCATTGTACAATTGCTAGAATAGAGCTGGTTCCCCCGACTTCACTCCTAACAGACACATAATCTATGAATGTTTTCTTTTCAGTGACATGAGAAGGGAAAGTACTTGTACAATAAGCATTGTGAGCAGCTCAAAACCATGAGAGAGCCCTTGCCTGTGTTGCTGAACTTTCACTTCTCAAAGGAACAATTCTACTGTCTGCCAGGGAGCTTTTGCCTGAGTGTCTAATGAACCAAGAAACACATTCTTTGACATGTAAAAAAATATATATTAATTCTGCCAGCATGCTCAGGGTATGCATGACAGATCACAGGATGCAATGCATATGCTGAGCACCCAGCACCATCGTTTTTAAATGAAAATATAGATTACTTTATGCAGATAGTAAAAGCATTTTATTAAACACACATAGGTCCATAACAGTGCTCTCTAAAGGTAGCCCCAGAGCTTTGCAAATACAGTGCTAATATTTTAGGTTTCCCAAGTCAGGCTGTGTTTTCGCCAGGATTCATCACTGAAGCAAGATTACTCTTGGATAGGAGATATTTAGGTGTTGCAAGAAATGTCAGTGGTGACTCAGTAGGTGGCAATCTTCCCATTGCCTCAGTATTGAATAAAAGTCTCAGCTTAATGTCTGGGGTCACTATACTGCCAGAGGTTTTGTCTTCTTGATTAGACATAAAAACCAAGGTTCAGACCACTATAATTCAACATAGAGCTCATGACACTTTTTGCAAGAGTACTGGTGCTCACCCCAGTGTCCTTACATTCTACCTAATTTTCCTTTCAATTGCAATTGGATACAATATTATTATTCCCTTTCTGCCTAGACACTTTGTTACTATTTAAATTTTTCCATTTGCGGAACATGAAAATCTGGCAAACGGCGGCCAGAATTAACATATTATGAATATAGAGAATGACTCATACCTAGGCTTCCTACAAAAAAGAATTAAATCTGCTGCTAACAGATCTTCTGGATATCCATAACAGTATTTGCAAAATGCAAACATTTGCTATCAAAGCAGTTTTTCATTTTGAATACTCTCCCAACCAAGATGTGCATAAGTGTGAGGGAGACAGCAGGGTGTTAAAATAGCTGAAACGTAAGTATACCAGCACAGATAGACAGAAAATAAAAACTTATTTTAAAATATCTAAAAAATAGCAATGAATGCTACTTTTCTCAGGCCTTGGCTACACTTGCAAGTTATACCACAATAAAGCCGCCCACAGCGTTCTACCTCACTCCCTGTCCACACTGGCAAGGCACGTAGAGCGCTCTGACTCCCTAGCTAGAGCACTCCTGGTACTTCACCTTGGTGAGAGGATTAATGTCTGATGCATATTGAGTGAGGTGCCCCAGCATCAGCGTGAATGAGCGGTTGCATTACTGCGCTCTAATTGACCTCCGAAAACTACACATAATCCCCTTAGGTCAAGTGGCCACTCTTCTCAATGTGAAATCAGCTGTAGGAATGGAGAAATGCCCTTTCAGAGTTCCGTTTTTGACATCTGGCATGCTTATCTGCTCCGAGACAAAGGAAACACTTACTGAGTGAGTGGCGGGGAACGGGGGTCTGAACTTACAAGATAACATGCTGACACACTCTCAGCACCCCAAAAAAACACTCTCTGTCCACCACATACACACAAACACTTCCTGTCATACTCCACCCCTCCTCCTGCATTTGAAAAATACATTGTAGCCACTTGAATGCTGGGATAGCTGCCCATAATACACCACTCCCAGTGCTACCGCAAGTGCCACAAATGTGGCCGTACCAGTGTGCCTGCACCTGTCAGTGTGGACAGACTGCAGCGCTTTCCCTACTGTGCTCTCCAAAGGCTGGTTTAACCCAAAGCACTCTACATCTGCAAGTGTAGCCAAGACCTTAGTTGTCGGTATCTGAAAAACACAATATTGCTACACATATATATATCAACCAGAATTTTGGGGAAACATTATGGTGATGTAAGTTTTTGGCTCCATATTTAGGTTGAATTTTACACTTAAAACTGGAATTCAACATTTTATGATGCATAAAAAATAGTGTGCCCTCCCCAAAATTATAGTAGTTATTCATTGTTTACAGAAATAATTTTTTAGCTAAATCTCTCATTAATTTAAGAATTAATCCTGAAAAAAAAGTCTTTGGGTATAGCCTACACACAGGATTTCAGTGAGTTTAAATTATATGGGAAGTCTGAAGCATCTTTGTTACTAAAAGAATTTCAAACAAAAAAAGTCTCACACCAGGCACTAAATTTCTTGAAGGGTGCCCTTTAAATAAGATCCAGCAAAAACAGTTATTTCTTTTTTGCCAGAGCAATACAAAGTGACTGGAATCCACACCTGAAATTCTCTCTCCCTCTTGTTCTCCTCACACCTCCTCCACTACACACCCCAGTTTTGCCTTCTTCCTGCATCATCTCTATTTCTTTGTGCAACAGGTGCACACCAAATTCCCACTCTTTCTTGCATCTCCTACATTCTCTTGCCTGCACATCCACACAGATACACACCCTATTTTCCCATTCCCTCCTGTTGAGTAGATCTAATGCAAAAGGCCACCTTTGGAAAAAACATTTAGGATTAATGACTATTTAAGCTACGGTTTGTCAAACCAAAGTTATCCTTCAGCGTAGGTTGGTGACATATCTTGTCCTTCAGAGAAACCAGGAATTTCTTATTTCAAAATGACCACCACTTCCCACTATTCCCAATGAAAACAAAGCCAGGGAAGATAGCTAAGATGGATGCCCTTTCCCTCCCCCCTCAAAAAAATGACCAGCTAAGGTCAACCTGTAGTTTCTGTCCTTTTAGGGAAAATGGGAGAGGGCAACCATTTTAAAAGTGGATTCTCTGTAGAACTTTTTCTTTTTCAGCAGAAGTTGAAGACTCTCTGCTATGAAGAATAGCAAGGGGAAATATAATGCATATTTAATAATCAGTTTAATCTTATCTGGAGTCACATACACTAAAATGCATAGACAAACATCTGGTTATTGATGGGTGTCACTTCAGGGTACAGTTAAAGTTGTTTGGGTAGCATAACTTTTGATAAAAATGCTCATTTTCTCCATTCCTCCCAAGGTGAAATCTGAGGTTCTCCTGTCCCAATAATGTGTGGAGCAGTATTTTGTGCTATTAAGACCTTATTCAAAACACACTGAAGCCAATTTCAGCATGTAAATAAGCATGTACTGACTTTCAATGGTGCTGAGTACCCATTGTTTTCATGTAGGTCAACAGGAGCTGCAGATGTTCAGCGCAACTGAAAATTAAACTATATTTAAGGCTAAGATTTTTAAAGGTGCTTCAGTATCTAAAAATCAATTTTAGTGCTTAACTTAAGGCATTTAGTTTTGTAATTGTTGGTCCCACTGTATAGTGTGTAGTCTTTTAAACAATAGGGAATCCTTTGAATGAAAGGCATGATACCATTGTAAGAAATTACTGTCTTTCTTCTCCTAATGTTATACAATTAGTGGGAGAAAAAACTCCTGGGTGAAATATTCTGTAATAGTCTTTTAAAAACAGGAGAATATGGGGAAATTTACTCATGATGAACTAAATATTTCCAGTTTTCCAAAGCAACATTTTATGAATCTATACAATAAATACATACTATACTTCTCACATGTTCCAGTGAAGACTCAAGAAACGGAAAGCAGATCAGAGGGCGAATAATTCACCTTTTTTAATGTTAATTCTTTCCCCATATTAAAGCTCACTACTTATTCTACCTTTAGTACATTGGAAACCAATTAAGATACAAACAAAAATGAAATGCATGTACCACAAACTGTTGACTCATGATCTTCACTGGCTACCTACCAGGTTTCTTGGCAATATTCAAGATGTTGGTCTTACTGCCTGATCTATATTACAAAGGAAGGCTGACAAAAGATGCTTGGCATTCACCTATTTGTGTATGTGTCTTGCTCAGATTTGTCTCTAACCTATGTAAGCACCCCATTAAGGACACAGTAAAATCATGCCCTGAAAAACACAGTCCATTAATGTGGCTGACCATTAAAATTATCTTTCAAAGCCTCCTGCAACTGCATTGCTCCATGTTAGCCACCACATGTGTTAATTAAACATACAACACATTATATGAATGCCCGGCAGATACAAGAGCTGACCTCACCTATGTTCATATCAGAGTTCCATTCACTCATGCTAAGTGACATCCCAAAATATCCTGCAACAGTACAACTCAGCATCTGAAACATTTCAAAATCAAAACATTTGTTCTAGGTCTTAATACAAGCTACGGAATTACCTTGACAGATCAGTACCTGGAATGCTAGAATCCAAAACAAAGGTAAGGAAAGGTAGAGAACAACTGGGATGCTCTTATGGGTTGGATTTTAATGACATATTAAGAGTTTTGTAACTTAGAATTCATCTCATAAATTTTCCTGGCTGAAATGTGTAACTTGGGAGGGTATTTTCTATGATAGATGAATGTAACAATGGTGCACAAGATGGCTTCCCGGAGACTGGTGATATACTGAAATCTTTCTTCTGTGCTATATTATCATCAGCTTTTAGCAAAAAAGTCTGAGTGATATTGGTAATTTTATCTCTTGAATGTTTCATAAGAAACCAACATGTGGTCAAGCAACCAGCCATACAATTTATCAACATCCACATTGGGTCTTGCAATGACCTTTGTGCTTGGCTGTTTAAATTCAGCAGACAGCCCCTCCACCTTTAACCCCACAGCAATTTTTCCTCTCTGCCTCACACAGCAGGCAGCTGTAACCATTTGGCTATCACTGAGATCCAGACCCCTTCAATCTACCAACCACATATTCAATTGTCATTCTGCACCTGCTGAGCTGGTCATTGAAACATTCCTTTGGGCTGTTGAGATGGCCAGTGCATGGCAGCATGAGCCAGGGATATTCTGAGGCCCTCAGTATCACTATTGTCATTTAAATATGATCAATGGCAATCAGCTAGCTGGAAAAGAAAGTCCCTGCTTGCACTTTTCTGAATAGTCCTGTGTTCATCAGAATGCACATTCCTTCACCAGCCAAAGGCATCATGTACATTCCTTCACCAGCCAACATTCATATTGGTGATCCTACAGTTCATACATAGCCATAGAAAAGTCTCTCTTTCTGTTGATGTACTCTGGGAAGGTGGGCTGGTGGCAAGATAGGGATGTGTAAGCCATCGATCACCCGCACCGAAGTTCAGAAACCCCATTGCTGAAAATCTATCCACTATGTTCTGCACACTGCCAAGAGCTGCAGTCCTGCACGGCATAACGTGATTGTGACACTGTCCCTCAAAGCAGCACCATGGAATCCCCATATTCACTACTATCATATAATAATAATATGTTTTGTACAAAGCATACCTTGGAATGTATCATTTAAAAAGTCTTCATTTCATGAACATTAATATCCTGTTGGACTTTATGTGAAGTATTACTATATGTGCTGTTGAAATATGTTGGGAGTTTGGGAAATGCTCACAGCCAGGTGGGCTTGTACACAATGGAGACAGTGTGGACTGACTGACCCCCACGTCACAACAAGGATCTTTCTAGCAGATGGAAGAAGGTATAAAAAGAGAGATGGTGACATCATCATTTGTCTGGAAGACAAAGTTTGGTCCCAGGTTGGAAGCCAGTCCCACCCTCTGTATTGAGGAATCATAACCTCCTTGTACCGTCTGTTAGGGTGAGACACTGCTTGATTCAAATCTTGCTTAGTCTGCTAAAGTTAGTATTTAGACTGTTTTTATGCTTATTTTTTGTATTTATATTTTTCTTAAGTAACCAACTTTAATCTCTATCCCTGCTACTTATAATCACTTAAAAATCTATTTTCTATAGTTAATAACTCTGTTTTATATATTACCTCAAGCAGTGTGTTTTGGTTGAAATGCTTGAGAAATCTCAACTCAAATTACAAAGGGCTGGTGTGTATCTACTTTTCTATGAAGTAGCAGCAACTAGGTAATGAGCTTACACTGACCATGCTTCTGAGCAGTGCAAGATGGCACAGTTCTGGGGTGCAAGACTGAGGAGATGGGGGGAATTGGCTGTAACCTCTCTACTGATGGTTCATGAGTAGATGGGTGATCATTCATGTAACTCAGTTGGATGTGTCCCTGCCTGTGGATATCTGTGTAAGTGCAGTGCATATTAGAGGCTTGTAGCTTGACATTGGCATTGTAGTGTGAAAGGCAGCCCAGATGGTGAGTTTGGAGGGCTCAGCAGCCCAAGAGTCCAGCTTTTAACCTTGGGACTCCATCACGGAGGTTAATGTCCCCATACAGTTGCATGACAATGATTCCCATTGTGCTCTTTCCAACTCCAATATAATTTGTTACTGACTGGTAGCAAATTGGCATTGCAAGCTTCCAAAATATGATCACCACTTGCTTTTCAACTGTCAGTGCTGCTCTTATTCTGGTTCCCTAATACTGAGCTACAGTGATCTTGGGACACAGATCGAGGAATGTGGCCTCGCATCGAAAATTTCTTCAGTCACTGCTTGTCATCCCACACCTGCACTATGATGCAATCCCATCAGCCATTGCTCATTTCTTGAGCTTAGAAGTGGCACTCCATCATCTGCAGCTGCTCCATGAATGTCAGCAAACACCTTGAATTATTTGTGCTATGCTTCTTAATCTGTACTCAAAGAATTTGTCATGTCACCCACTGTTGCAGTAGTTCCAGCAGGTCTGCTAATGCCAGAGGATCATTCATCCTGTATTTGCAACATTGATGAGAATACTGCAGAGCGGTGCAGGTTTCATGTTTCAGTCAGAGATGGCAAATAACAAAGAAGCCCACACCAACTTGTGGGATTAAAAGGAAAGAGTGAAAATTATCGGATATTGATTGCACGATGGTATGGAGAAAGTTGTATACTAGGGACTTGACCCCTAGCTCACAGAGACCCCTGGTCACATCATTTCTATCCCATAATACATTGCAAAAACTTCCCAGAAACCACTGCACCAGACAATGGCGTGTGATGCACTCGGATACCAACCTTTGGTGCACCGCGCGTTGCATCAGCACAAGAACTCCCAGTGATCATAAACAGGGCAGTCACAAACAGCAAAATATGCATACACAGAAGCGATGAATTGACTTCAGTGGCTTTATGCTGATCTAACTTGTGTCAAAGTTCATAGCATAGACATGGCCTTGGCCTACAAAGCACAATATGACTTGGAATGTACCTACCAACCTGAAATATACCTATTTGAAGCTATGTCTGCACTACAAGTGCTACAGTAGCACAGCTGCAACTATGTTGTTGTAGCTTAGACACTTGCAACAGCAATGTAAGAGGTAACCTAACCCCCAGTATAGAGAATGCTAGGTCGATGAACCTAGCTACTGCCTCAGGAGGAGATGGATTAATTACACTGACGGGAAGTGCTACACCTGTGCTTTTTAAGTATAGACAAGTGTACAATATGTTACGTGTAAACAAGTCCTAGACAACACACCTCCCTGAGCAGCAGTACCTGGGGCAGGTCTACACCTACAAAGCTGCAACAGCTGTAGGGCTTTAGTGAAGATGCTACTATGGCAAAGGGAGAGCTTCTCCCAACAGCATAGTTAATCCACCTCCACAAAAGGCAGTATCTGTGGCGATGTCAAAAACTCTCCCATTGACGTAGCGCTGTCTACACCATGGCTTAGGTTAGTATGACAGTGTCACTCAGAGGTGTGTAAGTCTATGGTGTAGACAAGGCCTAGGTAAACAGAAGAATTCTTCCCTCAACATAGCAACCTATACACCTGGGTTTGGTCAGCTTCACACCACCACTCAGGCAGCCCTGAGTGATGTCACTAGGTCAATCTAAATTTTAAGTGTAGACCAGGACTAAGAGGCTTTTAACTAACATGCTTCAAGTCTCCTCTAATAAGATTTTGTCTACACTACACTACACTAGATTTTAATTTTGAGTTAACTGATGGCTAATTAACCTGAGTTTATTAACACTTCAAGTTAAGAAGGGTAGTGTGGGGACTTTCCACAAGTGTGTACCAGGCTACAAACATTTGTACTGGACTCTAAATATTCAAACCTTCATTAGACCTCAATCCCATATCATTTGAAAATGTACCACTTTTTTTCTCTCCGCTTTTTCCAAGGGTAAAGCACAAACATTTGTAGTCTGGATCAAACAGTTGTGAAGTGTCCACTAGCCATTACACATGAGTTAATTACCCCAAGTCAATTGGTGATCAGTTAACTCAAGATAAAGTCTAGTACAGACATCCCCTCAGGGGGACATTTTCAAAGGATTTGTGGGTGATCCATAGAAAGTAAATGTGCATTTCATCTTCTTTCAGTTGTTGCATGGTCAAAAGATGGATGAAGCCAGGTGGAGTGATAAAAGTCAGTTTATTCGGTTACAGCATCCAAACCGCTCATTCCCCTCCGTCTCGCGACCAACGGAGTAAGCCCCGAATTATGGTTACAACAACTTTTATCCCTAACCCTCTTCTTGGTACCTGCCCTATCCCTTAACCTCTGAATCTTCCTTTTACATCCTAATATGGTGAGAAGTGCCCCTTTCAAGACCCAACCTGTTTGCTTCCTAATATGGTACTATTTGAAGCCTTATTGTACTGGCAGCAGATTGGGAAACTGAATAATCTGAATAATCACCTTATTATTATTATTATTAAGATAGGGAACTTTATGGCTTGGAGGATGCTACTGTGAGGCAATTCCTGTGTTGCCCTCTTTCCTGTTACACAAGGGTTTGCTGCAGAGAATTATGACAGTAGGCTCTTATGCCTGGATCCTGCCCTCAGCTCCCTGCAGGCCTGATCCAGTGCTGAGATTCCCCTCTATCCCTGCATTCATGTCAGTGTATAAAAATCTAAAAGGGTATCACGTTTTTTCCTGGAGTATGGAAATATAAACTGAAACAGGACAGGGCTGGATTACCCAATAGGCAGACTAAGAACATGCTTAGGGCACCAGCAAAGCAGGGGGCACCAAAAAAAGATTTTTTTTAAAAAAAATTGATATTTGATATTTCAGAAAAAGCATCGAAGTAGTCATCATGGGAAAAATCGGAACTTTGTTAGACTTCCTTACACTCCAGTGACAGTAAGTTTTTTCTCAACAGTCTAGTTATTTTATACATTTTTCTCTGCCTCAACACACCAATGGGCAGTTCTTAAGACATATTTGGACAATGATCATGTGTTGAAATCTCTTTCTAATACTCACTGGGAGGCATATCAGTGGCAACAAATGCAATTCTGGAGTCCTACTCAAAGATTGTAGATGCATTAGAAGGTATAGCTGAAGACCAATCACAATAGGGAAAAACTATACAAGAGGCAGAAAACATTGCCAACAAGATGCAAGAACTAGAGTTTGTATTCATGTTGACCATGTGGGATGAGATTTTACAACACTTTTACCACACAAGTAAAGCTCTCCAAGAAAAAGAATTGGATTTGAAAACATATGCAGACCTCTGCCAATCATTAGCAGACCACTTACACACTTTGAGGAATAATTTCGGAAGATTTGAAGACATATCAAAAGATATCTTGCCTGATGCTAACTACAAAAAAGCCCAGTCCCGCAAGCGAATCAGGAAAAAGCAAGCAAATGACAGCAGTGCAACAGAAACAGCATTGAATCCTAGAGACAAATTTCGCATATCTACTTACTAAGCTATAGTTCATACACTTGAAGCTCATATGAAGAAGAGAGGTGAAGTGTACAAAGAGTATCAAGTAGATTTTCTTTTCTGAACAATATGGACTTATCTGACAAACAATATTCACAAGGTTCCCAAAAGCTAGTTGACTCATACCCTGTTAACTTGAACATGAATCTCTGTGGAGAAGTACGGCAGTACCACTGTTATTTGCACGCAAAGTTTAATGAAAAGGAAAAATGAAATTCAGTCATATTGATCTTCATGACACAACAATGAAAGACAGAATACAATGTGTATTTCCAAATGTAGAGATCGCACTATGTATTTTTCTAACATTAATTACTAACTGCTCCACAGAACGCTCTTTCAATCAGCTGAACAGAATAAAAAGTCCTCAGAGAACAATGTGTTAGGACACACTTAATTCACTTTCCCTGTTGTGTATGGAAGTTCAACTTCGATGAACTTATCCTGAATTTTGCAATCAGAAAATCTAGAAAGAAGCTATTTTAATTTCTGCATACCTGTAAGTTTTGTGTCATTTCGAAAAATAAAATTTTATTTTATGGTATAGTATTGTTTTTATTTTGAAATACATAATCGGGGGTGGGGGTGGGGAGCTATAATCTTTTTAGAGTTTAGGACCTGTAAAGGTCTTAATCTGGCCCTGAAACAGGAGAGTATTGCTGGAGAATTGTGTGGGGGATAGATGATAGCAGGGATTACCTACACTACAATTTAGATTATCCAGACATCATTTGACACATTGTGCTAGGTTAGATAGAGATTAATAAACTTCAGTTTAATCAATAGACATCAGAACCTAATTGAGAATACCGGGTAGTTTTGAATCACTGAGATTCAAATAATTGATCATTATAAATACAGCATCTTTTTATAGATACAGTAGACTCTTGATTTTCCAGGATGATAGGAAAAAAATTAATTCTGGTTAATAAAATCCTGGATAATCACCATCCATAGGAAATATGGGGAGGGGGGGGGTTGGTTCACCAGCCACCCTGCACAGGGGGAGAGGGTGTCGGTTCACTGGCTGCCCTGTGCCCTGGTGGGGTTTTTTTTTTTTTTTTTTGTGCTTAGGGCGGCAACAAAGCCAAAGCTGGCCCTGCAAGTTACGCATATTTGTTTTTTTGACATCTCGGTTAATCCACTTTCTGGTTAACCCAATCCTGCATAATCGAGAGTCTACTGTATAGATAAAACTACAAGGATCAGGTTGGTGTATCCAGCATGATTAATATCTTGCAAGTGCATTAGTATCTCAGAAAATAATGGCCCTCAGTCCTTCTCACTTCTGGTTTTTCTGTTTCTATGTATCATCGAGTGCATCCAGACATGGAAAGAAAATGAATTTTCTCCAAGCTTGTAGCATTGTGAGTAGCTTTGACATAAATGGAAAAAGGGTCAGTATCTTCTAAGCTCCAGCAGCCTGATAAGAATATTAAGCCTACCGTTTATCCCCAATAAGTGCTTGATTAGCCATACAATGCTCTGCTGACAGAGTTCACTAAAAATACATTATGATAATTACACTGGTGTGCCAGCAAAGCTGGAGAAACTTAAGTCTCAACATAAGGGATGAATCATTATGGTGTTCATCAGGCATACACACTAATAAAAGGTGCAACATTCTTGTTTTATATGCAATAATACTATTAGAAACAGGTATCCAAGGCATTACTTGGAACACACAGGAGAACCACCACCAAAGTACATGGGTCTGACATTCACAGCTGCTTCACATTACTTCACTAGTGTTTTGCTCTGCCCAGCCTAGCATTGTATGGGTTCCTTCCCACTAGGTATCCTAATTATATGCTGAGATTTTCATTGAACCCCTGTGGCATCTGTGTATTTCCTGGCAGGCTATCACATTGCCCTCCCCAGCTCTCTTCTAGTGTCTCAGTGTTCAGTGTTCACTGCTAATAGATACTTTATCTCTGTGCCAAGAGGCTTTACAGGCTGCCCTCTTTTTTAACAAGGGGGCTGAGTAATTAATAGTATCCAATAGAGCAGGGTGAGGAGGCAAAAACTCAAAGCAATCCTTTTCTTCACAGTCCTCTCTTCTTCTGATTCAAACTGGCTGTAGCTATAAGAAATACCTGTCAAAACTAGAAAACTAAACAACAGGCCTATAGACCTTGCACTTGAATGTACTTTGTAAGAGATGACTTGAAGTTTGTAGTATAGGAAAGTTGCAGTACACTACATGGTTATACTTCATAGCAAAGGCAAGCTGATCCAGAAGTTCCTAAGAGCTTTCCAAATTCCCAAAGTCAGTGGGAGTTTTATATGAACAGGAATTGCAGGATCTGACGTTGAGGAAAGGCCTATTAAACTGACCTCCGTTCCCCACTTTTCTTGACAAAGCTACATGAGACTAAGGCCAGTGCTACACTACACACTTAGATATACCAAAGTATGTCGCTGTGAAAAATCCCACACCCTGAGCATCATGGTTATACTCACCTCAATCCCTCTCACCCTCTGTGTAGACAGTGCTTTGTTGGCGACAGAAGCTACCACCTCTCATGGAAGTGGAGTTATTAAGTCGACAGGAGAGCTCTCTTCATGGACTTAGAGTGTCTTCACTGGTGCAGCTGCAATGAAGCAAGTTTGTAGTGTGGACCTGCCCTAAGATGGTACCTGAATACTCAGATACAAATTGGTTGTAATGGTGCAGCAATGGAGTAATAACCTCACACAAAGTCCAAATAACACAATATAGAAATCAGAGTTGAAAGAATGGGCAAAAAGATATTAGGATGCAGCACAGGCCACCATTTTCTGATATTTCTTTTAGCATTGAATTTCCCTCTTTATTTGCTGTTTATTTCCCTTCTTTCCCCTCTTTTCTTTCCATAGTCCTTCTTTTTATCCTCCCAGTTCCATCTTCCATCTCCCATCCTTCAGTTCACACAATTTAATAGTTATTTTTCAGAAGTTGCATTTAACACTATCCAGCTACTACTCTCACCTGCTCTCTAGCTTTGCATTCCCATTCTCCAGCCTGGATGGACATAGAGGACATTGAGGAGAGTGAGTGATTTCTGGTTGCTTTTCAAACACAATCAAGTATAATCTGTTATACACATTTTCCTCTCATACCTCCCTTTTATGCCTTCTTCTGCCCTTGCCCCCACTCCTTCTACTCTGCTTTGGATGAATAAGACTCCTTTATTTCTATTTCTTAGTATGTTTATGCAGGATGTAATAGCTTGAATTTCAAGGTATTTTTATAGAATTCTTAGTATGCCTCCACCATCGCTATTACCATCTAATGAAACACCCTACATAGCTGTGAAGATTAAAAACAGCCTATCTAAAAACAAATGGAAAGTGTATACATTTACCACTTATCATATATAGAATCACACACTCCAAAATGATATAAAGCAGGAAGGGGGGAAAGTGTGTGTTTACACAAACAAGCACAGTGGGACCCCGGAATACCGCGCCCCACTATAGCGCGAATCCGCTTATAGCGTGGTGCGCGGCTGGCTCCCGATGGCGGCGGCGGCCGCTGCTTTGATGCAGCAGAACCCCACAATACCGCGACCACGCCATTATCGCGATCGGGTTTTTTTGGACCCCGATCGTCGTGGTATTGCGAGATCCCACTGTATATTATGTTGTATATACAGAGAGAGAGATCTCAAACAAAAGGCCTGTAACTGTGATTATCCCCAAATCGTCTCTTCAAAGCTAAGAAAAAAAAATCTCACTCTAGAAGAAAATGTTCTCTCTGTCTTATCTCTTCTGTATTTCACAAGAACACTTGTTTATGGCAGAAATATATCTTATTTAATGCTCCCAGCATTTCATACTTTCATGTCAAATCAGCAAAATTCAAAGCAATAATAGGAAAAAGCAAGGTGAGACCGAAATGCAAGTTTAAACGTGAAACATTTGAGAAACAAGGAGACTTATTTAAGAGATGCAGGTGAAACAGCTATGAGAGTATCTGTCTTCCAATCTTTTTGCTGCCATTGAAGTGTGATAGTAACAAAAGGCAAAACTCTGTCTCCCTTTACTAGGCTGGGTCAAACCACAGCAATGACTGAGCCACAATTTCAGAATCATTCTGTGGGTATACGGAAGAAAGGTTCAAGATAATGACAAAGCAAAGAAAACCTCGAGCACCTGTGGGCAATAGCAGGATATGGATGAGATATCTGGAGGCTAACTATGTACCCAAATGGCAGATCATACCCCCGTGGCACCTGGGAATGCCATCAGATGCAGTTCCAGAACCATAAATGCCTGTCTTTGCAGACCCTCCTTCTTACCCTCACGCCTTGCCCTCTATTTCTTTAATCTCATGCTCATCAAGGTCATCAGGCATTGATGTAGCATTCCACCGTGGAGGATAAAGCATGCTTCAGCTCATCCCCATAGAGGAAATGATGCTTCAGAAACTCCACAGAATTAACTAAACAGAATCTTTCAGTTTTACTCTCTCTATTTTCCTTGTTAGAGGGGATAACAGGGCCCTTTGGGTAGGATTCTGAAGATTATTCAATGTTGGAGTAACACTGATCTCACAGAAGTCAATGGATATTTTATCACTGATTTCAGAGGTGACAGGCCAATGACAGGGAACTTTGAGAATCCCATCCTTAAGTCTTAGCAGGGAATAGCTGTGGATAAGAACAACAAATACTTTTTGTGCTATTGTGTTGTGTTCTCTATTATGTATTCATTGTATCCACATTTCAGACACCAAGTGTGTTTTGTGTTTCAGTTTTACCTAGACTCTTTCATGAAGCCTATGATACCAACTAAAAATTAAAACAAAGACATAGTAAAATTTAAAGGCCAAACCCTACTTCTCTTATGTATGTGAGTAGTCCCACTGGCTGACTACATGTATGAGTAAAGAAAGCAAGATTCTATCCTGCCAAACTCCAAAAGAGTAAGTTACAATGATCAGACACATTAACAATATAATTCTAGAGGAACTTGTACTTCTGGATGCATAAACTGCTGAGCCTCTTGTCTGAATATGTGGAGAAAGTTTTGCACTGTATCATCCTTGGTAGCCCAAATTATAGCAAACTCACAGTTTGCTGTTTACCGTGAATACTTATAAGTCATGAATATGTGTACTTATATAGCAAAATATATATATATATTTACTGTTCAGCTCCAACAGTGTGTAATACAAGTACAATGTATTCCACAAATACAATAAATGAAGCCAGGAGGGAAGTAATCAAATTATGTTCTTCAAGAATCTGTGTATTCATACTACCACTTTTTAAGCAACAATAAATAGCAACATGCAACAAACAGAAGTGCCTCTTGTTCTCTTTCTCACTTTATTCTTTGCAAGCTGTATTTCCTCTTACCAGCATTTCCTCTTTACATTTTTCCATCATTCTGGTTATTTCCTAGGGTTTTCTATTCTTACGTTTTCTTCCATTATCTTCTGATCACTTGTTTTATCAAGTATTCTCTCAGCACCAAAGGTAGTTCAGTATACATTTTCTTGAGCATAAGCTAAATTCATCCCTGATATATCCCAACTCATTGCCCATTAGAATGCATGGGTTTACTTTGGGATAGAATATGGCCTGCATTTTTATACTATGGGTATGATTTTCCATTGCACCTGCATTTGTGTTCTCATTAAATTTGAACAAAGGGCTTGTAAACCATTACAGCTCTGATCTTAACATTCTTTACCCACTTTGCAATTGGGCAAGAGCTCAGTACAACTAGACTTCCATTGACTTCAATGGATGTCTAAGCAGAGCCTGCATTCCTATACAAGCTTAAAGGCATAAGTACAGCTAAATTCTATCTTCAGGTAAACATGCACAATTTCCATTAACTTTTTTGTAGGAGTTGGGAGCTCCTATCTGAGGGAAGAATTTGGCTCATTTTATAATTAAGTCACTCATTTGACTTTCTGAAATTTCTGTACTATGTTCTTGGCAATAATGGACACGTTAGGAGTCTCAGAAACAGTAATTAGAACTTTATTCATATCAATGATCTGGCCTGTTTCTTCTCATTTTGCAAGTTCCTTACACAAGATGTGTTTATAAGCATAAACTATTTCATTATTATTCTTCTAATTAACATCTCCTATTAACATGCAGGCGGAGTGCAAGGAACATTTTGAAAGAAACCACTGTTGAGAGTAACTGACAAAAATCAACAGAAACATGTCCTGAAAATTGCAATCAATGCAGCTTGCATGATGTTAATAAAATGAGATGCATATATGGGAGATTGATGTGGTTATTAAGATTCAAGAACTACACAAAGTAGCTTTTTATTATTATTACAATCAAAACCAAAAGAAGCATTGCATTGCTCTATCAGTGTACAAATGCTTTACATTTATTTATTTTTGGGATCCTTGGAGGAGGGTAGATCTGTTGCACACACTGGCCCTCTGATCCTAACGCTACTGATTCTTTGGTTACCTTCCACTGCCTTTGTAATATTTTGCAGTCTTAGTTATTTCTTTCTACCACAACACACAGAGTGATGTAACCTGTGACAATGATCACATCCGTACCTGTGCAAAAGAATGTTTAAATAACTTCGTCAACTAACTCCTTGATTGGTTCACTGCTTTTAATTGCTCCATCTGGGAATGCTGGTATCTACCTCTTTCTAGTTCCAATTCCCCATTTAAACTAATCAGAAAACTTTTCTGCTAGTATACAGAAGCTGTCTGGGTGTTAAGGAAATGAACTTTGACAATTACTTCCAGCCTTTTAATTTGCTATTCCTGGTTTGTCCTGCAAAACCTAGTTTACAGTAAATGCCTATAGACATTCTATAGAAAGAACATGCCTCCAACCCTCAATTACTCTCAAGAGAGTCTGGTCCCCTGTTCCTTGGGGACAGGTCCTGTCACAATTACTGAAACCTCAGGGCAGGAGTAAAGTCAGGAAGTGCTCCAATCAGGGAGAGTGAAATGGGGCTGTTTTGAAAAGATCTCTTGTATACATTTTCTAACACTCTTACCAGTCTTTCTATTCTATGTGAAATACAAATTAAAACAAACATGCCACTGGTTGGTTTTGAATTTCTTTTCAACTCTGAAAGTCAGACTAAATTGGTCAAAAGATTTACTAATAGCAATCAACAGAGCCTGGATTCACCTCTGACTTGATTTATGGTTTTGAATAAAATCATGCATAAACTGTAATTTTTGCATATTTTCTACACAGAACAAGGTGGGGGAAAAAATCAATTGTTCTAATTGGCTTTCACTTCCTGGAAACTCAATGGTGTCAATCTATAAGGATCGGACAGAACAAAATGCTCTTATGACCCGAGGGGCAGTGAACTCTGCACCAGTGTTGTTAGCTTGAAAGTGTAATAGTTAACTCTAATTCACAGTTAGAGAATGGGGGCTGTTGTTTTTAATTACACTTGCTTGAAAAAAGTAAATGATAAGCATCACAAGACAAGATTCTCTTGGATATTTAAAGACAGAGGAATTTGTTTGTTTTGTAAATTCAAGTGGAGAACTACAATGGTTTCCTGTGTAATTAATGAACACCCAAATTGTTTTTGAGCCAGCAGGCAGCAGTTGACTTGAATCATGTTTATCCAGTGAAGTTGATGATTTGCAGTGATAAGGATTTTAAATGTAGATATCAACTCTGTTGGTGGATATATTAGGACAAAGATTGCTGAATGATATCCTTAGATAATGTCATTTACTTAGGGGTTTTTCTTAAGTTATATTTTGAAATGAGAAAAAAGGGTTAATTTGGCAAAATGTTGATACATTAAGGTGTGAGAGATTCAGCCTCACAAAAATTATAAACATGTTAACATCAGAGAACAGAGAGGCTTTCCTGCCTACATCAGAGGAAATTATGTTTGCAGAGACAAAGGTGTCCTACTTTCTAAAAATATTTTGACACTATTCTGAAATGTCAGGACATAGAGACTAGAAGCTATATTCCCATGCTTTACTCAGACTTAATAGCATTTTATTCCTCATGTATGACATTCCATTGAAGTCCATGAGACAACTCATTTTGTAAAGTGAATTCAAAATGAGTAAGTGTAACAGAATCAGGTTCTTGGTGTGTATATTATTGGTAGTCTACTTTTATTTTTGCAGCCCATGTTGAATGTATTCTCCAAAAGGCTTTGGGGTTGAGCTAGAACAATACTGAGGATTTGGAAATGACTGGTATGCACCCTATAGCATTTTGGCACTCTCTGAAGCTATCATCTTGTTCTACAGCATCTCAGCTTTCATTTTCGTTTTTAAAGTATGACTCACAATTATGATTGTGAAGAGAACCTCAAAAATGTGAGCAAGGTATACATGATCTAGAGATGAACTGCAGAGAGTCTGGAACTATAGAGTGGAGAAGTGTGAACAATCTCCTTCATCTCACAGAAGTGAGAACTTAGATGCTCAGTGATGAACATTTAAACCTCATCATTCCCACTCATGACTCATATAAAAGAAAAGGAAGGCCTCAGATGTAACTCATAGTAAATTTGTGCATATCTCATTTTGGTGCCACAGGTGGGTGGCATTAGGGAGATACCAGCACCTCCCCTATCTGCGAAACACACACTAGTAAAGAAAAAATATATCCCTAAGGGACTAGCTGAGTCTATGGGCATGTTCAGCCTCCGAGATAAAGGATCCCAACAGAGCCAAGTGGCCTACACCATCATATTTTGAATGTTTTCACAACCTACGCTGAATGGGATCTCAGTTTGACATACCCTGGGGTGGAGCTTATTTTGTGGGCAGAGTTTGGATGAGTACCACCACTTCTCTCCTCCACATTTGACCCCTAACAGTAAATAGGAGGGATCCCTAAACATCAGATTACACTATGTGTAAACAGACTTCAGCCTCAGTGTACATTGTAGAATTATGGGACTAAACATTTTTTTTCCCATAGGAAGATTGATTGAGCTTTGGTTTTTGTCCAGGTGAAAAATCTCAGGCATTTGCTGAAACATTCACATTTTCCACAATTTAACAAGTTACATGAGTGATAATTACTTTCCAAGCCACTATCTTTGTCCAATCTGTGATCAGCTTCAGTCTTTTACCTAAAGACACTTACTTCAAAAATTCTTGAAGAGCTTTCTGACGTCTATAGCTGGACAAAAGAAAAACATTGATATAGCAAATCTATCCCCATTTTGTAGGATTGGAAATTGACCCATTTTCTTTTCTTTTTCCCCCTTCACATTTTTCTGTCAAAATCATTATAGAAACTTTCCATTTATTGAAAACTGAGATTTTGGTAAATGAAAAGTTTGATGACCATTTTGATAACACTTGCAATCAAATTGTTAATTGAATTTTCACCAAAAAATACTTGTTAAAAAACAGACTCCATTTTGTCTGAATTTTGTTAGCTCTAGTTAAAAACAAAACATTTTGTTTGAAAATTTTTGACCAGCTCTATTGAAGTTCCCAAATGTGATCAGATAGAATGACTACTAAAGTTAATACAAAGAATCTCAATGACCTCACTTGATTCTGAGTCAGGGCCATATACCTCTATCCTGAACGCTATAGTCCATATCCTCAAAGGTATTTAGGCACCTGAGTTCAATGGGAGTTAGGTGCCTAAATACCTTTGAGAATCTGGGTCTAAACGTCTAGGTCTAGTGGGAGGTAGGTGTAATTCTGAGCTGTATATCTGTTGGGAATTTCATGATGCAGTGCATTACAAAATTCCACTCAGCCTACATTGCTGTGTGTAATATAATTAGTTTTTTTAAATTATGGTTGGCTTGATTCCCAGTGGCTTTTTTTCTAATTTTATAAACTCAGAGATCCATTACATTTTAATATGCAGTTCATGAGTTAATAGGAAAAACTAGCACAAATTAGTAATAAGGCACATCTTTCTACATTGGCTTTTAATCTTTTCAGATGGCTTGATGTTTACAAAGAAACAGGGTTCTATAGATATTGTAGATTGTGCTGCCAATAAGAAATAGCACAGGGCCATATGGTAACATCAGCTTTTAAGCAGAGCTCCCCACTGAAGTCAATTGTGAGCTGTGCACAGAAATCTGGCTCACAATTTGTATGCGCATGTGCAAGCTTAATTTGGACACAGAATCTGCCACACTTACGGTGGAGTAGCACCTTGATCCATGAATAATGATACTTTTGGCAGAGTAAGATTACTCAACATGAGTAAGTGTGGCTGAATCTGGCTCTTTCTTTTTAGTGCAAAGCTAGAACTGTAGCAAAGAACTGACTCAGCTTTTTTGGGCTCCGCTGTAGTTCTTATAATTGCCTAAATATTATACAGCCAACATTAGTTAATGGGCCTTCAGGAATCACATGCAACCCATACACAAGTCCTCATGGTTAGTTATTTGGGGTTTTTTTTCCCAGACAACAACATAATTTCCCCTATTGCATTCTTAAATCATTAGATAAACAATCAGGTGAGTCCAAACTACCATAAGCAACATCAACTATCTTTTAAGTCAATTATATACCGACCAATTCTACTCTACATGTCTGGGAAAAATGAAAACATACTTGAAAATTATTTATATTTATCCAAATGTCTCTTGCTAGTTTCCCCACTTTCATGAAAATTACAGCTGTCTTAGAAAGCCAAGAAATCTCCAAAGAAAAATATTGGTTTACCTCACATTCGATGACTCTGTCACAGCCTTAATTACATTTACAAATAGATTAATTTGGTTTCCCTGGTTAATGGTTATTCTCATTATTTATTAGGACAATGCTGTAAAGTCACTGTTTATTCCTCACATAATGTAAAATGCATCAATTTACTAAACAAAGTGGTAAAATAATCCATCACCTCTCTGAAAGCCTCAGTAATATTTCAACATCTTTAATAGAGTTGGGTAAACAATGCAAAAAAGTCAAGATATAATTTTCAAGCAGATTTATTCTGGCTGTATTTATACCCTTTGTGCTTGCTTCTGGTGATTATTCTAGTGCATGTGTTTGCCAGCAAGATCATTAATAGAATCAGCAAATTTTAAGTGAATATTTATGGAAAGTGATTTTTCAGGTCCCAGTTCAGGAAAGCACATACTTACTCGCCATCCAGAATGGTGATCTTTCTTGAATCAGGGCCCATATTTGTAAATGTGGGGGCTTGTCTGTCTTTAAAATGCTGCAGTGCCACAGCTGCACTGTGCTGCTGTAGTGCTTCAGTAAAGTCACTACTTACGCAGATGGGAGGGCTTCTCCCTTGGGCATAGGTACTCCACCTTCCCGAAAGGAGGTAGCTAAGTCAACGGGAATGTTTTTCTATCAACCTAGCACTGTCTACACTGGGGGCTAGGTTAGTTTTACTGCATTGCTCATGGGTGTGGATTTCTCACGTTCCCGAGTGATGTAGTTATACCAACCTATTTTCCTCGTGCAGAGCAGGTCTGAGTATTCATACTAGAAACCTGATTCCAAGACCTTGTCTACACAGAAAAGTTGTACTGCTTTGACTATACCAGTATAGTTTAAGCAGTACAAATCTCTAGGGCATGGTTACACTTACAGCGTTATAGTGGTTTTGGTCATACCTGTCCTCGTATACAGCTATAGGGATAACGCTATAGCATGTCCACACTGAGACCCGCCAGCGGTGTAGAGTGGCCACATTTGCAGCACTTGCAGCGACACGGGGAGTGGTGCATTATGGGCAACTATCCCAGCATTCAGCTGGGTGCAACGTGCTTTTCAAACAAAGGGGGTGAGGGGGAACATGTTGTGTGTATGTGGAGGGAGAGAGTTCGTCCTTCTGAGAGCCTGTCAGTAAGTGTCCTTTGACAGAGAAGACTAGCAGGCTTTGTATTTCACACAGGCTCCCTCCGTAAACATTTGCATTGCTTATCTGCCCAGTTAAGAGAGAAACTCTGAAAACGTACTTCCGCATTCCTCCAGTCGAGTTCAAAACAGAGAGAAGAGAGGTCAATTGCCTTAAATGGCTCCAGGCGTCTCCAGAGATCACTTGTAGCACTTGGAGTGTTAATGCCCGTTCACACTTGCGATAATACGGATCACTGAATACGCATTAGCTGTTAATCCTCTGGGAAGGGAGGATTACCAGGACTGGTATAACAGTGGGTTTAGAGTGCTCTACATGCCTCGCCAGTCTGGACGGGTAGGGAATTATAGCACTCCTGGAGGCTTTATAGTGCTATAAAGTGCCAGTGTAACCAAGGCCCTAGAGCAGACATAGTTATACCAGTGTAACTATTCCTATACACGAAGAAAAATAAGTTATGCATGTACAAGACACCTGAATCCACCCTAGGCCTTATACCAGTATCATTAGACTAGTGTTAAAAAAAGTATAACAACCCTATCCAAAATAGTTAACTGGTATAACAAATGTGTTTAGATTAGACCTAAGAGACACTCCTCCAATAAAGGAACATAAACATATGAAGACAAACAGTGTATCAATCAAAAATTAACCAATACAGCTTGCATGTTGAATACTCTACTACTCATGAATAGTTTACAGACCAGTAATTACTTTGAATAACAAAGGCATCTCAATCTGATCATGGACTACATGCAAACAAGAGATGCAAAATTAAATGAGTTCTATGTTACAAATGAGTTCAAATCTGGTTGGTGGTATCATCCCAGCTCTGAACATATTTTCCCATTTTTTCAACTATTACAGTAACTATCAGATACATATCTGTATTTGTTCACTGAAGGGGGATTTTCATAATTAGGAAAGGTTTAACCATAAGGGCTTTTTGACTATCAAAAATCCATTACATGGTATGGTGTGTCTGACTTCCACTCTCCTACAGCAAACATATTCACGAACAACTGTTCTCAGAAAGCTATTCTGTACTGGGAAGTCAGCTGAATATGAAAACTATAAATTTACTGAAATTATTCTTACATAATGAATTCCAATCACCGTTTTCTTTCCTGTTTGTTTTAACATTGGAGTGCCCTTTCTAAATCATATATGCGAGATCTCTATGTAGGTTAATGAGAGAACTTGAAGGAGAAAGGGACAATGAATTTTTTTATAGTACAACAGGCAATAACAAAACCTGGACCCCAGATACATCTGATTTGTCAAAATCTAGATCCAGTTCATGTACCTGAAATCCATCTAACATTCCAAAGAGAAGAAACAACAAACTCTCCCTATGTAACTTAAATATTTGGTTAACAGACAAGTAATATCAAAATTAAACCCACCATACTGAGTTGCAAATCCAGCCATCTCTTCCATGAGTGTGAAGGCTCCTCAGACAGTAGAATCAGTTCAGTCCAGCCCTGTAAGAACTGGATCTGGTTTTGCGTATCACATGAAAAGCATGAAGGTCAGCTCTGTGCAAGCTTCCCCCTTGGCAGCACACAGGTTCTGGGTGGTCTGGCTAAGGATTCCAACTTTTGGAGTCCTCCCCTGATCCCAGTGAGAATCTGCACTGTGCCTGGCTGGTTATTAAGGGCAGACACTGGGTAAAGGAAATGAGAAGACCATGGGCAGGAAAAAAATAAAGTTTTTTTAGCAAGTTAGCAAATATAATGTATGAATTATTAATTCATCACATGGATCGATTGGTCATCAGCTGTCATTAAGTCTGCACCAATCACAACATACCACCATTCTCCTTTTACTCGTGTTGTTTTAGTCAATGACTTTGAGACATCCCACTAGCTGGGTAGGCAGGCAAGTGTACATCCTCCAGCTTAGCTAGCCTTCAACTGCTGAGGAGAAGGAAAAAGCACTCTCTCCTCTGAGAGGGCAATCCCCCTCCCTGGATTGGGTAGTCCGACACCTTTGTAGCATGTTTAGACCTGCCAGGGCATAAACCCCACTACCATAGCTGTCAGATGACTAGGGTCACCGCTGCACCATGATGAGGCACTGAGGTTGGCTTTCGCAGCAGCATTAACTCATGCAGAACCCAAATAGTAGGGTTTTTTCTCCCTATGTGGCCTGTGTAGAGAGAGCAGAGGTCACATCACTAAATCAGATAGAGCCCCATCTGTGGCAAATTTTGTATTGTTGTCTGCCTGTATATAGAGTTAAGTCAAAAGGAAGCTATAAAGGGGTTGTTAAACAATCCAGGAAAGGTTCAATGAAAGCATCTCAGTATCCAGTTTCAAAGGAGTTAAGATAAATCACTGGGTTACCAACCTCCTTCCTAGCTAGGATGTTTTGCGATTCTCAAAGCTAAGACTGGGATCAAAGGTGACATAAAATCTCAGAGACACTACAAAGGGATGGGGAGAGGGTTGTGTTAGGTGGAAGAGCTTGTCCTGGAGGCGTCAGTGAAAAAGCAAGGTGGTTTGAGCCATCTCTACACAATACTGACATAACCCCATGGAGTAGACTCAGCCTACAGTATCAAATGGGGTTTTCTCGTCATATTGGAGTATCACTTCCACAGCCTAGGTCAATGGAAGCATTCTTCTGTCAACATAGCTGCATCTGTCCAGGGTTTAGGTTAGCATAGCTGCAATGCACAAGGGTGTGGGTAGAGACTGATCTTTTGTAGATTGATTTATCATGTCTCCTCTATACGTGATAAATCAATCCCCGAGCACGCTTCCGTCGGCTCTGGAACTCCATCACTCCAAGAGGTGCAGACGGAGTCAATGGGTGAGTGACTCAGCGCTGTGAAGACGTCGAGGTAAGTTGACCTGAATACATCGACTTCAGCTACGCTATTCATGTAGCTGAAGTTGCGTATGTTAAGTCGATCTACCCACCTCCAGTGTTGACCAGGGTTATGAAATAGGACTATCAATACAGGTCTAACTAATGAATGCTTCTGCATTATTATGAAGGCGGGGGAAAACAAGAGGGGCAAGGAGCATCTCTCTTTCACACACAACAACATATTTTGGCTGTATGTATCTCTGGAGAGCAAGGGGAATAGGTGCCAACTAGGGACTGCCCAAAGGAGCACATCCAGGAAGGGAAGAGTCATAAACACGGTTCTGCTCCCCTTTTCGCTGACAGCACTGGGATGAGAGCAACATGGGGGACATTTTCTGTACCTTTGCTACAGATGCAGCAAACATTGCTGCTCTCCATTTTATCCAGAAGCCATGAAGGCATTGCGCTTCCAGGAAGCCTCATTTGAGCTGTTCTCTTCTTTTCCCTTCCCCTGCTTCTTCCTAGATAGTACATATCTTCTCTTTCTGACCATGCTAATAAAAGATTCTTGGGAGCCAGTCCCAGACCAGAGGGCATGCACACACACACACAGCAAGGAGACAGCACCGTCCATATCCAGCACAACGTTCTACATACATCTTTCACCATTGCTTCACTCTAAGATTGCAATCTGGCATGTGATTTGTGTGGAGTGGGTGTGGCCACAGGAGAGCAGTCTTATGTGGATATGCAGTATCCATTAAGTTGAAAGATAGTTACTCATGAACCCTTAGGCCTGCTCTATGCTAGAAAGTTAGCTTGGCATTATTAGGTTTCTCGGGGGTGTAAAAATTCAGAATTCTTTCATCAACCTAGTGCTGCCCACACAGGAACTTAAGTAGAATTCTTCTGTCACTCTAGCTGCTGTCTCTCACTGAGATAAATTACCAATTCAGATGGAAGTACCCATCAGGGTAGCTACGCTGAAGCTCTACAGCAACATAGCTGTGCCACTGTACCATTTTAAATATAGAAAAGCCTTTAGAAATGGAACAGTACAAGCTAAAGAAACAAGTGCCATCCAGGACACCAGCAGCTCCACCTCACTACAATCCAAAATGCTGTACCATTGACTCGCTATGTGGCCTTTTGGGACATGGGAATAACAGTTAACAAATCACAGGTTTGTTGGGCTAATCAAGGGCATGATCATTAAGGTCTTTCCATTCATTTTAGTGGGGTTTAGATTGAGCCCCATTCATTAACATGTGTTAAATCCTTTTAGCTGCTTAAATGGGAGACAATACAAACATTTAACTTATTAGTATATGCACCGCAGGTGGCTGGTAGCGTGTAAGAGAAGGAGAAGAACTGCTTATGTTGTATGCAGTCTTATGGCAGTGTTGGTCCCAGGATAGTAGAGAACAAAAGAAGAGTGAGGTAATAGAATTTGGTCCAGAAAGGATATTAGCTTGATTGCTTACTTGTTTATCATTGTCTTGCACTTATGTCTCTATTTTAGCCAGTCCAAGATCTGGGTGTAATTTCACTCTGAAATATATTAGAAACTTGCTTTTCAGTTAGATATATATGTTCCTATATCAGCCAACAGTTCTTTTCCTCTGATGCTTTTTATACTAAGATCAGTGTTTAACAGTCAATGATCATCATTTTAGTCTTTCAGTTCTATTAAGATTAAAAATGTTATCAAACAGCACAAGCATACACTTCATAGCACTACTATTTTCAGCCTAATTTACTTTTTTTAATTAGAAAGCGCCACAGTTAATCACTGCAATGGACTAATTTCTGGTCACAATATAATCCTTGGCACTAATTTTGATAAAGATTTCTAATTACATTGCCAATGTGACAGCTTAAAAAACTCTTCAGTTATACATTTGTTTTCCTATGAGTCACACATTTTCCTGAAATATTTTAAATATTACAGGAAAAGTGTTCTTTCCTGTGTACAGTATGTGTGACTCATATGAAAACAAATGTATAACTGAAGAGTTTACTCAACTTTACTCAGTACACTGAATTTTATACATAAAGCTTAAAAATTATACCCCACATTTAGGTATACTAGATGTAGTATAGTATCTATTTAAATATCAGACCAAATGTATCTGCTGTCTTGGGAATATTTACAGTGCTTCCAGAAAGATGGACTTTTTAAAGTAGTAATCTTCCCCACTTCCTCCCTATGTCTAAATTTTCATCTCAGTTTCCAAAGCAGGAATAATGATTTACAGTGTGTAATTTCAGACCGAACTCTGTATAAGAATACCTAGCTTTTATGTATCATTCTTTTTTAGCCAAAAAGTGCTTTTACAAGGAGGTCAATATCATGCTCCCCATTTAATAGATGGGGAAAATGATGCACAGATAAAATGACTTGCCCACAGTCTGTGCTAGGGCCTGGATTAGAACCCAGTCACAGTCCAGTGCTCTAGATACTTGTCCATAGTTCCTACAGGCTTCTCTACATAGCAAGTTGGGGTGTATTCACTAATTGTGTGAACTCTGCTACCATTCACTAGAAGTTCCATAGCACTTACAACACTTGTGGCAGTATCTACATGGGATATTACTACAGTGAGCTTGCCATGCAACTTCACACTCTGGCTTGCCATGCACTAATATCACATGTAGACAAGCCCTGAGTGTCTTAGGCCTCCTTTTGCTCATCTTGATCTATAAATCCAAATTCAGCTGAGCATCTGTACATTGGTAAATTGCCAGCTTATCCCAAAAGTCCTCTGTGGCATCTGGACATACCAGGAACACTAGTGAAAATATCCAGTGTTCACACTAAAATATTAACAACGCTTGCCACTTTGTCTACAGATTTCAAAGTGCTTTACAGATATGAGTATTAGTCCCATTTTATAGAGAAGGTAACTGAAGCACAGACAGGGTAACTGGACACACAGGGTATGATTCCCAAGTCAAGGAGCCATATCCATGCTAGCACTGATTGAGCTAGCATGCTAAAAATAGAATGCAGCTGCAGCAAGCAGAGCGGTGGAAGAAGCTTGTTACCTCAAATATGTGCCTAGCATCTTGGACAACTAGATAGTTGGAGTGGTGATCACCTCCAGCTGCTGAGGTTACACTCAATTTTTGGCATACGGTCTTGCTCAAAGCTAGCACAGGTACATCTCATTGAGCAGGGAATTACATCCACAGCTCAAAATGTAGATGTAATGAGCTGGTGATGGTGTTCAGGTGCATGTGTATGAGTTCATCCCTCTAGATCACAACTGCCTGTGAGGTTGATATATAAGGAGTGTGTGTTTAGCCAGTATTATACCTTGGTTTTGATTTTAGTATCCTGGATGGATTTGACAGCATTATGTTTTCAGTATACAATGGCTGGTTTTCCAACAACATACAAGTGGACATGGATTTCAACACGTGATGCACGTGTTTCTAAAGCTAAGCAACTTCCCCACCAGCATGCAGATTGAGAGCAGACCATGTATATCAAGTGTTAGTCTGGAGACCATTCAGAATTGGCCTACTTACATTGCAAGTAAGACAAACCTTTAATTGCAGTGGCACTGTAGCCTAATGCAAAATTTTTCCATTTAAACAAAACTGGATGCAGAATCAACTGTAGTTGTACAAAGGACAAAATTTTCTCCCCATGAATAGCAATAGCAAATGACAGCTGAGGAATGCCCTGTGGTGGGGCTCATGGCCATTTTTCATTTTGCACTCTGGAAAGACAAAATGAAATGTACACAATGTACACAATTGAACAGAAAACATTTGAAAGCAGCATGAGATGCAGATGAACTAAAACAGATGTGCTGAATACATTATTGACAGAGAGAATTTTCATATGTTCATGTTTCTAAGAGACTCCATTCTCTACCTCTCTCATGTTATATCTGAGCACTGTAGAGAAAGGACCAGCAGAAGCCTGCCTGAACTTTCTGAAATGGTACAAAATCACAAGTACAATACAGCTGTGTCGGGCACTCTTAAATTTATTTGTTCTCAGTTTAGTGTGTCTCTAATAATAAACCTCTAACATCCATAGAACAATCATATGAAATAACTTTCCAAGGCAAATAAATCATCATTTAAGGTTTGTCACTTACTTCACCTCCAAAGCCTCACAAACATTGTCCATTATTTTAAAATACTCCTTCACTTTTCCTTCAGATGCATGCACTTAAAAGCTGAAAGAATGAATTAATGTTAACATTCATGTGAAAATAGACAACATTATGGTCATGTTTAACTTCTTTTTCAGATCCCTTCTTCTCTCCCTGGCAGGTTTTAAAGCAATTTTATTGACAGATGCTTCTAAGGCATCAGAGTTGAAAAGTAAAATAAAAAACCCCCAACAACAAAAACATGCTACGTTTCCTTATTAGATGTTATTTTCAGGTCTTCTAATAATTAGAATAAAGAACACATCTAAATGTAATATTTATTTCTTTACTAATGGAATATTTCTTATTAGAATGACAGATTCCCATTTTACATTTCCTCAGGCTTTTCCCAGTGGAATTTCAAATCCTTATTTCTAGACATTTTAACTTTAATCATGTTCATTTCTATTTTGTGATCAGAATATAAATGGCTTCTCTTCAATCCAGGCATATAAAGTACTACATTTTTCCTCTGCCTAGCTAGTCAAGCTTCTCATTTTGCCAGTCCATCCTCATAGGATAACAATGGCTCAAGTTCATTGTAGAGATGGGGCTGTGGAACGGTTTATACTGTGAACTGTTGTAAGTACTCCTGCAGTACTCATTCATGGACTTCCAAAATCTGGGGTACCAGACACTTCATGTAAAGCAGACAGATTTTCCTTTCATTTCGTTACCTTGTCACAACAAATCATCTTATATGGCTTTATGTTTTCCTTGGAGGCGTGGTTTATACTGCATTTTCACTTGTGTTGAAATAGAATTTTTAAAAAGTACTTTTCTCTGGCTATTGGATAATCTCAATTATTTAAATGTCAGCTACAACACATCCCTTTTCTTTAAATGTTATAAGTCAGTTTAGCATTCCTTAAATATAATAGATCTGCAGTTCTGAATATAGAAATCTTCTGGCTGTGCACAGAAGAGCTACAATGCTTGGAGCAGAAACTTTCCTTCACTATTTTATCAAAGAACTTCAAATCCTAACCTTCAGAGGTTATGTTTAAGGGCGATAACCAAGTTTCTATACCTACTCATTTTTGACCTCACTGTAGATACCAACAAGGATAGCCAGGTTGTGATGTGCATGTGTCATCTAGAAAGTAGAGTGAAACTACCAGTCCATCTCAGATTAGTGAGATAACAGTTATCAAATACTACTAACTGTATGCAATGACCAGTTTGGACCAGTGCTAGAGGTGAAAGCAAGGGTGCTGGAACAGTTTGTATAGTGTGGGTGCTGAGAGGCATTGAACCAAACCCTGTATATGATGGAAACCACTTCAAGCCTGAGGCAGCATCCCCAGCCACCCTAGTTCCAGCACCTATGGGTGAAAGTCTCCATTTCCTTTTATTCTCCTGTTTTTCTTTTCACGTGGCTGGGAAGTCTGACTGGTGCTGGCCTTCAGTATAAGACACTTAGAGGCAGACTGAGCCCCTTAATCACAATGGTGAACAGATATTCCCAGGATTTCAAGTAGGAGCCCTGGCAAAAATAAATTGGTCACCTGTGTGAGTAAGGGATTCAGAATCTAGTTGCTTGGGAAGTGACATACAGCACTGCTTCATTAACGTCATAAAACAAATGTACATTGCCTAAACAGTCTGCTAGAGCTGTGAATTGCTCCATATTTGTAATACACATATATTTGGCATTCTGAAAAAAGGAACAGCAGAGTATGCTAAATTTTCCTCTCATCTCCATTGGTGTGTATCTAGAATAAGTGCATTCAGTTCTTTGTTTTTCCCCCACAGATATACACCGATATACCAAAGCCCATAATATTGTGTGTTATGGGACTGAAGGTTTCAAAGAACTGAGCCAATCAGTTCCACATTCTGCCCTTCTTTTTAGCATGCCAAATACAAAAATGAAGCAATTCAACAAGGTCTGAAAGTACCGGCATATTCTGTAGACAAACTCAGTCTCTTTTGACATTACTGAAGCAATATATCCAAACCCTGAAATATACCATACTGCAGTACGATGTGTAGTCAGACTCTCCTACACCAAGCAATGGGGAATTTTGAGAACTGATGAATACTATGTGCATGTTCACATGTCATCTGTGCAAAGTTATTTAGCAGAATTCTTCCTGTAATTGCAAATACTGGGAATGTTCTGTGTTCAATGGTCCTCGAAAACTCAGACTTCCAATTAGTTGATGATGGGTTCTGTTACCAGTGTACAATGAGCCGTGTAATACTGAAGCACACATGAGCATCTCCTAGAATTCTCAACCTCCACCAGCAGACTTGATGGGGATGGGGGTTTCATGACAATATGTAAACTTTTGGATCAATGCATTTCACTTTTGCTGCATTGACATGCGGCACATGCCTAGGAGTCCTAGACACAGAAGGTGAATGGATGTTTTAAATGTAAATGGAGTGAAAACAAAAAAGAATTTGCAGAGATAACCATCTTGAGGAATCTGGAATTAACCAATTATTTGGTGTCACTCTGGAATAAACAGGTTAACAGTATCGGATAAGTCTTTCCCAGTTACAAAACTTCTGGCATCTAACCCATTTTGCTAAAATTCCCCTGAATTGTCTAACCAATGAGCAATATGCTCAAAAAGTTAAGTAAGAAAAAGGAATGAGTCTTCAAGTTTAACAACATACAACAGCAGATAACATGCTGTGGCAACTAAGGCTTTTTTACCTGGAGTATTCCTCTCTGCAGCACTAATGAGGGTTGCAGTCAGTATCTCTGCTGCCTCAAGAAATCATGCATCTATACAGCAACTGATAGGGTGGTCCCCAGCGCAGGCAGGCAGACACACAGGCTCTGCTCATACTAGTGTGCTTAAAATAGCTGTGTGGCTGTGGCAGCAGAGATGAGCCACTTGGCCTATGTACCTGAGTACAAGCCTGCTCAGTCTCCTGTGTATGTATTCCAATAGCTGGCCTGTGCTTCCATGGCCATGCAACTATTTTTAGTGCACTAAATCAAGCAGAGATAGTGCATGTCTGTCCACCTACCTTAGAAAGCACCCTCCCATCTGCAACTGTGTCCTCCTGAACTAGGGGGTATGACTACGCTTAAACACTACAGCAGATCAGCTATACCACAGTAGTGCTTCAACATAGACACTACCTACTCTGCCGGCAGGCATTCACCTTTCAGCACAGACAATCCACCTCCCTGAGAGGTGGTAACTAGGGGGTAGCACTGTCTATACAGTGGTTCAGTTGGCATAAAGAAACTTTTCAAAACTGTGCTATAAAATAAAATAAACTGCCTCTGACCTCATCCTACATGCTGACTATGTAGCCTGCATTCTTCAACAGGGACTTCTGATATTTGTGATACAGAAAAGTGTTCAAGACTTTCATGCTGATTGTTTGGAGAACACATTTTTAGGAAAAAAAAGGCAGATAGCCTTTAAGGAGGTGATATAACGTCAATTATTTCAGTAATCTAAAACTGAACTATGAACTAACTGCAATAGTGTGTTTTTACCATCACCGAGGTGGAAAAGGGCATGACTCCATTTGCGATAAACATCCCTCTTTAGCAAACCATCTAGGGGGAGGTTTTCAAAGGTACAAATGGCAGTTAGGTGCCTCATTTGCACTGAGAACTTGTGAGGAAAACCCAGGTCAAGTCTCTCTACATCCAAATATAAAGAGGTCAAAAATTTCTGAAAGTAATTTCTAATCCAAAAATGACTGTCATCTTCCTTTGATCATAGAATCATAGACTATCAGGGTTGGAAGGGACCTCAGAAATCATCTAGTCCAATCCCCTGCTCAAAGCAGAACCAATCCCCAACTAAATCATCCCAGCCAGGGCTTTGTCAAGCCTGACCTTAAAAACCTCCAAGGAAGAAGATTCCACCACCTCCCTACTAACCCATTCCAGTGTTTCACCACTTTCCTAGTAAAAAGGTTTTTCCTAATATCCAACCTAAGCCTCCCCCACTGCAACTTGAGACCATTACTCCTTGTTCTATCATCTGGTACCACTGAGAACAGTCTAGATCCATCCTCTTTGGAACCTCCTTTCAGGTAGTTGAAAGCACCTATCAAATCCTCCCTCATTCTTCTCTTCTGCAGACTAAACAATCCCAGTTCCCTCAGCCTCTCCTCATAAGTCATGTGCTCCAGCCCCCTAATCATTTTTGTTGCCCTCCACTGGACTCTCTCCATTTTTTCCACATCCTTCTTGTAGTGTGGACCCCAAAACTGGACACAGTACTCCAGATGAGGTCTCATCAATGCCAAATAGGGGGGAAAGATCACATCCCTCGATCTGTGGGCAATACTCCTACTTATACAACCCAAAATGCCATTAGCCTTCTTGGCAACAGGGGCACACTGTTGACTCACAACCAGCTTCTCACATCTAGCTAGACTAATAAAATTTTAAGTGTAAACCAGGCCTTAGTTACACTGATATAGGGACAACCTTAGGCCTTGACCATTACACATATGTTTTAGTGGTGTTCACAGGATCAGAGCCTTAATTATGAAATTCCTGACCTATTTAACTAAGTTTTCACATTATTTGCTTTGTTGTATGTTGTTATTCTTTATTAAAGATCAGTTAAGGGCAAGATCATCTTCTTACTGCAAGGCCAGCCTTCTTTGCTGGAATAAACACTTGCAGTATTTAAGCTTTTAGAGCTGAGTAAGGCCTGGTTTTAAATGCATATTATTTACCCATTAATAGAAGAGTCACTGCCAAGATGTTCAGAACCAAGTCTGAATTAGCTTTTAGCTTCCAACAATTCCTCCTCCACTCCAATTGCTGATCCCATGGAAAATGTTGCCAGCATTATCAGCCTTACTAACCTTATACACTGGTCTTTGATGCTGTATTGTAGCAAATGGCTTCTTAAAGTCCAAGGAGATTATGTCTACTGCTTCACTCTGTACAGCTGTCAACAGTGTTTTCCCCAGGAATTGAAATTAGGGAGAGTGTTTGAGTTTTCAGGGGGGGTGTAGTGGCGTGACAACTCACCCCTGTGGCATCTCCTGCTGGTTGTCTGGGAATTAGCTCTTTCCAGCTCGGAGCGCACTCTGCAGGCCAGTGTCTCACTGACCGCTGGCCCCAGTGCCTTTCCCGGACCCCAGTGCCCTTGTATCTGGGGTACTGCCCGCTGGCAATACCCCCACAGTCTCTGCCTGTGGGTCTCCCCTCCCTGGGGAACCCCCAACTCTCTATCCCCACCTTGCCTCAGTTTGGGCTACTGCCAGTTAGCATCAAGCCCCCGCTCCCTGGGGCAGACTCTTTGCAAACAAACAAAGGGAAGTAATTCTTCACACCACATAAAGTCAACCCATGGAAATCTTTACCAGGGGATGCTGTGAAGACCAAAACTAGAACAGGATTAAAAAAAGAACTAGATAAATTCCTGGAGGATAGGTCCATCAGTGGCTATTAGCCAGTATGGGGAGGGATGCAACACCATGCTCTGAGTGTCCCTAGCCTGTTTGTCAGAAGCTGGGAATGGGCAACAAGGGATGGATCACTTGACGATTACCTGTTCTGTTCATTCTGTAGGAATGACATATTAAAGTATTAAAAATGATTTCCCAAGTGAAAGTGACTTTCCATAATTTGTTTTTACAACTGAAGTTTACATAGTATAAGTTTGTTAAGTAAAAGTAGCTTGATAAGTGTTTAGATTTATTATTATTATTATTTGTTAAGATTGTTAAATGTTTAGATTTATTATTATTGCTCCTTTAAAATATAATTTGTTAATATTAGGTCATGTAACTTAAAATTGTACTATGTAGCCAAAAACGGCTCCCCTCTCTCTTTGTCCCAGGGCACGCTCAAACTTTTGCAAGTAGCTACTTGAAATTGACATTGCAGAGATACATTGTAACAATGCATTGTCAAGCCACTAACTTCGCTCTGGGAGCCAAGCCCTGTAATTGATTAAGGGCATTGTTACACAATTGACCCCAGTTCTATTCAAAGCATTGTGAGCCAATTAACCCTAATCGCAAAGTGAAACATTGTAACTATAACAGTAACTAACTCAGCACTCAGAGAAAAAGTGTTTTGAGAAATGCCACCCAGAAACTTCTATAACTTTTTGTAACTTTTGTATGTGTAAAGTTATTATTATACAAAATACTGTGTGTAAAACATTAATTAGGGAATGTATGTAAGAGAGAGAGTGCTTGGACAATGAATGGATGGTTTGAGAGGTTCCAGCCTGAGAATGCAGCATCAAAGGGCTGAAGAAGGTGTCAGGTGCCAATGCAACCAAAAGGTGTCAAGTCGAAAAAAACTGGAGACTGGAGGGCCACCCTATGAGATCACTGATGAGCACCTGGCAGCCACCCTGAAGACATCAGCATGATGCAGCAATTCCCATAGACTGGCATAGGAAGAAATTCCTATAAAGACTGGACCAAAAAACTATGAAGTCAGAGTCCAAGGTTCTGCTGCCAGCTTACCAGGAGCTTCAGATGTGCATCTGATCAGGACTTCGCTCCCCACTACCATCACCTGTGTATAGAATACCTGGCCAGTATTCTCTCACAGGCAACTTCCAGGCTGGTAACTATAACAATTACCCAGAACCTAAATGAATGAATGAATAATTGAATAAATGTTTATATGTGTGTATAAGGGTTAAGTGGTAATAGGAATAAGTAGTTAAACAATGTTGTTTGCTTCTATCTTTTCTTTATTATTATCTTTATCTTTACAATAAATGTGGCTTTTTGCCTTATCCCCCTCATAAGATCCTGCTTGCTTCTATGGGTATAACAATTCCCTCTGGGGCACCTGGCCTTGACCACTGTCAGAAAACAGAATACCAAGCTAAATGGACATTGGTCTGACCCAGTATGACCATTCTTATGTAAAAATTAATTATAATAAGGTTTAGTACAAAAACTCCCCAACATAATGACCTCTCAAGATAGCAATGATGTGAGATAACAACCTTGGCAAATAATGCATTTTAAAAATCTTGACCTATTAGGAAACACATTTTATATAAGTGACAAAGAGTCTCGTGGCACCTTATAGAGTGGGTCTTAGCCCACGAACGTTTATGGATCCCTAAGATCTGTTAGTCTATAAGGTGCTGTAAGACACTCTGTCGCTTTTGCAGATCCAGACTAATATGGCTACCCCTCTGATACTAAACACTTATATAAGTTTTCATTCCCAGTCACAAATCTACGTTAGCATTCTGGAGCAAAGCCACTAAAATATAGTCCAAAAACAAATGTTTAGTTAAACTGCCCTGCCGCCTCTCACTTTTCCCTCCACCTCACCCCACTCACCAGTGTTCTCCTCAGAATTCAGAGGTGCTTTCTTGTGAGTGCATCTCCCAGGTGGAGAGCAAGAAGGCACCTTGCTTGTTCTTCCAGCTGCTCACTGTTCACTCTGGCCACTGTTTGTTGTTCCATCATTCACTCCCTTGCTCTGTTGCCAATGGCCCTGCGATGCCCATCACCTTCTGCTGCCACTTGCCACTGTGACCTCTGTTTGTTGGTCCTTTGAGGTTCCATCCAGCTTTCACTGATTTCAACTGAGCTCTCAGTGGGGCAGGAAAAGTGTCGCCACAGGAGGACTAAGTACTGGCCTACACTATGTGTTTATGTGAAGCCTGGTCCTTATGTGACTTGTTTATCAGTGATTTCAGCTGTCATGGTCACTTACTTAACAAACCAAAAGATTCTTTATGAATCTTAATCAGTTCTGTCTTAAAACAGTGGAGAAGGGCAGGTCAAATAGTACTTGTGACTCAGACAGACCATCAGAGCAAAACACCTGTCCCCACCCTCTCTCTTGATGCCCTCAATTAGCACAGGTTAAGTACAGTTCTACTGACCTTTACTCATACAATAAGAACAACAACATTTCATTCCCCCCTCCCCACATTCAAGTGATTTGCAGCTCAGCTCCCACCAAAATCTATCACTTGCAACATAGCTCTGTTTTCTGGATACCTAGGTAGATTAGGTGTGAATGTAAATACAATCTGGTCCTGAAGCCTTTCCCCCCACCCCTAGTTCATCACTAGCTGTCAGGGAGCACTCATTTTGACTTTGCTTACAATGTATAAGGAAGCTAGTCTATGTTCATACTTTTCAAATCTATTATACTTTTTCATATACACATATTTTATCCAACACTGTATATGCTTTTAAAGTGTGTATTAATGTTTCAATTTCAATTCAAATTTTCAAAATTGGCATGTAACTAGTTCACAAAATGGGTGGGGGGTGTTCAGAAATTCAGGGGTGGGGGTATTTGGGGAAATCCCTGGCTGTCAATGTCATTTACTTGAAGAAATTAATCAGATTTGTTCAGCGTGACCTATACTCTAACTAGCTTTGAGCTATATAAGTCTGTACCTGTTCAAGTGTTCTCCTATTTTGTTCCGACTCAATGAGTCTGGAATTTCTCCAAGGTCTGAAGTTAAGCTTTGATCCCATCCTAAATATGACTATCACATTAGCTTCCCTCCATTCCCTGGCCTCTTGTTGCCATTATCTTCCCAGCAGGGAGTTAAAAACCTGCCAATAGTTCTTTTATTTCATCTTTTAGTATTAACTGAGGGATGAAGTGCTTTCTGCTTTCGCGATTCCTCAATCATTCACCTATTTTTGAATGTTCTGACCAGTTTCAGTCTTTCCCCTCCCCAGTCCTTTGAATTTGCAGCATTGATATTCACTAGCAAGCAGTAACCCTCAAATATTCAGTGCTACCATTTCTATAAGTTACCTTTATTGTGGTTTTTGCTCTTTCATTTCTCTTTTGCTTTATTTATGAAAAGAATTTCTTAAAGGCTTTTTTTAAAAAAAATAAAAAAAATAACTTGAGAAATCCTTTCATTTTAAAAATTTGTCGTCTAGTCTAGTCGTCCACACCTTCATTTGACATTTTAAGGCTTCCACAACTGGAAAAGGGTTCAGAACCATTGGTCTAGTCACTTTCAGGCCATATTCTCAAAGCTTTTTAGACAAAGTTATTTACTTCCACTGACCTCAATGGAAGCTATATAGTGTAACAAGGTGGCATGCCTTCATCCTGCACTCCTAGCAGCAAACCATCATTGCACACTCCCATAGCAAGCATGCTATACAAGTGCTTGTTCCCCTGGCACAGAGCTTTGCCTTCTTCCCAGGTACCAGGTGAGAGGAAGGAGAGATCTCCTCTCTGAGATCTTTACTCACTTGCTGGCTAACCTATTCTCCATCTCTCTTTTAACTGCCCTCAGCTGACAAGCTGAAACACCTCATAACTGGTTAGTCATCTGCTGCTTAATCAAGTATCTCCTCAGTTTGGCCCACATGGGAATGTTTACAAACTGCACAAGGGGTAAGTCAGCCTTAAGCTACTCACACTCTATCACAGGTGCCTAAATATCTTTGAGGATCAGGGCCTGAAAGTTCCTATACTAAGGTTGCATGTCCTTGTTATACACAGAATTAGTGGTAATGCTTATAGTTACCTAACACTTTCCATTATAACCCATTGTTTTTCATTCTTTATATTTGTCAAAAAAAATAGCAATTCTGTCCTACGTTTTCCATGCTTGGTCTCTGCCTCAAGCTGAATGGATTTTGTTGGAAATTTTGAGCAAAAATGGCACATTTCCATGAATAAAATGAGTGGGAAAAAATGAATATTTTTGCCAATGTTAACATTTTTTTAGTCTTGCTGTTTTTGTTGTTGCTCTACCACCTCCCTGATTTGGGGTAGGAAATAAAAATTTGGCAGGAGGATGGCCCCAAATGTTAGAGAGATCTTTCACAATGCCACTGAAAATTCATCTGGATTTGACTGAGTTATAAAATACAATTGTTCACTGCAGACAATGAGGCAGATATAAGTGCAGACATTTCTTTGTTAGGGGCAGAAATTTCCCCTGAGAGGTGCTGAGCACCTGACTGAATTCCTGAAATTCCATTTGAGTTCAATGGGTGTTGTAAGGGATAAGTGAGTGCTCAGCACTTCACAGAATACGGCCTGTGGTTTCCTTGCTATTATTTACTTGTTTACCATGACACAGCTACTCTCCCCCTCATATTGGATGAGCCCCTTCCAGCTAGCCACTCTTTTGTCATATTCATTACTAGAGAAGTTTTATGCTTGAAACTTTCCCCTTAAATGTTGTGCTGGCAACTAGCTCTGAAAGTGTACAAACATGGTGCTCAACAAAGCGGAATTCTAAACACCTGTAATCCTTTTCTGCAGCCCTGAGTAGCAAAGCAGGATGTTATACATCAAGAGCCAAACCCTAGTCATGCAAGTAGTCCCATTGATGTTACTTGTAAAGGAAGCAGGCTTCTGCTTTGGTATGGTATGCAAGATAACTCACTGTTCTCACTCAACTACAATACCTAGGTACAAGGGTTAAGGTGGCAGCCTTGGCTGTGAAGTTCTCTCCCTTTGCTAGGTTAAGACTCACTTTAATTCTTATACTGTAGAATGCTTTTTGTGTGAATTCTATAGTATATTGGGAGACTAGCTACAGGGGCAGAGAGAGATGGGGCAAAAGCTATAGAGGACATAATAGTTAGACAACAATGTTAATTCTTACAGAGAGCCTTGGAAGCTTGAGTCAGCCTGTGCCACAGCGTTCAGGAGTTCAGCAATGCTCTATTCATTTGTGCAGCTAGTCTCCCTATTATGAAGCCTTATGAAAGCAATTCATTCATGGGAAGCTTTACATACAGTTTCCCTCAGGAACAGAAATGAAACCTAGGAGATCTTAGGAAAGCAAAAGGAGCAGCAACAGAATCAAATAGGAAGGCATACAAAAATGAGCTCTCTTGTCATTTTAGCTTTTCATTATCTTTGACATGTTTAAGAGTCTGAGCTGTTTTTCACACTAGTGGCCTAAGGCAGTGAAGCTAGGAAATTTCACTGAGAACCCACCCTCCATTGTATTTTGATGTGGACAATTTTATATGATCCTTTATATGATTTATTGCAGAATTGAACTAGACAGGTGGATGATGAGTAAGAGATATGCAATGTGATATGCAATGGAGAAGTGAAATCAAAACTCAGTCTGATCAGAATTTCACTGGATAGAGCTTCTGTAGAAAGCCAGCAGCAGCAAAAAGTTGTATGTGTGTATTTTTGATTAGTGGTGCTATTCACAAAATAGGTCTGAAATGACAACTATATTAATAATTATAATTTTATTATACTCTTTGGCATTTTAAGTTTGTCTGGGATTCTCTAGGTTTGTTTGCTGGTTGTTGATTTTAAACACCATCACTGAGAAATTAAAAGACAAAAAACAAACAAACAATGTTTCGTGCTCCCTCTGCTGGCTTTGAAGCAGTAGGTGACTCCAAAATACAATTCCCACAGCTGTGCTGATTGACAAATTAGTGTCGCTGCATCATAAACGAAAAATTGGGTGTTAAAACCTGCTGTTGAAAAAAAGTTGAAATTGTTATTAAACAGCCAAATAAAAAAATAGCTGACTTAAATTTATTTCCATTCAAAACCAGGACAAAATTATGTGTATCTAATAAAAAAGGAGAAATCAACTAATTCCATGCTTCTTTTGAATTTCAGGACACAATGCAGCAACTATCTACATATAAAACTTTGAGACAGGGCTGAGGGGACGTGGTTTGGAGTGGGCTGGAATGGGGTCTTGCTTTGGATCAATGGTTAAGTTAATTTACTTTATCATGTGTAGGTGTTAAATTGCTGGGAATAAGATTTTCAAAGGATATATCTATGCTGCAGCCAGGGGTGCAATTTCCAGCTTGGGAAGACATATACATGCTAGCTTTGGTTGAGCTAATGTGCTAAAAATAACAGTGTAGCCATGGGGCGTAGGCAGCAGAAAAGGATTGTACCTCAAGTACAATCCTATCCAAGACCTTAGGTCCATATGAGGGCAGCTAACCCACAGGTACTTAAAGAAGTCAATGAGAGCTAGCTTAAGTGCCTTTGAAAATATCATTGAGGTGGCTAGTCCAACTACAGTGTAAATTTAAATTATGAAGATGCCTAGAGCATCTACATAGGCATTCCTTTATTGAATCTCAACAGACAAGAACTGTACAGTAAAGGACACTAACATGAAATTTAAAACTATACTTTATTATTGTTCTTTCAAACATATGTGGTTTCTGGCTGTCAGTATAACTTGTGATATGTTAGTTTAATGGAACTTAAATGAGGCGGATATGTGTTGGTGTTCCATTTGTAAGAAAGGATAAATGGACAGTGTTTGCCATCCCTCAGTGTATATGGAGGTACTCAAGTCACAAATAAGACAAATGGCACTTTCACTAGTAGACACAGAAGTGAGAGAAAAGGGATCTGGACACTGAACTACACCACTTTGTCACCCTTCAGATAACAGGCCACATTTTTAAAAAAGCATTTCTTAAAATATTGTTGGGGAAGAAGTCTGAGAAGACATTAGGGAAGGGGATGCTAGATTTTACTTGCCATGCACGAAAAATTAAAGGGGACTGTCAGCCATCTTGAGAACCATTATTTTGTATACAAACAACCATTAAATGTTTGCAGTATGTTTAGGTCTGATTCTAGTTCAAATTAAGAGCCAGCATATGCATCTTAAGTACAGACCATAGTAGGGGGATATGTGGAGTTTCCCTCCCCCAGAATACCATCCCTTTGCAGTACCAGAAGACATTGTGCTGCCCAGAGAAACCTAGCTGTGTGAATGAAAATAAATTGCTACACTCCTTTAAAGGGTAGGGCTCATCCCCACCCCACCACATGGCCAGCCAAATATTGGCCAGAACATGGAGTAGTTGAAGACATGGCTTTGCTAACTTCCCATCCCTTTCTAACATGATGATACTCCTGGCAGAAAACCTCATCTGTATCGTTCCTTGAGCACATTGACAGTACTGGCTATCCTATATATGGGCAGCACAAGATGATTCCTTTTTCCCTCCCACCATGCATACGTGTATTACAGCTGGCAACAATCTAGTCCTAAATCAGGATATTAACTGCACTGAAGTCAACTGAATGACAACAGGGCAACACCAGTATGTTGGGTTGGAGAATGTGGTTTGTCCATTTGAGCACCTCTCACATGTTTGTGGGCTCTTACTTTAGCATTTTCAGTTTTGCCATTTAAAACAGTTTTGCAACGGTACAAAATGTCTTATACCATTCAGCAAGCATGCTAAATAAAACATGCAGAGATGATATGAGAATCTTCCTCTAGACATTTCATTATCTTTTTAAGAAACAGAATATGCTACCATAAGGAGGCATGACACATCACCATGGGAAGTTTCAAACAGTATATTTTATGCAAGGTGAATGTTTTGCATTACAGAAAAAACAAAGGTTTAATTTTATTCAAGTATTTCCTGCCATCCTACAAGCCTAAGGGTAGAGCCACCTGCACATGCAGTATTTGGGTAGCTTATAGTGTCATAAAAATGATCACTACAGCAGTAACTGTCTAATGATGAAGAGCAAATATAACAGGGAATCAGAACCAATCCTTTGGTGTTGGAAATGATAATTAGCTTTCCCTCTGTTTGGGGGATTTTATTTTTTCTTATGGAAATCTTCAAAACATAAGTCACTCAATCTTTTTAAAAAAATCTGAATAGGAATAACAGGAAAACTGAATTACATAAACCATTCACTTGGCTCAATTTTATTA
This sequence comes from Dermatemys mawii, assembly GCA_007922305.1. Classification (NCBI taxonomy): domain Eukaryota; kingdom Metazoa; phylum Chordata; order Testudines; family Dermatemydidae; genus Dermatemys; species Dermatemys mawii. The sequence goes on from ML677351.1 coordinate 7,433,977, forward strand.
GAGAAAATTGAGACTTGGGGAAACATTTTGAGCATGATTCTATGAAAATTAAATCCCCAACTCCATTTATTTTTAGTGGAACCTGTGTGCCTAATTCCTCTGGAGGGGTCACATTGATAATGTAATCCTTTAAATTGGTGTGCTATTTCCCACTGTTGTAATAGCTAGATTATCCAAGAGTTAGACCTAAGCCTACAAGTTTAGATACATATTGACACATCTCAGAATTGGAGAGATCAGATCTGGCATTTCAGTTTGAGTCCATCCTTGGAACGTACCAAATAGGTCTGGATTCTCAATTAAGGCTAGAGAAAAAGGGCCCAGTCTGTGTGCTATGCTTTTCTTTGAACAGAAGATGTACTATTTGATACAATTGATAGAAAATACCCTCCTTATTTCTGAAATTCCTCTGCTTTTCCCACAGCAAAATCCTGCACAAAGTAGTGTCCCAGGCTTCCAGGGCACAACTTGAATTAATCCACTAAGAACCAGATTCTCTTCCCAGTGTCCGGCCTGAGTGCTGGGTAGATGCACAGTGGAGGAGAAAGGAATCTTTGCACCAAACATGTGGAGTAGCTGTGGATCCATTCTGCAGAAGTTACTTAAGCCAGTGCCTAAGTATCCACTCAAAGGTTGCAGGACATGTTCTGCTGTTCTCTGAAGAGTACCTTCCAACTGCCTTTTCCCTAGTCTGCCCCATATGATACCTCCTAGGAAGCATGTACATCTTATTCTTCCTCTCCCTTCCTTTTATGTCCTTTTCTGTTGCAAAGGGCATGAAGCAGGGACCTACATTTGACTCTAAGACTCAATGTCAAATAAATAACTTTTATTGGAAAAAAAAAGTGTCCACCACATGTACATCCGCACAAGTACTATCACTTTCTAACTTCCATCCCAGCATGCACTGGGGCCAGAATAAAAGTAGGAAGAGATTCTTATGGGAGGGAATCTCTTCCTGGTTACAAAATCCAGGACAGTATGGGCCATTTGGCCAGTGTGAAAGTTCAGCAGCTGTAGAAACAGACTGATAGCTATATACAAGTTCCCTACCTGCATGTGAAGCATCATTTGTCCATCCACTGAACTATGTCCTTCAACTATAACACAGGGTTTTTCTTTTAAGTATCTCATGTTACTGTTTCTTTAGTAAACAACGACAGTAACTAAAGCCTTTATATCTCCTCTGGGCAAAGAGAGCACCCATAATAAAGTTGCAAAAAATATGGTCTAGACTTTAATTGGCTAGATTTTACTTTTACTGTACATGATGGAATATTACTGAATGAAAAAAAAAGAGGTAGTAAATTCTTATTAGTGCACAGAAAATTATGGCAGCGCTTAGTTTTAAATGCAATTCAAAGTGAAATGCTATTAATAAAAAGGCTTCTGATAGGAAAAGTTTATTTTAATATGGCATAATGTAACTTCTATTTTTTTGAGTAAGTGGAGCTATCTCTGCTGAGCAGGAAATAATTATGGCTGAAGAGAAAGCTGAAAATTGGGATGGTAATGTTGGAGATATGGGTTTAAATCCAGAGCTCAGTAATATCAGAATTAACTACTGCTCTCAAACGAGGTTCACCAAGAAGCAGAGGTTTGAGGGGGAAAGAGTGGGGAAAGCAAGAGGTTTATGATACTAATGTGACCATTTCATGCTTTAAAAAATTACTTGCTTTGGAGGTATTTTGGCTTAGTTTATCAAACATCTAATTATACATATCATTTTGGTAAATAGATACAATGGAAAGGAAAAAAAATAAATCTGAATCCATGGCAACCGGTGTCCAAAACAGAATAGCTTAATCTTTGATTTGGAGCCAGCCAGCAGGTTAATTTAGCAATTCCACCCTTTAAAATGGATTTGGGATGCACTCCTCGTGGCATCTGCACTGAATGTTGCCATTCTGCAGGCCTAAACATTTTTTCAGATCGCCTATACATTGACAATATGATCTTGCACCTGATACCTGTTCTTAGATACACACACGTGCATAGGCCATGATTAATCTTACTAATCACACAGAGGTACATATATGCTGGCATATAAAAACAGGATTGAACTAGAAGATTTTGTAGTCCTCAGAGCAGTTTTCCTTCATTTGAAAACGTTTGAATCATAGCAAGAACTGAGCCTTTCAAGATATAGTCACATTCTGAGGTACCTTCCCTTCGAAAAAATATTTCCCTTGTCACAACCAAGATGATTTATACAACTGTAGACCTCACATTCTCCCACTGCTGTTTTTATAAGCCTGATATCTGGATTTCAGAGGAAGCAGCCTACAGGTATTTTTGGTTGGTTGGTTGGTTGGTTGGTTTGGTTTGGTTTATGGGTTTATATAGAGTAATTCAGGGCTAAAATTGAAGTATTCAGGGACTAGTGGTAACTGTACCTTGTGGGTTATAAAATAATACTAATTTAATAATAAAAAAATTGAAAATTATTCAGCCCAGAAGAACTGGCAGGTGGGACCTAATGATAACTATTAGAAAATTGTTTATAATACACCACTTCCCTTGTGCCTCCCTCTGAAGGATATCGAAGTGAATTACAAGTATTAATAAATTAACATGCTGAATACGCTTCTTCTAGGGCACTTAGTACATCCTGGTGAAATAAATAGATCTTCCTTTTTGTTTTCAGAACATCGTTATACACTCTAGATTGGTCTCTGCTCTTACTTACCACAGCAGAAGTCAAACCATCCCAGAGCCAAATTTTGTTCTTGCTTACAGTGGTGTCAAGCTGGAGTAACCTCATTATCATAGAGTTGCTTCAGACTCGATGTTCTCTGCCATAGTAAAGGCAGAGTTTGGCCAAGTTGTCTGACCATTCTTTGTGCACCTGCATAACTCCACTCTCTCTCCATTTGTTTGGGAGGCAGTTGTAGGTCTCCTCCTCTTATTACCCAATGCTTTAGTCAGTTACAGTGCTGGTAATAAACAAAACTCTCTTTCTCTTCACATCAGTAGTTAGTAACAACCTACGATTAGAGACCCATTATTCTAAGGATTTAAGAAGCACACTTCAAATAATATTAGAAGACATCTGTTTTGTAGCTTGACCCTTTTCCCCAGCAGAGACTGGACTCCTGTTCGAATATACAGTCCCACTTCCAACCAGACATAATTTGACCCATAACATGAAGTCCTGTGAATTGGGACATTTAATAAACCATAAGTGACTATTTGGTTATATCTGCCTCATTTTCAAGCATCATGATTTTCTCCTAAATTGACATGAATTGTCATGTTAAAAAAGATTGCTTTCTCCTTTGATACTTCATTACAGCAGATCACGAGACCCCCTTGTAATCAGATTTTTCCTGGGAAAAAAACCAGTTTATTGCATTATGTTTGCTATACGATGTCATTTAAACTGTACTCACTCTGAGGAATTAAGCCAGGACATTTGTGTTTCATTCCTGATAATTCATTTCATTGCCAGCTGTTAAAAGGATATAGGAAATAAACACTTGAAAGAAGGCAGAAGCAGTGTGTATCTGGTTTACTTTACCATGGCTAAGATCTTCCTTAGCCACATATCAGACACTTGTATAACACATTGTGTAAGCTTCTGAGAAATAACTTTCAATGTAACTAAGTATTTTTCTAAGATTCCAGCTATTTCTGGGCAGTTGACAGCTCTAGTGTTTTTGCAGTTAAGGAACAAACAAAGCAGCCTCAAGCAACATCATTTTTTTAGACAAATTACCTTTCTAGAACTCCAAAGAAGTAATCTCAATCAGACACAGGATGATCTATTATCCTCTCATCCATGTGCGCCACATCCACTACAGCAAATCAAACACCTCCTCGTATTTAGCTCAAAAGTACCTCAAAGCTGGCCCTGTGTAGAATGGAGGGGTGTTTTACATAGATGAAAATACAACACATGAAAAGAAAGAGTGGTAATGTATATATTACTGAAAGGAAATTACCATGTATTAGCTTAGGGTACAGATTTTAACCAGTTTTATGCTGATGTAACTCCAGTCAATGCAGTTACTCCTCCTGATTTACACGAGCATGACCTTATAATCAGGACTTAGGTCTATAAAGTCAGTATTAGAATACATAAAGTGATTACAGTTGTAGCACTAGATTTCATTGTGGAGATTTTATCAATTAAATGGAAAAGCCATCCAAATAATTGGGAGCATCAAATCAGGGGTATCAGACACTCACCAAAGATAGCCTTACATATACAAGTTTGATTTAAAGCATCCTGATCTATTTATATCTGCAGAATTCCGACTACTGTAAAATATGAACACCCTAACTCAGCAATACAGTAGACAATTATTTGTAAATAATAGTGGTTTGTATTTAAAACACCAGTTATTTCATCTCACAAGCCCCACATTTTCTTCATGTTTATCCACAGAGCTGCTTCACAATCCCTTGTAAAGGTGAGGTAATGGGAACCTCAATAGCACATCACACCAAATTGCATTGCAACACACCAAAAAAAAAAAAAAAAAGAGAGTAAACCTAACATTTACCTTGAGAAAACATTCCATGGAAAATAACACTGTCTCTTCCTGCAGTTCCCTGTTTTCCTACTTTGGTCCTGATGTTCTGTTACAACAGCTAGCTGAAAAAAAATCTATTTCTTTTCATTTATGGAGGAAACAAAGCATATTCAGTTCCCATAGACTGACACGTGTTCTCAGTGCCCTAGAGTAACTGCCTTCTCCATGCACAGTTTGTCTTGGTCCAGAGCCAGAGAAAACACTTACCATTTAAGTTCATTTTTCAAAATATTATCACATTCTTTTCCAGGATATTAAATGAACCCAAACAAAACACTGTAGTATTCTATTAATACTATAGGTTCCTTGTTCCTGGTAGGATTGGAAGATATCTGTGAATAAATCAAAATATAGACTATTTTACCTAGCCTTATGACTTGAACAAATTATTTTCTTCTATACAACTGTACATGAAGTCCAAGGTGCCATGGTTAGCCACCCCAAATACAATCCCATCTAAAAGCCCAGTCATGTACTTCGGGCTGCTAGACAGTCCTGCTGTACATGCTCCACAGCTACACTTCTACTTTAGTGCACTAGCTTGTTCAGACACAGAATGGGTATTTCTACCCAAACTAGAAATTACACCTCTAGCTCCACTGTAGACATATCTTTAGGGTCTGATCCAAATATTAACGTAACCATCCTCTAAATGGCCTTTAGCCTCTTACCTGTTGATACAACCTAGTTTATGCTGGATTGTATCTTTCATGTTTGATTACATCTGCTACAAAAATGATACCCCACATTGGTAATATTGTTGCCTCTTCACCTGGATAATTAGCCATTATTCAGAGCTTTGACAGATTGCGTCCAGTAGATGGGGAAAATTGATTATGTAAGTTAGGTGTTTCTTTGGTGCTTCAATGTTTATTTAAAAAAAAAATCTTTCCCTGAACATTGCAGGAACAAACAACAGTAGGCAGTTTCCTAAGTTTGCCTTTCCAGAGAGTCCTGTGCCCCAAGGAGCTATGTCTCTAATCCCTTTCAGGAGCACTCCCATGAATGCTTCTTTCATTGTCTACTGGGTGTCTCTCAGCTTTCTGTTGCTTTCTGCTTCTGACACACACAGCAGCAACCAATCAGTGTCCAAGCCTCCACATTTGCAATCAGTCCCCACAGAAACACCCTTGGCTTACCTGTCTTAGCGTCTGCTCAGGATTTGCCATACCAGCCACTGCCTTGGAAGGCAACTTCTATTGTTTCAGCTATCACCTCATAAAGAGACATTTAATTGCTCCTTTGCTTAGCCTGAAATGAAGGATGCTTGGTACACCATCAACTTTACCCAGCTTTATCTGTGATGGCAGCCATTAACATCTTCCAGCATAACAATATCATATTTCTGCAAGATACAAATAATTAGTTATATTGCTTTAGCCTTTTTTTCCCCCAGTAATCTTGGCTAGCCATGCTAACTAAGTATAGTTTAAAATAAAAGTATCTGCTATGTAGAAGTCAGTAAATTTTACAAATGTAACCAGTTTCAGCAAAACAGCACTTTCCTCCCATCTGAATGTAAAATATTCAGGAAACATTTATTAAATTAGTTATCTAAATATGAATAGCTGGGGTTATCTTGTCAGCACTTCACAGAAGATAGGAGAAAAAATAAAGACACTAAGAAAGAGAAATTAAACACTTCCTAATTCTAATTTAGGGATTTTAACTTCCCAGATATAGACTGGAGGACAAGTGCTAGCAATAATAATAGGGCTCCTAGATTTTCCTAGATGCAATAGCTGATGGATTCCTTCATCGAGTAGCTGCTGAACCAACAAGAAGGGATGCCATTTTAGATTTGGTTTTGGTGAGTAGTGAGGACCTCATTGAAGAAATGGTTGTAGGGGACAACCTTGGTTTGAGCAATTATGAGCTAATTCCATTCAAACTGAATGGAAGGATAAATAACAATAGACCAGAGACTAGGGTTTTTTATTTCAAAAGGGCTAACTTTAAAATATTAAGGACATTAATTAGAGAAGCGGATTGGACTAAAGAACTTGTGGATCTAAAGGCAGAGGAGGCCTAGAATTACTTCAAGTCAAAGTTGCAGAGACTATCGAAGACTGATCCCAAGAAAGGGGAAAAAATTCATAGGCAGGAGCTGTAGACGAAGCTGGATGAGCAAGCACCTCAGGGAGGTGATTAAGAAAAAGCAGAAAGCATACAAGGAGTGGAAGACAGGAGGGATCAGCAACAAAAGCTACCTTATTGAGGTTAGGAAATGTAGGGATAAAGTGAGAAAGGCTAAAAACCATGTAGAGTTGGACCTTCCAAAGGGAAATAAAAACAATAGTAAAAGGTTCTATAGCCATATAAATAAGAAAAAAAAACAAGGAAAGAGAAAGTGGGACTGCTAAACACTGAGAACAGAGTGGAGGTTAAGGATAATCTAGGCATGGCCCAATATCTAAACAAATACTTTGCCTCAGTCTTCAAAGAGGTTAATGAGACATTTAGGATTACAAATGGGAATGAGGATATAGAGGTGGATGTTACCACATCTGAGGCAGAAGCCAAACTCGCACAGCTTAATGGGCCTAAATCTTCATCCAAGAATATTAAAGAAACTGGCACATGAAATTGCAAGCCCACTAGCAAGAATTTTTAATGAATCTGTAAATTCAGAGGCTGTACCTTATGACTGGAGAATTGCTAACATAGTTCCTATTTTTAAGAAAGGAAAAAAAGTCATCCGGGTAACTACAGGCCTGTTAGGGTTAAAGGGGAGACTACAGCGCGTCATACAGAAAAGTGAACTGTCACAGTGGAGGGAGGTTACCAGTGCAGTTCCTCAGGGATCAGTTTGGGGACCAATTCTATTTAGTCTTTTTATTACGGCACAAAAAGTGGGAGTGTGCTAATAAAATTTGTGGATGACACAAAGCTGGGAGGTATTGCCAATATAGAGAAGGACCGGGATATCATACAGGAAGCTCTGGATGACTTTGTAAAGTGGAGAAATAGTAATAGGATGAAATTTAATAGTGAAAAGTGCAAGGTCATGTATTTAGGGATTAATAACAAGAATTTTAGTTATAAGCTGGGGATGCATCAATTGGCAGTAATGGAAAAGAAGGACGTCTGCATATTGGTTGACTACAGGATGACTATGAGCCGCCAACGTGATATGATTGTGAAAAAAGCTAATGCGGTCTTAGGATGCATCAGGCGAGGTGATTCCAGTAGAGAAAAGGAAGTGTTAGTATCATTATAAAAGACACTGATGAGACCTCATCAGGAATACTGTGTGCAGTTCTGGTCTCCCATATTTAAGAAGGATGAATTCAAATTGGAACAGGTATGGAGAAGGGTTACCAGGATGATCCGAGGAATGGAAAACCTATCTTATGAAAGGAGACTCAAAGAGCTTAGCTTGTTTAGCCTAACCAAAAGAAGGGAGATATGATTGCTCTTTATAAATATATCAGAGGAATAAATACCAGGGAGGGAAAGGAGTTATTTAAGCTCAATACCAATGTGGACACACGAATAAATGGATATAAACTGGCTAGCAGGAAGTTTAGATGGGAAATTAGACAAAGGTTTCTAACCATCAGAGGAGTGAAGTTCTGGAACAGCCTTCTAAGGGGAGCAATGGGGCAAAAGACCTATGTGGCTTCAAGGCTAAGCTTGATGAGTTTATGGAGGAGATGGTATGATGGGATAGCTCAATTTTGACAATTAATTGATCTTTGACTCTTAGTGGTAAATATGCTCAGTGTCCTGTGATGGGATGTTAGATGGGATGGGATCTGAATTACTACAGAGAATTCTTTCCTGAGTGTCTAGCTGGTGAGTCTTGCCCACATGCTCAGGGTTTAGCTGATCACCATATTTTGGGTCGGAAAAGAATATTCCTCCATGGCAGATTGGCAGAGGCCCTCTGGTTTTTTTGCCTTCCTCTGCAGCATAGGGCACAATTCACTTGCTGAAGGATTCTCTGCACCCTGAAGTCTTTAAACCAGGGGTTCTCAAATTGGGGGTCGCGACCCCCCAAGAGGTCACGGGGCGATTCCCAGGGGCTCGCATGCTCCGTGCACTGCCGAACTGCCGCCAAGGTGAATGCTTCCGCTTTTGGCGGCTTTCCGGCGGACACGCTGTGCACTTCAGAGTGTTCTCCGAAAAGCCACTGAAGTGAAAGTTTCCAGTTTCAGCAGCTTTTCGGCGGACACTGAAAAGTGCACAGCGTGTCTGCCGGAAAGCCGCCGATAGTGAAAACTTTCACTTCGGCGGCTTTTAGGCGGACATACATGGGTCGCGGCGGCCTGTGGGGAGCGGGAAAAGGGCAGCGGACCCATTAAGTTTGAGAACCAGTGCTTTAAACCATGATTTGAGGACTTCAACAGCTCAGACATAGGTTAGGGGTTTACTATCTTTGTGGGTTGGGATATTTTGTGGCCTGTATTGTGCAGGAGCTCAGACCAGAGGACCATAATGGTCTCTTCTGACCTTAAAGTCTATGAGTCTATAGAGTATTCTCTCAGGCCAGCAACTGGTACATAAAATTGCTAGTAGGTTGTAAAAGTACTCATCAATGACGCAAATGACAAACCAAATTCTGTTCTCCCTTACACCAGCATAAATCTGCAGTAATTCGGTGGCCTTCATTAGAGGGTTACTCTGGGGAGGCTGTCTACTCATCATACGGTCTCAAAAGTAAGCAATAGTGCATTTTTCAATCTCTTTCCATAGCTTTGCTCTGGGATCTTCCACTGAAGTGAAAAATGTATAAGAACCTATAGATTCTCCAATTTCTTCATCTTCTCAATTGCTAAATCATCAAACATTTTTCATCCAACATTAAGTGCTTTACTACTCTCAATAATTGTGCTTTCTTGTAATCATATGCTTTCTTTTAATCATCAAGAAAATGGCACCCTAAGTAATAAGAGTAAACTTTGTATGTTTTATTTGTTGTTGAAAGAAATAATTCTCTATTTCATTTTTTTCTTTGGATCAGTCTTCTATAGCTCTGAAAAGCTAATTTCCTCTGCTCTTTTATCCTTCATCATAAACAGCTAGTAAGAAAATGTAGGACACATACTGTATTGAAGAATGTAGTGTAAAATGCAAACTGTTCTGTTGAATGTCAGTTGTGAGGATGATTGGATATTCCACAGTGATAATACTGTTGTCAACTAAGTTAGTGAGTTTTTAATTTAGAGTCTTGCAAATAGAAAGATGGGGAGAGTTTCAAGTGTGCCCAAGAGATTTAGGAGAATAAATCAGTGGGAGTTGTGCTCCTGATCTCTTAAGTGATTTTGAAAATCTTCAAATTTTACAGCATGCAAAAATTAAGAGTTAATTTTGGTGAAGTGTACTAGTTTAAAATCTAGTCTGCCATAGAAAAGGTATGCTGATATAGCTATACCTACAAACCATCTGGTATAGTCACAACTTCTATGAAGAAAAATGAGCTTTTGACAGTATAGCTGATACTAGTTTCTTGAACAAAAAAAAGCTATACTAATAAATGTCCTTTCCCCCCACTATAACAGTCCACTAGGGCTTCTGCCAGTACAACAATGTCATTTCAAAATTATACCCCTAACATTACCGTACCAGCAAAAATTTCTAAGTGTAGACCTGATAAAAGATTGGTATTGAGAGCTCATTTTTAGTGGACCTCACAGCAGCTTTTCAAAACTGAGAGTCATTACAGGGTGTCTTTTGTGTGTTATCACTGATGGATATTAAACACAGCAGAAATCCTGAAGGATATATCCTGTCTCTCGTTATTAATGTATATAAGAGGTTTCTTGCTGAGATAAGTTCTAAACATGGGGTAAAGTCCAGCTGCTGTGGAGGTTTCCTCAGTAAGACAATATTCACTATTCTTTAGCATCCTGCTCACTAAGAAACAGTGATTCAGGTTAAGAGCCCTGATGTGATACATGATCACACCCTTGCCAGGGCAACCCACATGTTGTGACATGCTATCTTTTTTTCTGGTTGTGTAATGTGCAGACCGCACCTTTTATTTATCCCATTATTGCATCATAACAACAATACATCTGGTGACCCTCCGGTAAAATCATTGTTATTCCTCCATTTGTTACTGTGTAAATATCCTGACATTCCTCTCTATGGAGGTGGTTGTCTAAACAGCTAGGTTAATCATAGGAGAAGAAACCAACGTTGCTATATTTGTGACACGTATAGATAAGATAGGAAATGACTTGTAGCCTTCAGTTGTGACTGTTAACAATGCACAGATAAGGATTCACAGTGTAATTCCATCTAGTCCTCATCAACACAAAACATGATAGGTAAACAGGGATTAAAGATGTGCTGTGTAAATGGGGAAAGTTTCAGAGTGCAGCTGAGGGTGCAAATTAATAATACATCTAAAAACTGAGAAAAGAAGTTGAATTTAGTACTTCTGTCAAGGTTTCCCCCTCTCCTCTTCCTTTTCTGAATGGTTGATGCCAGAGCTGCCAATTAGTAATTTAAAAATCACTAAGCACATATCACTTTTTCCTCAGCTCACTGTATAACCCAAATAGGATGTTCCAGAGCTAAACATTTTCCCTCCAAATATGCATGTTTCAGCTTTATGATCCCTCCTAGTGAAGGATGCTTCAATCTGACACTTGCAAAAAGTTCCATTTACAATAGAAAACCATCCACTTGCTTGCTCTTTGGATACTTTTGCACTACCTACTAAGTTTCTGGGCTTTTAATTTGTTGTAACATACTTCAGCAGACTGCTTTAACATGAAAACATGTTATTTTTTTGCCACAGCATCTTTTAGATTAAAGGCAGCTGTGATTGAGAGTCAAAATAGCCCTTCCTACCCTCTGTGGTTTGTATACAGGTACAACCTACAAAAAAATTGCTAATTTGGTTTAATCCAAATTCTACATACTCAGCTAGAATGCTTTGATTTCCAAACTTGAAAAACCTCTTCAGATCTGTTCCCCTACTGTCATAGTTTCTTTTGGTTACCTCCTGAAGAAAGCCTCTCTGAGATTTGAAATATTTTACAGTGTTCTTTGCAATGCCTAATTCTTCGTTTTATTAATACCAATAATATAATGCATTTGAGTGCTCTGCAGTGTTTTGATAAGATTCCATGGGGGTTTATCCTTTTCCAGCTCTACTAAAATGTTCAGAGAATGAAACACTGGGTACTGAAGTAGATGGCCTGCTGACCATTTGTACCCAAAAAGATTAGACTGTATGAATCAAGACTGTTCTACAGATGTATTTTCTGAAAGAAAGATCCCTACAGTGCTGCCTCATTAACTTCTAAATGCTCCAGATAGAGCAACGGAGCAGGGGATTCAGTTCCTTGATATGACCAAAAATATTTAAGACATAATATAACACACAGCCATAGGTATTACAAGGGGCAGGAGCTGTTGACAGGTGTTAACAGTATTAATTAGGCTAGTTTTAACAGATTTATTTAAAGACACTTCTAACTTTCTAGGTGAGTGAAACAGGAAAAAAAGAAATAAAAGTGACATGAAGGAAAACTATTCAGACAAAGTCTCCTTTGGTTTCACCAAAAGAAGGCACAGAACCACTGTAATAAGCACCGAACAAAGGCAACAAAGGATTATTTTAAATGCATGCTGAAAATAAAATTGAGCTATGACATTTCAGCCTCCAGGAATTTGCTGTCAAGGAAAAGTTATAATTAGTGAGGTTTGGCATATGTGCTGTATTAATGACAATTGTTAGACTGGGGGATATACAGTAATCTTAGAAGGGGCTTAAAAAGCCACCCCCAAGAACAAAAAACTCTTTCTGGAGTTCCTGGAATTAATTTTTTTGGCTTTTCAAAATTCCAAAGTGCATTTTTTTGATTATCATAGTTTTGTGGCAAGTGCTGGAACTGGTTGAAAAACCTGAAATATTTTGGCAACATTTTATTTAATAAAAATTGACTTTGATGAAACAATTAATCAAAAATTTGCTATTCAAAAATATCAGCCATCTCTAATTATATATTTAGCATTTGAGGATGATGAATTAGCACTCTGCCTTGGACTCCCTCCTAAGTATAAGGAGCTGGATGCCATGCTTCAGGTCCTTGCAAAGGCAATTTTTCCTGGTTTTCAATGATAACCTGCTTCATTTGACTTTCTGGGAGAAATCCTAGCCAGACTGATGTCAAGAGCAAAATTCCCAGTGATTTCAGAAGGGCTAGGCTTTTCCCAGACTTTATATTATAGGAGACAATGATCTTCATATGAGTAATAAACAGGCAAACCTAAAGATGTTAATACAAACTTTAAAAGGATAAACTCAATTAGAAGAGCTCAGTAATTTCCTATATTTTATTTATTTATACTGGTACCTATTACATAGGTGAAGTAGTTATTTTACCCAAGGGGAAAATATAAATTATAATAGTAAAGTGCTATTTTTTTGGCTTACTTCACTAGTGTTATGTTTAGATGTATTGCCTACTCCCTTGAGTGAGGAGCATTTATCGTAACTTGAAGGCATGAGGGTTTGCTTCTTGTGAAATAATACTAATACTGCTACTGAGTAGGAACCATCTATACTTCAGAAGAATATAGCGCTAAAAATCAAATTTTGTTTGACACCTTGATTGTTCCTGGAGGCTACAAATCTGATGGCATTTGATTGGAACCACATCAATTGAAATTGTTGAGGGTTGTGCTTGGGAGAACAGGTTGAATGTGGCAATTTCAAATGTTTCTAGGACATGGCAGGGAATAAATACACTTTGCAAACCTTGACAGGTGCTTCAAAGAGATAACTATAATTACTTCAGTTTCAAGCACTCTTCACATATGAAAGAAAATTTGGTCATTCATTGGCATCATGACAAATTGTCAGCTCTTTTGCACTGCTTTCAGGGAGTCCAGTGTTCAGGAACTGCCTAGGCTTTTCACTCATTGTGCAGTGGAGAGACTTCATGGGAGAATCAAAGTTTGGAAGGATGATGCATGTCTTGTTAAAAGCTGACTCCTTTCACAGGAACTGATCCCTCAAGATGATAAAGCATCTTCAGCTCCCACTGCAGTCAATAGGTGCTGAGGCTTTTTAGCCCAACAATGAAGGAGCTCAGGAGACATATCACATGAATGGACTCTTATAGATATAAAAATTACAACTTGAAAGATTCATACAGCCAACTAACAGTCATGGTGCATCAGGGTGAATCGAAGGGTATTAGAAAGAGGCTCAGATCCTGCACTGCAGGGAGCTGTGCTCAGTGCAATTTAGGATACAGGACTAAGCTATCTTTGCAGCCCCATATCCTAGGGCTGTTCTGTGTGCCAGTCAGCAATCTCCAATTGAGTATTCTGAGGGCACTCCTTTATGGCAGATGCATATGGCCCCATGGGGTCATTCGGCATCTGGGATCACTGGGATGTAGGGATGCCATGGCTATGCACCTTTTTCCTGGAACAGGAGCGGACACAGAGGGAGCCTGGTTCCTTCACCCAGCACTGCTCCTACCCCCTGCCCCCACAGTGCCCCTATCCCCATAGAGATCCCTGCACCTATCCCCACAGAGATCCCTGCTGACACAATGCCCGTTGGGTGCATCCAGCAAAGTGGGTGTTGGTCCACTTAATTTTATTTAATTTTCCTCCATTCCCTGCATTAGAATATAGAGGTAGTAGAAGTATTACAATCACTGTAACAGATCTGTCACCCAGGAATCCTTGTAAGCAGGAGGAATCTGGAATTATCTAGTTAAGGCTGCTTTAGGGCTGCACTTTTTTTGGAGGAGTCGGGAAGAGTGGCAAAAAGCAGCTAGGCTACAATAGGGTCATGAGGGGAGGAGAGAAGAGGAATGTTTATCTCAAAACAAGGAAATTCCATGTACAGCACTTCTGTCTAAGGCTCTCCTCCCACACAGAGTGAAAAATCTTCAAAGAAATAAAGGGAAATTAACCATAGCATGATTTACTATCACTAAGCTGAATTGCTTCTTTGAGTACTTCACCTTGTTAATTATCGCTATCTTTGAAACAGTCCAGACTGACTTCTTATGTCCAGGTATATTTACATTTTACTACCAGAAGTAACCCTTTCATGAGTGTGTCCTCCAAAAATTTTAGCATGTTAGGTTTGTATAAGAAAAAAAATCCACAAATTAAAGTTCCTGCTTTTCAAAAATAAATTCACTAAGAACATCTTGCTTCATAGTGTAACATCCAAACAGCCATGAACTTCTTGTTGTTAAGAAAATAAACAAATTTGAATTTGATGTTCTGAGGCCAACCTTCCTTGCCATCATTTTATACTAGTATACCTCCGCTGATTTCATTGAGTGATTCTTGTCTTACACTGTGAGACCAGAATCAGATCCTCTCATTTCAGTGTTTGTTTATGCATTTTTCTTAATTTAAAAGTAACTATTAAAATGGCTTTGCATAGCTTTGTATCTATTTTTACCTTTCGCGCTCTCAATTACTTCCATATAAAGTTTGTAAGGCAAAATAATGCCATTCCCCCCTCATGTTCCCGTCCTACCAGCTTGACATGGGATCTGAGAGTTAATCTGTATTCTATCAGCATGGTCTGTATAACCACCGATAATGGAACTCACCTGACAATCTGACTACCAATGCACAAAGCAGAACAGAGTCCATCCATCAGGAATAAAATCTATTATTTCTTGTCAAAAACGTGTCTAGGACTTGAGAAAATAGGAAGCACCAAATGTCGAGAAGAAGTGAATAAATCACAATGCAAACCCATACATTCATTAAGTCCAAATGCCCCCAATTTTTTTTTTAAATGAGGAATTTGGGACCTTCTGATATTTTGAGATTTTAGATGGAAACTACCCACCCTCACTTTATATATGTGATCATTTCAAGTTCAAAATTAAACCATACCCAAAAATGCAAGCCTCCCAGCTGATTTGGAGGGGATGCTGCTACACTCTTCTAACCTCTGGTATGCAATATTAAATTCCTCTCTATCTACGTCCTTCATTGCTAACCTGTTTTCTTCCCTCACAGTCTCCTTACCTCCATCACCCAGTCTCTTTCCCTATTCATATTCTCCTTCATGCTTCCCCATAGCCATCTGTCCTCTTTCCTCTCACAGTCTCCTCCTGATCCCCATATATTCCTGGGTCTCCATCTGGCAAACCATACTATTCTCTTGTCCCCTCTTTTGCCTAGTCCCCTACAGCTCCCCTTATTCTCTCTGTTGCTTCTCATGTTTCTCGTCCTTAGTCTTACTCCAGCACTACATCGCCCTGCATGCCATATTCCCACATACACCCGTTAATCTCACTGTTCCTGCCCACATCCTTCTAATTCCTCAAGGGTTCTTATCCAGTTTCCTAAAACAGAGTTCAAGAGTTCTTTTCTGAGAGCAGTCTGGTTTCAGTCATGTTGAAAACAACAGGAGATGGTGATCGCCTTCACAAGAGGCAGCCTGACTTTCACAGGAAAAGTACCAAGGAATAGTGGTCATCTTGACAGAAGGCAGATTTAGACTTCCAGAAGTAATGGAAGATGGTCGCTATTCTGATGAAGGGCAAATTAACAAGTCATCATAAGAAACACACAAACAAATCAACCCTATATCAGCATACCAAGACTCATAATAGATCTATGAGAATTTGCAATTATGTTAGTGAGAAACTTAGAAAAAAGAGGAAAATTTTAACTATTTGTTAACTATTTAATTTTCTCTATTGTATTATTCACCGAATATTATTTGGATATTTAGTCTATAGATTGTTTGAGACAGCCTATCATATGCATTCGGTACTCAAAATTTTAGTAATATTTGTTAATTTTGAATGAATGCAAGTCAGATGGTACTTTTTCTGTTCTCTTATTAGATAAGCATAACAGTAAGAGGTATATTGTGCAAATACTCCTCATTATGGGTTCACACTTTGATAATGAATTTATGGAAATAGGGAATATTTTCAGAAAGCAATGAATTCATCCACTAGAATATACATGACCGATGACAATTTCTCCTGCAAGAAGCAGCATGATTTTGTGTTAAAATACTGATCTGGGAAGCAGGAGATCTGGGTTCAGTTCCCATCTCTAGAATAAATATTGCGTGATCTTTGGCAAGTTCCTTAATTTCTCTGTGCCTCAATTTTCCATCTGAAAAGTAAGGAACATCCATTTGTTTGTCTTTTCTATTTAGATTGTAAATGCTTTGCGGCAAGAACTACATTCATGTTTTTGTACAATGCTTAGCACCATGAGACGCTGATCTTTGAACCTGCAGGAAATACAGTAGCACAAACAATAATAATAGTGCAGGCTTTATACACTTGCACTTTATACAGGATTTATGGCAAAGCAGTTCACATATGCAAGAGAGCAAAAGGATGCATCTATGCCTACATTTGTGGGATTCAGGGGTGTGTGTCTTCACAACCTCCTTGTGCATCCATTCAGGTGAGCTGGCTCATTTGCCTAGGATGCCAACTCTTTATCCTGCCCTTTCTGAGCAAGCTATATTAAACATCCAATGTATGTGTCAGGGTAGAAGGCAGCCCACAGTTCACGTAGCCATGTAGGTGATTATTTACAATAATTTTTAAAAGCCTAGTATGGCTTGAACTTAAACTAGTTTCTTTCTTATGCTTTCTAGGACAATGGACAAAGGACGGCTAGCAAGCCGAGTAGAGTTGATGAAATTTCTTGTCTACAATCTTGTCAGATAAATCAAATAAATTACACGACCAAAAGGTTACACAAATTATTTAAACATCTGAGTGAAGTCTTTCGGGACCAATAAACATTTCTCAGAGATGAAACATACCAATAACAGTTTTATTTGTGGAGGTTATTCTGAGGTTCTCTTGGATTCTTTATGTATAAAACCAAAAATAAGAGATTCCTGTGTTATAAGTATTTTTTCCTTTGGTTATAATATTTCACTAAAAACTAATGGCATTACAGCTGCAAACAATATAGTGTTCTGCATATAGTGAAGTGTAGAATGTTTACAGTAGCACAGAAATAAATATCTCGAATTATATTTGCTAAAGTATTGACATGGTTGCATGAAAAAAAGATATATACCATTAAGTATAAAACAGATTATAAGATCCTTGGAACAGAGTCTGTCTTTTTGTTGTGTATCTGCAAAGTGTCCTGCGCCATAGGGTTGTCACCTCTAAGAATGACAGCAATAATAGTATATAGAATTTGGCCCATAGAATATTGTTGAAAAATAGGAGCCTGATTCTGCAACTTTTACACATGAAAGCATCGCCATGACTCTCAATATGTGAAAGGTTGAACAATCAAACCCTTGAAAGAGGAAATATGAAAAAATAAATGAACAACAAAGAACAGAGCCATATAAAGCTCTATACTATCAGCTATTCTGTTAGACAATTTCCTGTGGTCTTGGACATAAACTGAAACAAAATGGTGTTGTGCTACTCTGTCACAAAATTATAGATCTAAAGCCACTAAAATTCAAGATCTAGTAAATGAAACTATTTTTTGTTATCACTCCTCAGGACCACAATGTTATTACATAAAGGAAGCAGAGGAATAAGATGTATTGGCTCTATAGCTAATCCTCAAAAACTATTTATGTATTTTATAAAAACCAAATCATACAAGGATTGTCCATCTTTTACATGTATTGTTAAATTTAGTCTCTAAAATATATTTGCAATGTTCCTGTTTTGTATAGCTCAGTAATATCTGACTTTCCTTTTCCCATAAACTGTATATCACCCTTATTTTTCTTTCATTTTGTTGCTTGCTGGTCACCTTCTTGGTTAAAATACCTCAACACAATATCAATATTTTATAGATATAATTATTTTTATTTCTATAAAAAAAATTAAGCAAAGGGCTTTTAAGATAAGGCAAGGAAAGAAATCTTTGCTGGAGATGGAAAACTTTCTCAGAGAGTTAAAAGTAACAAGTAACTATACTCCTGCTAACTCATTTACAGAGCAACATAAATATTCTGGTATAGTCTAAGGGCATTTTAGTAGCAGCATATGTACAGTATAGTCCAAAGACATTCATTCACCTTTATGTTCTTTTCTGACCACAATGATGCCTTACTTCAGTCCCCGACAAAATCATGGAGCAGATCCTCAAAGAATCCATTTTGAAGCACTTGGAGGAGAGGAAGGTGATCAGGAATAGTCAACATGGATTCACCAAGGACAAGTCATGCCTGAACAACCTGATTGCCTTTTATGATGAGATAACTAGCTCTGTGGATATGGGGAAAGTGGTGGATATGATATATGTTGACTTTAGCAAAGATTTTGATACTGTCTCCCACAGTATTCTTGCCAGCAAGTTAGAGAAGTATGGACTAGACGAATGGACCATAAGGTGGATAGAAAGCTGGCTAGATTGTCGGGCTCAATGGGTAGTGATCAACAGCTCAATGTCTAGTTGGCAGCCGGTATCAAGCGGAGTGCCCCAGGGGTCGGTCTTGGTGCTGGTTTTGTTCAACATGTTTATTAATGATCTGGAGGATGGGATGCATTACACCCTCAGCAAGTTTGTGGATTACACTAAGATGCGGGAGGAGGTTGATATGCTGGAGAGTAAGGATAGGTTCCAGAGTGACCTAGAGAAATTGAAGGAATGGGCCAAAAGAAATCTGATGAGGTTCAACAAGGACAAGTGAAGAGCCCTGCAGTTAGGAAGGAAGAATCCCATGCACCGCTACAGCCTGGGAACCGATTGGCTAAGCAGCAGTTCTGCAGAAAAGGACCTGGAGATTACAGTGGATGAGAAACGGGATATGAATCAGCAGTGTGCCATTGATGCCAAGAAGACCAACGACATATTGGGCTGTATTAGTAGAAGCAGTGCCAGCAGATCGAGGGAAATGATTATGCCCCTCTATTTGGCACTGGTGAGGCCACGCCTGGAGAATTGCATCCAGTTTTGGCCCCCCAGCTACAGAAGGAATGTGGACAAATTGGAGAGAGTCCAGTGGACGGCAACAAAAATGATTAGGGGACTGGGGCACATGCCTTACAAGGAGAGGCTGAGGGAACTGGGGTTATTTAGTCTGCAGAAGAGAAGAGTGAGTGGGGATTTGATAGCAGCTTTCAACTACCTGAAGGGGAGTTCCACAGAGGATGGAGCTAGGCTGTTCTCAGTGGTGGCAGATGACAGAATAAGAAGCAATTGTCCCAAGTTGCAGTGGGGAGGTCTAGATTGGGTATTAGGAAACACTTATTCACTAGGAAGGTGGTGAAGCACTGGAATGGGTTACCAAGGGAGATGGTAGAATCTCCATCCTTACAGGTTTTTAAGGCATGGCTTGGCAAAGCCTTGGCAGGGATGATTTAATTGGTGTTGGTCCTGCTTTGAGCAGGGGATTGGACTAGATAACCTCCTGAGGTCTCTTCCAACCCTAATATTCTATGATTCTACACTAGGATTTAAAGGTGTGATGTTAGTCCCCACCACCACCTTTAGATAACATGTGCTAGATACATTTTTTGCAAGCTGAGTGTTGACAAGGCACACTGCCTTTAAAATGTGTTAAGCTGTCTACAGTAGAGTTTTAAAATGTTAACAATGCTAGCTACAGAATACTAACATCACACCTTAAATTCTATTCCAGACAAAGCCATCTTCTAAAGAGATCACTATCCAATTTCTATAATAGGTCACAAAACAGAGAAAGCGTAAGGGCAAGGCCTAATATTTCATTTAAATGTGTTTTAGTGATCCAAACACAAGCCTAGGTACCTGGGGATTCTAATTAGAGATGGTCCAAATATTGTTACTCAAAATTTGTTCACTGAACCCCCACTCAAAAAAAAACCTAAAAGATTTTTTTTAACTAATTTTCCGGGAAACCTCCTCCCCCCCACATACCTACACACACTTCCACTGCATTTTACTGGAAAAAGGGAGTCACTGGGGAGTTAAAAAGTGAGATAAAATGTTTTTCTCCATTGAAACAAAAATGTCACTGAAAAATGATAAATTCCAAATTTTGAACAAAATAAAAAATGTTCATTTCTTTCATAAAATATTAAGTGAAATATCATTTATCTTTTCAACCAGCTTCAGTTCCAATGTTGCCTTTGGCACTGACCCCTCATATGGCTTTGGATATGTCACAACCTCTCTGCCTCAGTTTCTCCACCTTTAAGTTGTGATAACGCTTATCCACCTCATATGGGTGTTGCTGGATCAATTGTTTGTGAAGCACTTGGAAAATGAAAAGCACTGTGAAACTTCTAAATAATATTTAGTTATGGGACTAAGCTATAGAGTTTGGATCTGGATCCAAAGTTCTAGGAGCTTTGGGTCTGCTGTTACAGCTTGAGACCTATCAATAATGGTTATTAATTATTGTTCTTATTAGACATGATTTTGCTAGAGATGGCTAGAGGATTAATACTCATTGATCACATGTTAATAACAAAATCAGGCTACAGAAACAGCCACTCTTTAAAGCGTTGATAAATAGGCAAATACTAATTCTGTGTGTCTCCAGACCCAATTGGCTCACTTCTAGTTGCCTGCAATATCAGGATAATTGATTTTGTGCTCCTCCAGTTACATCTCCATTCTTCCTTACAAAGTAGAGTCTCTTAGGGTCTGATCCTACAACCCTTATTCACTCATGTAATCCTTATTCATGCGAGTAATCCCATTGATTCAAATGGGATTATCCGCATGGATACAGATTGAAGGGCTGGGCCTTCAGCCCCTAGCAGGATCAACTTGTCACATATTAATTTATACAAATATTCACAATACATCTTGTGTTTATTTATTAAGGTGACTATTTGAGGCAGAACATCTACTATAGTCATGTTCACTGACTGTAAATTTTTTTCTTGTTTGTAATGTGAATTTTGCTCTCATGATAAATGCTGGATTAACAGAACTGAGCCCTGATTTTAGATCACTTAACTCAATGGATGTTGTACCACTGAATTCAATGGTACCCAAAGACTTATAAATAGGACTGAGGGCCTGATTCTCATCTAAGGTAAAACCCCTGTATGCAACCCTGGCTATGACTTCACTGGAAAAAAATGCATGAGATACCCATGTCAATGTAAAATCATAGCACAGACAAAGCTCAGGTAGCTTTTACACCTCAATATAGGTAGTCAAGATCACCCTTATTAACCTCCCTTTGGGTTTACCATGACCACCTACAGGTGAGGTAAAAACTAGAGTGCCTTATCTCCACCAGGATTTTACACTGAAGTAGGTCTCTCTTACCCTTCTTGCAGTGGAGATATAGCCTCTGGCAATGGAATGGGGCTTTAAAGCAAGCATACATGTAATGTGCTCCTATGTTCAGGTCCCTTTATATGTAAAGAGCTAGGCTCGCTGTCCTCTACTTCTCTACAACACAGGTACAAAGTAATCAGAGATGAAAGCTTTCCACATGTACCTGCCCATTTTCCTCCACCTTGGGAGGGATAGTTATTCAAATTCCATGTCCATTCAGTCTTCAGCCTGTCTGACAAGACTGCCAACCAGAGTTCTAGGTATAACAATGAGTTATGTATGTAATACGAACAACTCTTCTTTAGGAATAATACTGGGATAAACTGTTCTAAACAGGCCATTGAACAACCAGATGCCAATTTTTGCTTACTACCAACCTGGGTTGTTTTAAAATTGGTGATGACTATAGTCAAAAGGACTCATAACCAGGGCTGGTGCAAGGATATTTCACGCCCTAAGCAAAACTACTTCCCCCACCTCCACCCACCCCCGCCCCAGCCTGGGAGTCCTGAGGGCGGCAGCTCTCCGCCCTCTTCCCCGCCACACCCACCAGCAATGTCAGTTTCAGCCTGGAGCGGCTTCACCAGCGCTGGGAGAGGGAATCTGAGGGCCACAGGTGTCAGTGTGCCACAGGCAGCCCAGCCCAGGAACTCTTTAAAAACAATTTTGGGGCACCGCTTTTTGGTGTCCCCAAATCTTGGCACCCTAGGTGACTGCCTAGTTCGCCTAATGGGTTGCACCAGCCCTGCCCATAACCAATTGCCTGTCCCATAAGCCCTCTGAGCCTTGGGGACATATATTAATACAACTGCATCATGTAAATGGATAGGAAGCCCTGAATCCCAAAGTCCTGCCTACAGTGCAATCATATGAATGTACAGCTTTTTTAAAAAAAAACTATTTTTTTTTTAACTGACTTATACATGAATATTTTACTCAGTCCAGAGAGAATAGCTCTTTACCAGCCATGGTGAAAGGGTATTAGTGAATATCCAAAATGCGTACATTAAGGAGAGGAGAGGGACCGAAAATAAACTATTAAGCAGCTTTACTGAACAGGTATTTTGCTGGAGCAGGGAAGAGCCTTATACAAAAGAAAAAAACCAAACAAACCCCAAGTGCACTACAAATATGTTTCTCTCCCATGCCATGGGTAACACAATAGCCTGTAAAGGATTAATTGGGAGACCACCAACATGGCCACAGAACATGTGTGAAGAGCAGCTTTCTCCTGCCTGCCAAAATTCTTAAGCGCCACATATCTTCTGGGGATTAAACATACTCCCTCACTCATTTCCTGAGTAATGTACATGGAAAATGGCCAAGTGGAAGCCAAGCATGCTGCTTCTTTTTGACACACTGGTTACAAATAATGGCTTTATAGCTTTGTAGGTATAACTGTTAATTTACCTAGATTTAGGGCTTGATCCTGGTACCACTGACTTCAATGGGAACTAGATTGAGCTCTTACTTTGTATACAATGGAAAGTTTTACAACATATCCTGCCAAATAAGGTAAGATTACCTTAGTGCTCTACATAGATTGTGCTAAAGTGTTCCAACACAGGGGTGATTAAAAGAAGTGATGGTGATGAATTTCCAGTTGACTTAAAAACCAGGGATAAATGAGAAATATGAAAGGATTAAAAATGAATACATTTAATTGCTGCTCAGGAACAATGTCAACATTATTAGCTCTTTAAAAGCATTGGAATCAACCACTCTAATGGTTCAACAATAAAAAATGTATTCTCCTGTTTTTGTTATGAAAATTGTGAATTTTAAAAATCAGAAGAGAATGGTGTTTCATTCACATTACTTAGTAGATTACAGTTAAGGTCTGTAGCAAGCTTGATCTAAATAATTCAGCAAAATCCACTGATTCCTAAAGCATTTGGCTGTTAAATTCTACAAAAACTGAGAAATTCTGCATCAGCTCCAGATAGAAGGTTTTTACTGAAAGAGGGGGAAAATGTTGCAATAAGAATAATGTTCAGTCTAAATGTTTTTACGCTGTCCCCAAGTTGGCAGTTCACTCTTTACCTCATATTTTGCATTGGCAGCACATAATTTAAATAGGAGAGATTGCCAGGAAATAGATCTGATCACAATCGGGAAGAAGTGAGTTAACAATGTTGACATTTAAGCGGTTGTTGCCCTTTAGTGTCTACACCGCAGTGAGATGACTGGTAGTGATGTGTGTTTTTCTCAGAGCTCTACTTCTAGGCTACTTAATGCAGATATCCTCCACAGTTTTACACTATGTTCACATTTGGAAGGTTATCTTTGCAGCCAATGGGCTAAAATCTGAAAGTTTAAAAAGAAAATGGTGCTTACAGTCTGTTGCAAGAGTCTGAAGCTGAGGTGAATTCTGCAATAAGAGAACTGTGCAGTACATGGAGCACTGGTGTGCATTTAAATCACCAAAATATTTTTTTCTAGTTCTGTTACTTCACATACAGTTTTCAGATCTGATCAGGTTAACTGTAAATATTAAAGCATTTTTTAAAAAAAATCTGGCTCCTTGGAACTTCTTGGCTCCAACTTTTGTTGCTTCATGATTTTATATGGTTATTTTGGAAGTCTATGAGTTACATTTCCCCTGAACATTATGAAGATTCCATGTACAGGGCCATCCTTAGGCATACCCAGTGTATGCAACCACATGGGGCACCACCAGGACCAAGATTGGCCTTTTTGGGGTGAGCGGCTGGGGTGGGTGTCCAGGGTGGCCCGCCAAAGAGGGTGCCATGCAATGGCCTGGCCTGATGCTCCATGCATGCTGCAGCCAAATGGCTGCAGTGCTGTTTCCACTCTGACCCAGCCCCTCCTCCCAACTGCTCTCGGATGGCAGGCCCATGGCTGCCTTCTCCCTGCCCAATCCTCCCATCCAATTGCTCCTCTCAGCCAGATGACCACGAGCTGAGGGCTTCTGCCAGTGACCGGAGCTCTCAGACTCTGTGGCTCTGCTCTGGCCCCACCTCCTCCCTCCAGAAGCACTTGGTGGTGCAAGAAGGGGGAACAGAGAGCTCAGTAGCAAGCCTGGGGGTTTCTGATTGCTGCGCCGCCATGCACCACGGAGAGCTGGGCTCCCCCATGACACGTCCCCCACCTCCTCACCGCGTTTTTGGGCCCCTGACGGACCTGGGGCAGCGCTGGTGGGAGGGTGCTGCACATGCAGCTCCCCCCAGAGCCCTGTGAGCCCAACATTACTTGAATGCAGAGGACGGGGAACATGGGGTTCCCAGAACATGCTGGGCAGGAGGTAGCACCGGCACCCAGTGGATGGACACCCCAACCAGTGGGTACTCTTTGTGCCAGGTAAGCACCTGTTGAAGGACAGGGGTTGTGATGGTTTTAAGGGCTGAGTTTCCCAAACAGAGAGTCTGGGAAGGGTGCTGTGCACTTTTGTCATCATGCACAGTCAAGTGGAGCCAGATACAGAATAAAGCAGAGCTCTTTCAAGCACGTTAATCACTAAGGGTATATGTGCACCATGAAATTAGGTCAATTTTATAGAAGCAATGTTTCATAGAAGTCAATTTTTCAGATGCAATGTGATACAGTGGGTTGTGTGTGTCCCCACTAAGCACGTTAAGTCAGTGGAGTACATCCACAGTACCGTGGCTAGCATCAACTCTCAGAACAGTGCACTGTGGGTAACTGTCGTTGCAGTCTCCACTGCCCACTGAAATTCTGGGTTAAGCTCCCAATGCCCATGAAGCCATACACAGGCAGCCTGGACAGTAGTAAGGAGCAGTTCAATTATAGGCAGAGCAAGTGCAGAATGGTGGTAGAATGTGCATTTGGATACTTAAAAGCTTGCTAGTGCTGTTTGCTGACTTGGTTACACCTCAGTGAAACCAATATGACAGGGTGGGAGGTTGAGACAAATCACGTGGCGGCCAGTTTTGCACAGCCAGCTGGATGCGCTGCACATCAAAGCTTTGAAAATCAGTTTCATAATTGTCCAGGTTACGGTGTGACAGTTCTGTTTTTTTCTCCTTGATGCAAACCCGCCCCCTTGGTTAACTCTAATTCCCTGTAAGCCAACTGCCCTCCCCGCTTCCATCACAGCTTGCAAAGGATATAAAGCCTCTATTGTTTCAAAACCATTCATTCTTTATTAATTGATTAAAAAATAGGGAGATAACTCACAATGCAGCCTGGGTGGTGTGTGGGAGGAGGGAAGGACCGGGTAGGGTGGTGGATGAGGGAAGGAGGGAAGGACAAGGCCACACTAGAAATCAAAAAACTTATTGAATGCCAGCCTTCTGCAGCTTGGGCAATCCTCTGGGGTGGAGTGGATGGGTGAGGAGGATATCAAACTTGGGGAGGAGGACAGGTGGTTATATATAGGGGCTGCAGCGGCAGTCTGTGCTCTGACTGCCTTTCCCTGATCAGTCCCACCAGAAACCTGCGCATGTCCATTTGCTCCCTCATTAGCCTGAGCATCAATCCTGTCTCCTCTCATCGTGCTTACTTAATACTTTCCTGAACTCTGCCACAGTTTGCCTCCATGCATTCAACTGTGCTCTATCAGTGCAGGAGGACTGCATGAGCTCAGAAAACGTGTTGTCACAGGTGTGTTTTTAGCTTTCTAATCTGTAATAACCACTGATTAGGGGGAGTGTAGAAACATTTACACCTGTGGGGAAAAAAGGGAGAGTAGAATTTAAAAAGATACATTTCAGAGAACAAAAGGGAGACTCTTTCACAATGAATCAACCAATTCACAGCAGACAGCACATGTGCTTTAAGTACAAGGTCACATTTTATATTGAGTGCCTGCAGGTATGAGACATCACAGACATAGAGCAACAGAATTTGGTTTGCAGGCAGCCATGGTAAGCCAAAGAGTATGCAGGATTGGCTTCTTCCACCTTCATAACATGCGGGAATGGTTTCAAGTGTGGCACTCTCCTTTCCCATACCAACCAATGCCTGTTGGGTTGGCCATTTAAAAGGAGGGGCTGTTGTTTTCAGGTGGATGTGAAGCATCCCCTCGCACCCAATTCTCTGGGATGATCCCTTCACTATTCCCCCTACCACATGGCTATTATCAGGAATATTCCCTTTCAGCCAAACACAAACAGCTCAGCATGAACTAGTTCCTTCGACTGTCCCCTTAAACAAATTCCCCTATTTCAACCTTGTGACCATGAATGATATCACTCTCCTGAGGCTAATGAAGAGATATAAAGACCTGAATGTTGCTTGAATGTGACCACAGCCCAGGACCATTCACTGCCAGGCTTTGTGCTGCAATGATTCCAGACTACTTGCTACTGGCTTGGCGTGGTAAAGTGTTCTACCATGGAGGACGGAGTGAGGCAGCCCTCCCCAGAAAACTTCTGCAAAGGAGAGCTTCATGGAGATGTCCCTGGAAGATTCCCACTCCATCGCTAAACACGTTAACAGACTTTTCCAGTAGCTGTATCCCGTGTATGCATCCCAAGTCTTCAGGGCAAACTGATCCTTAAACACACTTACTTTTAAACTCTGTATTGTATTTACAAAGATACACTCACCAGAAGTGCCTTCTCCAGTTTCATGGTCTGGGAGCTCGTCTGGGGAGGGTATTGGCTGCAGGGTGATGAAAAGTTCCTGGCTGCTGGGGAGAACGGATTCTCCCTGGCATCCAGGAACTGTGCACTCTTCTTCTCCTCCTCCTCCTCTTCCTTATCCACAAAATCCTCCTCCCTGTTGTGTGACACACACCTCTTGCAGGTGTTCATGGACAGTGGTGTGGTAGTGACAGGGTCGCCCCCTAGAATTGCACACAACTCATCATAGTAGCAGCATGTACGGGGTTCTGACCCGGAGCAACCATTTGCCTTCTTTGTTTTTTGGTAGGCTTGCCTGAACTCCTTAATTTTCACACAGTACTGCTGTGTCCCCCTGTTGTAGCCTCTGTCCGACCTGCCCTGGGCGATTTTGGTATATATATTAGCATTTCATCATTTTGAACGGAGCTCTGCCTGCACAGATTCTTCTCCCCATACAGCGATCAAATCTAGTGTCTCCTGTTCGGTGCATACTGGAGCTCGTTTGCGATTCTGGGACTGCATGGTCACATGTGCTGATGAGCTTGCCACGCTGACCAAACAGGAAATAAAATTCAAAAGTTCCCAGGGCTTTTCCTGTCTACCTGGCTAGTGCACCTGAGTTGAAAGTGCTGTCCAGAGAGGTCACAATGAAACACTCTGGGACAGCTCCCAGAGGCCAATACCATCAAATTGTGTCTACAATATCCAAAATTCAACCCAGAGAGGTCAGTTTTAGCACTAATCCCCTTGCCGGAGAGGAGTACAGAAGTCAATTTTGAGAGCCCAAAATGGGCTTGGCTGTATGGATGCATGGAGCATCAAATCAACCTAACACAGCTAAATTCAACCTAACCATAGTGTAGACCAGAGCTGAGTATTCACTGCACACCATACAATACCAGGAGTAAAAAGGAATGAAGAAAATACCAAGCGGAAGAATGGGGCAATTAAGAGCCCCACCAGAGTGGGAATTCTCTGGAAAACAACTGGAGAAGATTTAAACAGTGCTTCATTCTATGTCTGCCAGCAAAAAGGAAGAGAGTCAGCAGGTAGCCATAGTTCTGTCCATAACTGGTTCAGATGCATTTAATAGGTTTGATAGTTTTCAGTTAACTCAGACAGAGGAGACTAAGAAACTGTATTAAAGAAATTTAAGAAGTACTGCATTCAGTATAAAAATTAAATGTGAGAGACATGTTTTCAAACAGAATGCAGAAGGTGAAACCATAGAAGAGTTTGTGAATGATCTAAAGCAAAAGAGGCCACGGTACAGGAAATATTGGTTCCTGGAACAAAATAAGCCTAGATTTGTTTATGTTAGCTGGCTGAAAACACTATGCACTTTTTCTAGACTATTTTTTCTCATTTTCCTGAGCTAGTCTTATTAGAGGACACTACAGCTAAACTGGTGATTATGCATCTCAAATCTATTTTTGCTAGATAGGCTATAACTTACATAGTAATGTCTGACAATGGGCTACTGTATAGTGGGCATGAGTTTAAACAGCTAACAGTGAAGTATGGTTTTATATGTGAAACTGCTAGTCCCCATTATCCCCAATCCAATGAGCTGGTGGAAAAGGATGTCAAAATAAAAAAGCACCTACTGAAAATGGCTACAGATTCAGACCCTGATCCATATTTACCACTGTTGTGTTATACAATAGTGCTAGTGAAGCCTATGTCATCACCTGCTGATATTCTGTTAACAGAAAACTAAAAACAAGAATGTTTTCACTGGAAGAAACTGACGTCAAAGTCACTAGGGACTTGAAGGTATATAAAGAGGCAGATAAGGCAAAACAAAACTGAATATATATTGGGGTCCCAGGAACTGCTCCACATCACGAAAATGACACTGTGTATATCTACAATGGGATACCTGGTTATAGACAGCAGAGATTTCGCTAGAGATATCCCCCTGACCATATGAGGTTGTCACCCCAGACAAATATATATTACAGAGAAAGAAGTGACACCTACATGTCCCTAAGCATACCATGGAGCAGACATAAAAAAAAAATCATAGAACTGTAGGGCTGGAAGGGACCTGAAGAGGTCATCTTGTCCAGCAACCTGTGCTGAGGCAGGATCAAGTATACGTGGACCATCCCTGACAGTTGTTTGTCTAACCTCCAGTGATAGGAATTCCACAACCTTCCTTGGAAGCTTATTTTAGGCCTATTAATTATCCATATAGTTAGAAAGTTTTCCCTAATATCCAACCTAAGTCTCCCTTGCTGCATATTAAGCCAATTACTACCGTCTCCTACCTTCTGTGGACATGGAGAATTGATCATAGTCCTCTTTATAACAGCCCTTAACATATTTGGGGACATTAAACCTTTGAAGACTTTCCTCACAGGTCAGGTTTTCTAAGCTTTCTATCACTTTTGTAGCTCTCCTCTGGATGCTCTCCAGTTTGTCCACATCTTTCTTAAAGTGTGGTACACAGAACTGGATGGAGTACTCCACCTGAAGCCTCCCTAGTATGAGGGGAGGTACAATTACCTCCTAGACATTACTTGTGACATTCCAGTTAATAATCTCCAGAATGATTTTACTATTTTTTTGTAACAGCAATGTATTGTTGCTCATATGCTGGTTGTGATCCACTTTAATCCCTAGATCCCTTTCAATAGTACTACTGCCTAGTCAGTTATTCACCATTTTGTACTTGTACATTTGATTTTCCTTTCTAAGTGCAGTACTTTCCACTTGCCTTTATTGATTTGTTTTCTTGTTGATTTCAGACCAGTTTCTCCAATTTGTCAAGGATGTTTTGAATTCCAACCATGTCTTCCAAATTACAACCTTTCCCAGCTTGGTGTCATCCATAAATTTTATAAGCATACACTCCACTCCACTGTCCAATATTTTCATAAATTACTTGACTAGTACAAGACCCAGGACTGACCTCCGTGACAGTGAATCATTGATAACTATTCTTTGGGTATGGTCTTGCAACCAGTTATGAACCCACCTTAGAGTAATTTCATCTAGAGCATATTTCCCTAGTTTGCTTATGAGGATGTCACATGGATTAATGAGATGGGATTGTCAGACTGGCAAGGGAGATGATCATTAGAAGTATCTCTGTAGTTCATAACATGTGAAGGTTTGAGAACCATTATCAGTTTTAGGCTGTTTAGGCATTTTCACTTTATGGTGTATGTTTCTTCCAGGCTGAGTTCACTCAATAGGCATGTTATTAAAATAAGGAACCAATTAAAAAGTAGTAAGA
Source organism: Dermatemys mawii (assembly GCA_007922305.1). Classification (NCBI taxonomy): domain Eukaryota; kingdom Metazoa; phylum Chordata; order Testudines; family Dermatemydidae; genus Dermatemys; species Dermatemys mawii. The sequence continues at coordinate 7,464,498 of ML677351.1, forward strand.
ACCTCAAATGGGACAAAATACTGAAGAAAAATCACTGACACTGAAACCTTCTGCATTGTAAGAGGTCAGGTTTTTTGAACTGTTTGCCAAACCCAGCCCTGAAGACAATTTTCCAGTCACGAGCTGGAATACAAGCAAGCTGAATAATTCCTCAAAGAGCCCCTAGAGGAAGAGAAGACACTCCCTGAATATATAATATAGATCCATGTGGTGACAAGACTAAGGAGCTAATTTATGTGGGTTGTTCTCCAGTTTCAATTTTCTGCATCCCAGAGCTGCATAAAATGAAGTTAGTTTAAAATAATATTGTCAACTTTGCTCACAATTGTCTGGTGAATCAAGCTGATTTTCTGATGAAACAGCCAGCCAATTGGTGCACCTAACTCTGCACACATATACACTGCCAACTATAAACTCTCCAAATTATTTAGCTATAGGCAATTTTTAGTTATTGATCTAGCAACTCTTAAGTATGCCTAACAACCACTAAAGTCCTTTCCTTGTGAAAGAACTGAAAGATCAGCATATAACTAAACAAATAATCTTGACATCCTAAATTGTTTCCCTTAAAAAAAAAAAAAAGAATAAGTACAAGTCATCACAGCTAGAGGGGTACTGCATAGGAACATGAACAGCTGTGTGTAGAGGCACTCATCTTCCAAGATCTACAGAATCCCCTGCTTCTGATGCCTTACATCTGATCTTCTGCCTACGCCCCAGGATTAAAGGAAAAAATATGCAGTCTCTGCAGCTCCAAAAGAATAGCAAAGTGCACTATTTTTGCCTATATATGTGTTTTTGCATGGGAGGAGGGTACATGGGCTGATGGAAATACAACTATTGCCATAGAAATTTACATTGATGAGTTACCAATTTGAAAACAATCTTTAATAACTGGGAACAAAGTAAGTGCATAAGAAGGTTCTCTACAGACAAAACAGAAAAACTCTATGAGAATTTGGTTTTAAATATCAGTGCAATACAAAGGACTGAAGAACAGGAATAGAAATTATATATAATGCCAAACACAGAAATGCTTACTATTCTGCTCAGATTCTAAATGCTATACCTCACCACTGTGATGTCTGAGTGCCTACTGACCAGATCTGGGCTTTTCAAAATAGTCTACAGGCATTTGAATTTTAGTGGGATTTGGGTACTTAACACTCTTAAGCCCCTTTGAAAATCCCAGCCTACAGCAGAAGTTTTGTCTAAGTAATAACACAGAAAATCTGGCATAAGGATAGGACTTCTGCATTTGAGCCACACTGATTTAAACATTCACAGAATAGGCCACATTAGATTCCTTCTAAAAGTCAGCATGAGTCTCCTTTACAGAAAACAAAAGCATGTACATGGAGGAAAACTGAATCTACAAAAAGTAGAATCCATATGGTGTAGGGGAAGCTTTAAAAAAAAAAAAATTGCTCCCCAGATTGAAATACGTATCATCTTTTTTTAAAACAAAAAAAAAAGTAATACTGCAGATGGTAAGACTCAGGCTAAAGAAAATCCATTTATACCAGCGGAGCACAGCATATGTCCCAGATACATACTATAAATAGTAGGAACAGGGTAGTCTTACGGGACATAGCTGCATACAAAAAAGCAGTGGCAGAAATAAATAGCCAATATGCGTGTGGAGGGAGGGGTGTTTTGTTTTTCAGTTGCCTGCATCCATCTAGTGGCAGCACATTTTTCTTCTTATTGTATGTGCTAAAATCCAGTGTTTGATTCAAAATAAAGCTAATTTGCATTGGCATTGTGACTTAACTCACTGGTGTATCGTTACTGTGTAAGCAGGTGTACCAGCAACTGCAAATAAGTGCTTGCTGATGGAATCCCAGCAGGGTTTCTGATGAGTTTTCATTTTGTTGAACCTTACCCAGGAAATTACTGTGTAAAAGCTTCGCTATTAGTTCTTCGCCTGAAACATCATTTAGCTACACCTGGCCAGAGTCATGGCAATTCTATTAACTATACATATAAGGCATACCAAAAATCCCATCAGCCTTTTTAAATCATCATTTCAAATCCTTCATAACAACAGTGAAAAGAAATCCAACCAGATTAGTATCGACAAGGAGATTTAGGATCAAAACACTGCACACACTTTAAACTATATAAAGGAAATATCACATATATACTTTAAGATGGAATCTAAACTACATAGCGTAAAATACATTAAATAAAGTATTGTACATCATAACATTCTATATAAATGTAAAAATACTGTTATCCCTGTTGACTTGAGTTGCTAATCTAAGTTTGCGACTCGGGGCGGGGAGGGTTCTCTACAAGGAGCGAATATTCCCTTGTATATAACCAAGGTTGTGTGAAAGTTCTGCTTCTCTGAACACAAGAGGAGTCAAAGAATCAGACATTGTTCTTGCTCCGCAAGTCCAAGCTTCCTTCAAATAGTAGGCCTTACCCAAAACCCCTCTCAAAGCTTCTCCCAGAGACCAAACAGATTCAGGACTCTGTCTCTCTCTGTGCTGCTCCAGACAAACAGACAAACGGACACACACACAAACACACACAATGTGCCAAAATAATACCAAGTAAAATCCCTTCACCCAAATCCTACATTTCTAAGCAGACTTCCTTTGTTTTGCACAGCAACCTATGCTTAACTATCTTATGGTTATCATAAATGACTGCCAGTGCTTAAACTTATAACAATATTGTAAGATAGTTATGGTAAAACAATTGTGTATTTCATTAGAACTAGCTTTGATTTTAATTATTTGTTTAAATTAAATGTTTTAAATGTATTCAGTATGTTTCAGTTTGGGAGTTCAATGTATCCTTCATATCAGTTCAGAACATACAAGAACTGAGCAATAGGTGGTTCATAGCCTATATTCCAGTATCTCTAATTAAGGAGTTATTCAATCCATAAACATAGATGAGAATGTTTCTCTTACCCTTATGGAGTGGAGAGAGATAATTGATTTTGTTAAATGGCACATGAATAGCTTTCTATTCAAAATATAGTATGGAGAACCCTTTGAGATAGCTATAACAACCATGTCCAAGATTCACAGCCAGTAATATATACCAATAACCCTGAATACACAAGTCATCTTCAAACATTATAAAGTGAGACTATTTCAAATGACCATTAAAAAAATCAAGATAAATGTAGCATTCTTGTATGTTAAAAGTGGTGCTTGCCACAGAATCTCAATTTAAAAACAACACACTATTTTCTGTTTCCTAAGGATTATCACAAACGTTTGTGGATTCTCCTAACTAGATTTTATCTACATGAGAGGAAAGCTGATGCAAATACAAAAGCAGTGTGAGGAGTCAGGGATATACAGGGGGTACCATTGAATGTATTGCTTTGCTGTATCCAAGTTATGTTCCTAATATAGGGAGGAAAGAAGATACATGTTAGCAACAAACTATCAAAACCTGTTTTTCAATCTAGCACCAAACACTACTATCCTGAGCATTCCAATTTTGTTCGTGAGCTAAATTACAGATTTGTTTTCCTGGTTTGGCTCTGAAAGGCCCCTAATACACAAGTGCATGATTTGTTCACTTGTGGTGCAAAAGTAACATGTACAGTATAGTAATTCTGTCTCACTACTGAAAGATGGAAATGTAGGTATAATACCTGTTAGTCACATGGTTGTTATAAAGTAACAGCTGCCACCAGCTGCAAGGGTCTGCATCTTAATACTGTTGACAGGATTTATGTGGAGCACCACATCAGACTACATTCAGCTATATCAAGATAACACACAAAAAATGCAAACCATGTGCAGAGACATTTAAAGAGAACAGATTTTCCCTGCAGTAAAAAAAATTTCAGAATCACCCACAAGCATTACAAGATGAGATTTTTATACCAACACATATCTAAATTTAAAAGGTCATGAACAGACCTTCCATGCTGTAAAATCATTGCCTTTAGGTGAGAATCATCAAGAAAACAGACCAAAATCATTATGGGCTAGATTTTGCAACCTGTACAGATTTTGAATAGTATTTTACTCTACTTGCTACCCCTTCAAAAGGCACTACTCAAATAATATGATATATTTCAGCAAAAGTAAAAGTAACAGAATCTGGAAACAGAGCGACATAGTAGCATGTAATACCATAGGTATCAATATATTTCTAAAGGAATTCATTCCAGGGCAGTGAACTTACCAGACAGGAGAATGTTATTGGGTATCCATAGGCAGTTATGGCAGTGGGAGAATGTAGAGTATAAGCACTTAAATATCTGTATTATAAAACTGCCCTACTCTGAGTAGTATCTATGATTTGAAAGCTCTATCCTGAATATTTGCAGGGGGGGCACTTATTGTATGCCTAAGTCCACCACTATGTACACATTAGAAACTTAGGTGTTCTATATCTTCCTCTCACCACTCCACCCTCACCCATATACATACTCTGATTTTGAAGCTTTATTAGATGCAAAGAAGGAAACATAAGCTGTGGATGTAATTCTATCCATGATTTTTTTAAAAAAATATTATAGGGATCTATTAGAGCTAGCAGACTTTTGTAAATTTTGCATTATTTAGAGAAGCTAAACCACATCTAACTGTTTTATGAAGGGAATTTGGATGATACTTCCACCTAGTTTTCTACCAGTATCACAGAACTGCCCTGTTTCTCGAATTTTCAAACTAAAACTTTTTCTGCTCTTTTCCATTAACCACAACTAGAAAGGTGAAGTACCATTCAGATTTAGAATATTGTTTTATTTTTTCTTTACAATATGTAAACCTCTTAAATTGACACTTTTCATTCAGTCTATTTCTCTTATTTAAGAGTCGCCTATGGTAATTATTTGTCTCTTGTGAGAACATTATCCCAGATTTACTGCAGGCATTGTAACAAAGAGTAGATAGCTACTGTCATGCTTTGCCAATGCCAAACTATCTTTGTTATTGTTCTTCCTGTGTGGTTTATTTCTGTCTGTGTTTGGTTATGTGTTTAAAATATGACCACAAGGAATGTAACATTAGTTCATTTGCAATGTCTAAACCCTTTGCAGAGTTCCTCCGTATGCATGTGGAAAGCCAAAATATGCAAATCCTGTGATAGACGACTAAGACAAATCAACCTGGTTTCTATAGTGCAGCTTTCCACAATTCTAAATATTCTTGTCATGTTGCATTTTACATAACATTGCCACTATACACAGAATACATTTAGACATTTCTGAGGTGAACATAATGGACATGATGATTGAGAATGAGAAACTGTTAGGAACACTTGCAGCGTAGGAGAGCTAACCTTCCCAAGACTGGAAATATAAATAATCAATTAATAATTCAGTCAGTCTACCATGCACATCCTAGTAAGGCAGTTAAGACTATTTTGTCAAGATAATCATCATGTCTTCTGGGGGTTATCCTGATAAAAATATAGCTATCCTGAAAAGCATCTACATGTCTTTTCTTAAATAGAGCTATTTTGCTTGTACAACTGCATGTTCTTATCTTAACTGATGTTAAAAGAAATCTAATATATTTTTAAATGAAAATCATTTTTGTGTTCTGTCACATTCTGCACACTACAATCCTCACCCTCTGTGAGTCGTGATTAAATAAGACTATCCTAACCATTTCCCTGGGCATAAGAGCATGCAAGTCAGTGCATATAGAGCCTTCCCTTGTGGCCCTGAAGAGATTGGAATTAGATGGTGGACCAAAGAACAGTGATTTTTCAGCTGTGCTCACTGATTTTCAAAACATTCCCATAGGCTGAAAGCAGAACTCTGAGTTTCCTTATGAATTCAACCAAAAGTCCAGCTTGAAAAACCTCACTATGAAATGCACCTTGAAGCCATTAATACAACATCTACTCTAAAAGTTTCTCCAACCAACTCTGAGGTGAGACCTGCACAACATCTCTCACCCTAATAACAGTTTAGACCGCCCTTAGTATATATATGATTAAAAAGGTTTTGCAGCAATAGGCCCGGTGCACTTACCGCAAGTTATTAAATTAATCCTGTTCATATTCATGATATATTTCTTGGACGACAACGTTTAGCTCTTCTTTAGGAAAGACACAAGTGATATATTTTTACTAAAGACCAATATCTTGCATATTTCATTGTTAATACTTAAAAGAAGAAATATGAATGGAGACACTGGAAATCTAAGTCTTTGGCTACATCTTTTTCAAAAATGGAAAAAAAACCCCTTTGAAATAAAAATAAGAGAAAAGAAACTTCTTGCCACGGCAAACTCCTTCTATAGAATAAAAAAGAGATAAGTGAGAAAAAAAGATTGTCATAGCAACCAGTTAAGAATAAATTCAAGCAAGGAAAGTTATCTGATTAATCTTTTTTATTAAGAATCATAGTACATACTGTATCAAGTTCAGTAACAGTAACTCTTTAAGAAGGGTAGTATAATAAAACTCAGTTCATTATGATACATATTTTATTCACGGGGTGACATGACATGACTCCTTCATGTTGTCTGACGTACAGGACCAAACAAAACCTAGTCTGTTTTCTGCTTAAACAATCTGAATTGTAACAAACAATCATCCTTGACAGCAGATTGCTCATACAGTCAGAAGGAAACTTTCATATCACTCTAAAGTTAGGACAAGATCCTACTCCCATTGAAGACAATGGCAAAACTCCACAAATCCAGACCAGAGTAAGAGGCCACAGAATGTGTAATCTTGCTCGCTCTCCCACTCTATTGGAATCCCAACGGGGAACAGGCTTTGCAGCACTGTCTTAGCCTCAGTTCTACAAGCTCTAGCATTAATTTACTCAATTAGGCCCACAGTGGAGTTAAGGACTGTTGGTGTTGAGAATGGAACCATCAGGGGTTAAGAGAAAATGCAGAAGCATAGGCTCTTCCACATAGATAGCTCTCGTCTATGCAGATCCCATATGATCTGTGGTTTTACAGGTCTGATTTCCAACCACTATTGTGACCCCCATATGGAAGAATTCCAAGAAAATTTCACAAGTAGAGCCGATTTGAAACTGTCTCCTCCCTACTCCCAACCAGTCAAAATTCAAACGTTATGATGATGTTTCTAGGGCAAATGTCAACTTTTCATTGAAAAAACAAAAGGCCCAAGCATTTTCAGCCAAGAACTGGGGGCGGGGGGTAAGGAGGAGTATTAAAGAAAATGTATACTTTCTACAGAAAGTAGACGCTATCCACAGAACATTTCGTTTAATCTGAAACCCCATTTTCTGTCAAAAACATTTCAACAAACCCTATTCTCTCAGATTTCTAGTCCTCTCTGCAGAGCTTAGGGACAAATTGTCTCACAATAATAGACCTACAAAACTTTTGGTGTTTGGAAAGGTTTGCTAAGATAACTTTTTAAACATATGAAATAAACAGTCTGTATGAACTAAATAAAAATATGGGGCCTCTATTACTTAGTTGAACCATACAATTTATTTTCTGTGAAACCAAAGGCTTTTAGTTATTTCAGACCAATCTAGATAAAAAAAAGACTGTGGTGTGAAAAGCTGTGTATTTCTGTATTCTAAAGTTTTGCCCTCAGGGCCTCCCTTCTTCAGCTGTAAAAAATCAAAACACAGTAACTTCTCATGGCAGGAAAGACAGTTATTAGCTTTGAAATCCACTCATTGAATTCCTTCAGCACTATATTAACTGATCCAAGACTTAAGGCCTAGTTCTCTCCCCTTACCCAAAGCAAAGCCAACAGTTTACTTAGACAATCTGCACAACAGGATGGGGAGGGAATACTACTGCACAAACCCAGAGCCAAGGAGCAGAGCAATCATTCCGCTACTTTTCATCCAACTTTGCTTCACACTAGTGACTGAGTCCAGTTACACCTCCTTATATATTGGGTTTTGGGAATCAGATCCACAGACACACAGGCCTTATGCTAGTGATTGTACCTCCCACCCACCCACCCACTTAATATAATATAAAGCTATAGGGAAAGTCTGGATTAATATGTAGAACCCCCTTAATGCATAGAGCTTTTGCTGTTTGTGGCTTTATTATTACATTACTGTAACACAAGGGTTTTCATACTTTACTGTATGGGTAAATGAGCTCTCATTGGCAGGCACACAAAAAAAATCCTATTATGGTGGACAATCCATTTTATGTAGTAAGACTTGGCAATCCAATCATAGGTATACTATGGCCCTATCTCAGATGGGAGTACAAGGTAGACTATATTATATGGAAAGGGATATGCAGCCTATGAAGTTTGAAAACCACTGGTGTAGCACTGCAGGTGGTACTCTGTGATCAGGGCCCTGCTGTTCTAGACACATATTTAATAAAGGCTGAAGACGCTTACAATCTCACCCACTCACACAGCAGGACCTCTCCGACACCACTGCTTTGTGATGGACTAAGAGACATAACGTAGACTTGACATATTTGATTCATGATCAGTTTTTTCCATATGTATGGAAATATGTTTATGTTCTGAATCTTTACCACCACCCAAAAAGAAGGAAAGCACTACCAAAAACAGCCTAGTGAAAATAATTATATTTGCAGGAATATATGCATCAGAAGTTTGATGAATTATTCATATAGCTGCAATGACATTCAAATACCTCCTTGCTGCAGTGACAACATGAGATGGAAGCTGTGGATAATAATATGTTCACCCTTTTTTACTAATGGGATGTTGCCCACCTCCCATTCTTTACTGGCAGTGGGGGAAGCAGAAGAGAAGAGTCATTTTGTGAAGTCTGATAACCCCTTTAGGGCCAAATGCTGATACCCTTACATTGAACAGCACCGTATTCCACAAGATGTCCTAGCATAAGTTGCTCCTCAGTGTGAATAAGGACATTAGAATCTGGCCCTTAGCTTTTACCTGTCAGGTAACCCTAGATAATTCACAGAATACCTTGCAGAGCCTCCATCTCCAGGGATTCCTCCCAATTTGTTTGCATTCCTAGCAATTCCTCACTACAAATACACTCTAATTCCTTAACCGGTCTCTCCTGAGACTGAGACAAAAAAAAAAAAAGATTGTATTTAGTGTCATTGTTGTGGGAGTTATTGTGTGCTGGACTCTTCTCCATTAGCAACTGGATTAAGACTATCAATGTATTTCTTTGAAAAGCTGTCACATGGTAAATCCTATTAGTCACTAATGAACTGGGGTGGATTAGAATCAGTGACTTGAAGATAAGAGCTCCTCAACAAACCACTGAGCCAACCAGTGACAGTCATGTCACAGACACTTATAAAATGTATTACTAATGTGCTGACAGAATGTCTTCTAGCATCCCAGCTCAACAAAACATTAAGCGTACGTTTATAGCTGTTCTTATTCAGCAAAGTGGTCAAGTCCCACTAAAGATAATCACATATCTAAGCATTTTGCTGAATCGGGGCCTACAACAATGGTTCTCATAATACCTAATGGACCTCAGTTACAGCACCAAAGGACATGGTACAGCCATTCTTTGCCATTACAATCACTGTTCTCATAATAGATTATTGTGCTGAGAAGCCAATAGAGGCACCCCCTGCTTCCAGCTCACTTTCCGCAGTTTGTGAACCACTGCTTTAAAGCAATCCTTTTCTCTAATCTAAACCCAAGTTGGAGAATATTGACATTGAGCACAAATGGTGGGTATGGAAAAAAATACTGTGCATGAAAGAACTAAATCAACATTTTATTTAAATTAGGGGTAGAGCTTCTGACCCCCACTCCACCATTCCAGCCTTTTTACACACATAAAAGGGAGAGAGTAGCATAAAAGAGCTCTAGAAGCCACAGCTCCTGGTGGGAGAGGATTCTCCTGGCACAGGAATTGAGGAAGACAGCCTGCATCTGTCCTTCCCAGGATCCCTTCACAAGCACCGGCATAGGGGCCAGGAGTAGGCCAACCCAGGAAGGTACTAAACCTTCTTCAGACCCTAGGACTATCTAAAATATACACCAGGAGGCATGAAACACTCTAGTAACAGGAGGGCACAGACATCCCTTAGTGCCATCATTGCCCCCATTCCTGCAGACTGAGGGTTCTGCGGCAGCAGCAAGGACTCTCATCCATGAAGTCTGACCCATGAAGTGATCACTGAATTATCCAAATCACTTGAAGGGGCACTCAATAAGCTAACCTGAATTCTAAGCCAAAAGTGCTTGTAATTATATATCTATATCTATCTATATCTGTATATAGATATTGTGATAAACCCAGGCCAGCTGGATACAGCAGAGTAGCAGAAAGCCAATATTCTGGCCACTGGATCAACAGTTTTCTGATCCCTGACTGACCAGAGCAGGGGCTGCTTCAGGCTAATGAGAACACCTGACTCCAATTAACCTGCAAAGAGTCAGGTGAAGCCATTGACTAATTGATTATCTGACTCTGATTAAGGCCTCTCTGGTACTATAAAAAGGAGCCAGAGGAAAGGACGTGCTGCTGAAGGGCTGGATACAGAAGACACACTCAAGTTATTGGTAAGGGAGAAGCGGGAGAGCTGTGGCGAAATGGCCCAGGGAAAAGTTGCAACTCTGGCAGTGAAAGGTTGGCTGCCAACAGCTGCTACCATTAGGGTCCCTGGACCAGAACCCAGAGTAGAGGGTGGGCCGGGTTCCCCACAACCCACCGCTATAGAAACACCTCCTGGGAGTGGAAGGGAGGCCCCTAGCAGGACAGGAGGCTATACTGTCCTGAACTAAGCCCAGAAGGACAACAGAGACTGTGGGAGTTCTCTCAACAACCGCTTTGCTGGCTTATGATGAAAAGGGCTCAGTAGACTGTAATGCTGGCCTAGAGAGAGAAGGGCTATGTGGAGGGTCGCAGTGAGCCTCTGAGGCTAGCATAATCACCTGGAAGCGCAGGACCCACAGGGACAAGGTCAGAGCTTTGCCACAATATTATATATGTATATGTGTATGTGTATATATATATATATGTATATATGTGTGTGTGTGTATATATATGTGTGTGTGTGTGTGTGTATATATATATATATAAACGGACTGTCCAACCCAAAGTAGTATGTCCATCATGTGAAGGGACATAGAGCTAAAGATTTATGGCTCATTATTCAAACTGATACATCAGTCTGCTACAAAGTGGACATGTCTCTGTGGTATTTTAAGTTCCTGACCTACATTTTCCCTATTTATATTCACTTTTTCATAGCTGATGAAATGACTAATTCATGACTGAAATGTACAGCTATCGGATATTTGTTTCTTTTGTTTTAGTATCTCCTTGAGATTTTATATCTGCAACATACTGGTGAAAAGGTCATGCTATGCTACTGTTACCATGGATTGAACTTAATAAAGTATGCTGAAAGAACAGGTTCTCTCAAGTATTGTTGATTTGTATTGTTCCAGTGTTTTACATTGTTTCAGTGACAGTGAAAGAGTATTTTTATTTGTTCCTTATACAAACAGATTTCCAATAGATTTATGTTGTACTTATAAGAAACCAAGGACAGTTGAGTATGTAAAAATGATTCAGTACAAGAACACTAAAGAAAAATGATACTGTACAAGTGTCAACATGACAGGATGCAATTTTAGAGAGCTTTAAGCAGGAAGATAAAAAGATATTATTTAGAGGACCGTCCCTATTGATAGAATTATGTATTATGAATATAGGCACATGCACATAAACATGCACACACAGACACAGAGAATACATACCATGGAAACCTGTGGAAAACTGTTTTTGCTAAACAATCCGATTTTTAAATCACATTATGGAGTTGATTTTCCATTAAATTGTGTATCAATGTTTCAAACTTACTTCAAACAACATGGTACCAATAGAAATATGCAATAAATTTTGAAAGGTTCTTCAGAAATGTCCCCCCAAAATCTGCAGAAATCTTTTTCAAACAATCTCACTAAATGAGAGCCACTTTTTAATCTACTTTTGATCGTAAGTACACTTACAAATGACAATGCAGTTTAGTACAGTGAAAGTTTTTAAGCAACTACCCATGGTTCCAAAGGAAAAGCTGTTGCCTAGAAAAGACTGTCTGATTAAATGTTCAGCAAAGCTGTACTGGAAAGTGCATTGGGTCACTTTCAAGTGGTCACTAAAGACAGGGAGTTGCCTACTGAAGATGTTTCTATGAAGCCTGATATAAAGTGTCCTTCAGAACTATGTATCCAGCACTAAATAAATTAAATATTAATCTAATATTGATCGAGATCATTGGCTGGAGGAAAACAAACAAGCAAAATAAATAAATAAAACCAGTATCCCAATAGATGCCATCTGCTGGTAAAATAAACCTATTTTTAATGGAACAAAGCTGATTAAATTACCCAATTTCAAGAAAAATGTACTTCCATGAATAATAAGTTAGTTGAGTGCTTGTACATCTTTCATCTACAGTGCAAATATTTCATGCAGGTTCCCCACTCATTGATGTGAATGTCAATTACCATACACAGAACAAATATATAATATGCAGTAGAAAAGATCTTCAGTACAAATCAGAGATGTTACTTTGTCCTACCATAAATTTCAACATATCCTAATTGGAAATGATCAGATTATTCATTGCTAACAATTTAAGAAAGTGTGTAGCATATAAATAACCAACTGCAAAAGGCATTAAATAAAACAGTCTCTCTATAACAGGAGTTGGCAAACCTTTTGCCTTGAGGGCCACATCTGAATATGGAAATTATAAGGGTGGGCCATGAATGTCCATGAAATTGGGGGCAGTGGTGCAGAAGTGGGTGAGGGCTCCGGGTATGGGTGCAGACTCTGGGGTAGGGCCAGAAATGAACAGTTCAGGGTGTGGGAGGGGGCTCCAGGTTGGTGTGCAGGGGTGGGGGGAAGGAACTTGGGGGGGACTGGGAATGAGGGGTTTGAGGTGCAGGAGGGAGCACCAGGCTGGGACCAAGGGGTTCAGAGGGCAGGAGGGGGATCAGGGCTGGGGAGGAGGTTGGGTTACAGGGGAGGGGTATGAGAGCTCCAGATGGGGGTGCAGGCTCTAGGGTGGGGCCACGGATGAGGGCTTTGGGGTGCAGGAAGGTGATCTGGGCTGGGACCAATGGGTTCAGAGGGCAAAAGTGGGAGGCTCTGAGGTGGGGCTGGGAATGAAGGGCTTGGGGTACAAGAGGGGATTCTGGGCTGGAATCAAGAGGTTCAGAGGATGGGAGGGGGATCAGGGCTGTGGGAGGAGTTTGGGGGGGCTCAGGGGTGCAGGCTCTGGGTGGCACTTACCACAAGTGGATTCTAGAAGCATGTCCCCCGCCTCCTCTCCACCTCCGAGGCATGGCCAAGCAGCTCTGCACGATGCCCTTCCCACAGGCACCACACCTTCAGTTCCCATTGGATGGGAACTATGTCCAATGGGAGCTCCGGGGGTGGCATCTATGGATGGGGCAGCGCACAGAGCCGCCTGGCCATGCCTCCACATACTACATGGGAGAAGGAGGGGGTCATGCTGGCTTTTTCAAAGCCCCCGACCCCTGGCCAGACCAGGAAAAAACCCACTCCTGGTGGGAGCTGAGGGACGTACTAAATGGTCCGATGGGCAGGATGTGTCCTGCGGTCTTAGTTTGCCCACCCCTGCACTATAGAAACAAGCATATGAGCATACAATAAACTATTGGTTTACTCAGAAAGGAAGAGCTAGCACTCAGATTACAGCAGCTAAGCAGTTTAGAAACCAGAACATTTGTCATTCTCAAGCAGCTCTTCCATACAGGTCATTCTCCAAACTGAGCCTAAGCAGGTGAAAAATAGAAATTCAGTTGCAATAATCTTTCAGTTTATGTATATTCCCAGACACTCTTAATTAACACTAATCATATGAGGCACTTGGGGTAGGATTTACAGGATTTTGTCCAAAATTTAGATTATCAAAACCCCACTCAACTGCCATCAAACCCAAGAAATATCTGAGCCAATATTTTTCCAGGGACACGAATTGAGAGTATAAAATAAGGGACATGAGACTACCTCTCTCCTCCTCCACCTTCTCTGAAGGCAACAAGAATGCTGAGAAGACAAAGAGTTTGAACTGGGGAGATTGGTCCCAAGAAGAGGAGGGAATTCTGTATATTAAGAATTGTAACCTACTGCAACATCCAGTGAGGTGAGTCAAATCTTAATGAGTATGATAAAGTTTAGGATTTATAATGCATGTTTACTTTTTGTTTCTTAGGTAATGGTATCTGACCTTTATGCCTACTACTTACAATAAATCACTTAAAATCTATCTTTCTATAGTTAAACTTATTTTAATGTTTTATCTTTACCAGTCATCTTGTCTAAAGAGTTTGGGCAATCCGCTCAGATTACAAAAACTCTCTTGACGAAATGGTGAACTAATTAATAAGTTTGCATTGTTGTAGAAGGTCTTGAGCAATGTGAAATGGTACATTATGGGGGTGCAAGTCTGGAAGAATTTGATGGTGTTTGATTGTGTAGAGTGAATTGGTCTCTGGTGTTTTCACGACTGCATCATGTAACCCTGTTGAGAGCAGACATAAACAACATGATGGTTAAAAAAAGTCAGTATATTAGATGGTGTTAATCAACAACCCTCCCATTAATAGCATCACTAGAGCTCTACTAGTGCCACAGTAATAGCAAGAGATTATCTGAAACAAGTCACTGTACACAAGCCTAATAGTGAAGGAAATTAAGAGAATTAGGGTCCTGGCACCATGTATGGTGATGTTTAAAGGCCCTATTCAGACAAGGGTCCAAACCACACTATATGCAAGAATGTTTAAACATGGTTTCTAATATAATCCTAGCAGGGGTTTCTCTGATCCATATTGATTGCCAGACAAATCTTGGTATAGACTTCCTGCCTACCTGAGTAGTCGACAGCACTGGCACACATCTTTAATGTATCACTGTCAGAATTAAACAACAATATTGTTTATGTACTGTGATTCCCAGCCCACCTATGTATTTCTGAAAGGCTTGTCCAATGGCAAAAGAAGCTATAGCCATCCACTCACCAACAAGTTTAATAGTGGTCATAGCAAATATGGTTCTGATTCCATTATGGTTATGGCCTGAAATACCTCTATACTGAGGTTAGTAGAAGAAGATTTTGTTCTGTTCAAATATTTTGAAGGTTCTAATCAAAATGGCACTGGCACTGAATTCATCCCATTCATTACACAGCACTGAAAGTCAAGTCACTCTTTTTAGCATAGTGAAAAAGAAAGAACAGAAAACCTGTTTTGTTTGAGGGGTTTTGGTTGCTTGAAAGTACTAAAGTATCTGAGCACTTAAGCAAAACCAGACAACACATTTCATTGTTCATTATGTCTTCTCTGCATGACTGTGACAGCACAGTCATATATCTTTAAGTCTGCACATAAGAAAAAAGTATATGAATTGTTTTAGCTTGAAAATTCTTCAGTGTTTATGTCGTAACACAGATTTGCCAAGATGTCACTGCTGGGGAACAGCTGCAGTAACTCTTAGAGTTATGTGGACCAATAATATGGAGCCCACATGCTGAGATAGAATGTGTATGCTAGCACTGAGAGTACTGCTACCAGTTTCATTTACCAGACACTAATCTGACAGCAAAATCACATATTTTACCCTCTTTAATAAGAGAGGAAATGGCAATGCAGCCAATGTTTAGGCATGACAGCTATGATAAAAACACTCCTGTTTTAAAACGTAATTTTCCTTCTGTTTTTACTCTGCCCTCTCTGTTTTGCAATAATTTTGGTACTACACTCCTTTCAAGCCATTGGGATTGTACCATCGAGACAGTCAGAGCTTTTTAAAACATTTTTTGAAAGCAAATCAAAACATCACCTCTTGCCCCCTCAGAAACGAAACAAAACAAACCAAGACAAAAAACGAGAGGAGAGTCATCCAAATGAGAAAACACATTGTGAGAGGGTACTGGATCTCTCTATGGAACATTGGACAGAATATTTTGGTCTCTCATAATTGGCAAGAGGTTCAGCGAGTCAAAATGCCCTCACTGATCTGGAGCTATGCAGATTCATATCTGCCAAGTACCTAGCACGATATAGCTGCAATGGCAAACATTTCCCTCCCTAAATGGCCACCTTCATAGCTTGCCAGGAACTTCTGGAGCAGATCTAATCTGCACAAAATGATCAATATAAAGTGGGGATTTACTGTATGCTCATATGTATTTTTCTATGATGAAAGTGGATGACTTCATATTATTTTCCAAAGACCACAAATCTGCATTATTCTATTAAGCCGTACTAGTGTTGTCCAATGTTAAAAAGAAAAAAAAATGTCAGAAATAGATATAATCTATCTGAAAATATGGTTTCCATTTTGGAAAAGTCCTACAGAATTTAAGAAAAGGGAAACCAACAGTGCCCTGTAAAAATTATATTGAAAAAAAATCCACACAATATGGTAGCTTATCTAGAGTTAATTTGGGTTTTTTAAAACCATCCAACAGAATGCAGTACCCTGGATCTAATTCTCAAGGGCGTTCCAAAAGAGAAAGCTAGAGAAGAGCTGTGAATATGTTAAAGGTCAAGTTCAGAAAATATCAGAACTGCACCTCTGAGACTTCATCACCAAGTATTGCAACTGGAATTCCTTATTGTTCTGAGACATTTGGGTACGTTCTATTATTAATAGTTTCATTTGCCTTTGTGTTTCTGGTTTCTGACCTTAGAAAGATCATTGTTAAAGTCAGGTAATAAAATAATGTAGTTTAACTTTTAAAAAACATCAGTATGTATGACTGACAAAATTGCTACAGTAATTTCCTAACAAATTGATTTTAATACACTGTTGACATTAAAAAAATATGGTTTTGCATAATTGTGTTGCCTTTTTAAAGTTCTTCATCAGAAAAAAATATTGATGTAGAGGTTTATATCATTTGCCAAAATACTTTATTCTCTGGATATTTTTGTGCAAAAGAGAGTGTGTGCAAGAACTGCAGAACTAAGTCAGTCCAGCCATGCTCCTTGCAGTGAAACATACATTTAAAAAAACGTTGTATATGTTTAAATGAATCACTTTACATACTAGTAACCTGTACACCCATATTTACATGGCCCAAAACAAACATACAATGAAATTACATACAGAACTACAAGCACAATATAGATGCATTTACTAATGTGAGTATTCTACTGGCCTCGATGAGAACACTTTAATGAACTACTCCCACTCACTTGAATAAAGGTTGTAGGACTCGATCGTATAGGTTAGATTTTCAAAGGTATTTAGGCACTTAAAGATGCAAATAGGCACCTACGGGGATTTTTAAAAGTGCTTAGATAGATTAGCTACTTAAGTCCAACAGAAATCAGGTCAACGTTTTTTTAAAAAATGGAGCATAACAATTAGTATGAATTTAACAGCGTGGCTTAAATACATGGCTTCAGTGAAACTACTCATATGCATAAATTTCTGTTTGAAAATCAGGTTCTTAATTCACTGATGCACTGAAGAAAAAATTTAAATGCTATAAATAATTAAGGCAAAAATACAGCATGCAATACAATATTATCACTATGTTCAAGGAAGCTAAATTGATACCTTTGGATACCTGTAACTGGATTTTACCTTTGTATCATCACTGCTTTATTCTCCCAGGCAACACTGTTCAGTAGACATTTCCCCACCAGGATCTGATTTGGTCTTCCTGATGTTGATGAAGGAGTGCTTCCTCCTACCCTCTCTGAAACCCCTTGACATGAACACTCAAAAAGAAACTAGTATTCAGTCCTCATCCAAAGCCTTTCATGCTGTCTTTGCCCACAGCTTTTCTTTCACTTGCTTTGCTTCTCCCCAGAGTCATAAGAACAAAAGTCCATAAGAACAATCATATTGGATCAGAACAAAGGTCCATCTAGCCCAGTATCCTGTCTCCTGACAGTGGCCAATACCAGGTAGCCCAGAGGAAATGAACAAAACAGAAATCATCAAGTGATCCATCCCGCGTCACCCATTTCCAGTTTCTGACAAACAGAGGCTAGTGACACCATCTCTGCCCATCCTGGCTAATAACCATTGATGGACGTATCCTCCATGAATGTATCTAGTTCTTTTTTGAACCCTGTTATAGTCTGGGCCTTCACAACATCCTCTAACAAGGAGTTTCACAAGTTGACTGTGCATTGTGTGAAAAAATAATTCCTTTTGTTTTTTTAAAAACCTGTGGCCAAATAATTTCATTAGGTGACCCCTAGTTCATGTGTTATGAGGAGTAAATAACACTTCTTTATTTACTTTCTCCACACCAGTCATGATTTTATAGATCTCTATCGTATACCTTAGTCATCTCTTTTCCAAGCTGAAAAGGCTCAATCTTATTAAGTTCTCCTCATATGGAAGCTGTTCCATACCCCTGATCATTTTTGTTGCCCTTTTTCTAAACCTTTTCCAATTCCAATCTATCTTTTTTGAGATAGGGCACCCGCATATGGATGCAGCATTAAAGATGTGGGCATACTATGGATTTATATAGAAACAATATGGTATTTTTATTCTCTCTCCCTTTCTTAATGATTCCCAACATTCTGTTCACCTTTTTTTTTTGACTGCTGCTGTTCACTGAATGGATGTTTTTAGAGAACTATCCATAATAACTCTAAGATCTCTTTTTTGAGTGGTAACAGCTTGAGGGGTAAAGCCTTTCTGTGTCATAGAATCATAGGGTTAGAAGTGACCAGAATGGTCAACCAGTCTAACCCCCAGCCAGGATGCAGGATTTGTTGTGTCTAAGCCACCCAAGCAAATGGTTGTCCAGCCTCCTTTTGAAAACCTCTAGTGAAAGAGCTTCTACAGGGATGTGCTAGCTGCTGCTTCCCACAGCCCCCATTGTCCTGGAGTGGCGAACTGTGGCCAATGAGAGCTGCAATCGGCCGAACCTGCAGACGCAGCAGGTAAACAAACTGGTTCAGTCCACCAGGGGGCTTACCCTGGCTGGCCACATGCCAAAGGTTGCCAATCCCTGAGCTTCTACAACCTCCCAAGACAATCTGTTCCACTGTCCTCTTGTTCTTACAGTTAGGAAGTTTGTCCTGAGATTTAATCTACATTTGCTATGCTGCAGTTTAAACCCACTGCCTCTAATATTGCCCTCTGTGGCAATAGAGAACAACTCTTCTCCATCTTTTTTATTGTAGCCTTTCAAGTGTATGAAGACTTCTACCATAATCCCCCTTAATCTACTCTTCTCCAAACTAAACATACCCAGTTCCTTCAGCCTTTGCGTGTATGGCTTGCATTCCATCCCCTTGATCATCTTTGTCACTTGACTGTGGATCATTTCCAATTTTTCCACATCGTTTCTATAGAATGGTGACCACATTTGGACACAGCACTCCAGCTGAGGCCTAACAAACACTTAGTAGAGAGGTACTATCACCTTCCATGACTTGCACGCTGTGCCTCTCTTAATGTAACCTAAAATTGCACTTTTTTTTGTGCAACAGCATTGCATTGTTAACTTGCGTTGGGGTTGAAGACCCACAACTCCCAGATCCTTCTCAGCATTGCAGCTGCCAAGCTAGTTAACCCTATTATGTTTCTGTGCATTTGGTTTTTCTTCCCTAAGTGTAGCACCTTATATTTGTCTTTGTTGAATTTCATTGTGTTGTCTCTAGCCCAGTTCTCCTATTTATAAAGATCTTTCTGAATCTTAGTTCTATCCTCCAAAGTGATGACACACTCTTGCTCCCACTCCCCATTTTGTGTCATCTGCAAACTTGATGAGTATGCTCTCTGTTCCTACGTCTAAGTCATTAATAAAGATGTCAAACAATACCAGACCCAGAACAAATCCCTGTGATACTTCACTTGAGAACTCCCTCCAATCTGACCTCATTCCTTTAACAGCTACTCGTTGTCCACAGCTGTCCACCCAATTATATATCCATTTAATGGCAGTTCCACTGAGTCCGCATTTGTTCAACTTATTTATCAGAATATCATGTGGCACAGTGTCGAAAGCTTACTGAAGTCCAGGTATATTATGTCTGCCACATTACTCCCATCCACCAAACCAGTTACACCGTCAAAGAAGGAAATCAAGCCAGTTGGCATGATTTGTTCCTAGCAAATCCATGCGGAGTACAAATGATTACTCCTGCATCCCCCAGGTGTTCACTCATTGAATATATGCATTGCTCCAGTAACTTCCCAAGCACTGAAGTAAGACTGACCAGTCTACAGTTCCTCGGGTCCCCCTTTTTAAAGATGGGCACTATGCCAGCCCTTCTCCATTCCTCTAGGACCTCTTCTGTCATTCATGAATTTGCAAATATTATTGCCAGTGGCTCTGAGATTGCTTCAACTTATCCCTCAGCACCCCACAGTG
Source organism: Dermatemys mawii (assembly GCA_007922305.1). Classification (NCBI taxonomy): domain Eukaryota; kingdom Metazoa; phylum Chordata; order Testudines; family Dermatemydidae; genus Dermatemys; species Dermatemys mawii. The sequence continues at coordinate 7,484,759 of ML677351.1, forward strand.
AATATCATTAGGCCTGCTTGCTTGAATTGATTCAAAATTGCTCAGAAGATCTCTGATGGATTCTTTACCTACCCCAATCTGCATCCCTGTCCCTTTATTTTCTATGGTAATTTCACTAGTTGCCCAGTTACAGGTTATTTTTTGCAAGAAGACACAAAGTAGGCATTGAGCAACTTCTCCTTCCTATCATCTTCTGTTACCAGTTCACCTTCACTGAGCAGTGTCTTTGATCTTTCATTTTTGTCTGACATGTTTGAAGAACCCCTTCTTGTTATCTTCCCCTTTCCCTTAGGTCCACTCTTCCTATGCTGCTTGACAGCATTCCATCTCTTGGATTAGGCCTTAAAAAAAATCCATCCCAAGGATACCTTCTTCTTATCCATACTCGACCTAGGTCGCTTCCCCAGCTCTCTTGATGGTCCATTTCTTACCTCTTTCTGATCTCTGTGCATGCTGACAGGAGGCTGTTCCTTCTACTCGCTGGTAATCCTTCCCAGTGTCCCTTCCAACAGTCTACAATTCCCAGGATTCCACTGGAAATGTCACTTCCCAGAATTCCCTTATTCTATGTTGAATTTGTTCTATAGCATTACATTAGCATGGGAATTTAAAATTAATGTTAAAACACTGAAAAATCCCAAAGTATATATATATGTAGTTCTTTAAAAGGAAGATTAGTATTAAAGACAGTCAAACTAGCTCAAAAATTAAAGCATTTGAGAGCTACAGATCATGTGTCCAATTATTTTCATTCTATATTTTCAATTGTACATAAGACAATTACAGATTAGTAAACTTTTAAATACTAGAAAAATAGAAGTTGTTTGTTTGAAAATTCTATGGTATCTATGCATGTTGGGAATGACAAGCCTGGATTTAATTTCACAACAACACAAGCCACGCTGACAGCAGAGAACTCATTTATCTTTAACACAAAGCACAGAGTAAATAATCAGTTTTTTTGTATGAAAGTTCTGTCTGGACACATTGTTCACATATTACATCCAACTATATTGCTATGAACAAATGGAGCTTCAAACTAACAACAGACCTTTGTCAGTCCTCAGTCATTTTCCCCTTTATATCTTCCAGATTTTATGATGTCTCATCCTGAACCAGCTTGCCTTGGGCTACTACTGCTCAGCCTAAAAGAATGTCTAACCTAATGAAAAAGGTAAAATCAGATAATAGAATCATATTGATACTGTTCTCTCAGGAATTGAAGCTTCTTGCAATTTACTCACATATTAAAGCATGTGTTACTACCAAAAATCCTGCCGTTTTCTCTAGTGTCTGTGGGGTACTAGTGCTCAAAGACCTGCACCACCAAACAGATTTCTATAAATATTTTCAAACAACATAAAAAAAAATTATGCTACTGAGCATCACCAATATTGCCAACCTCAAACATTTGGGTGTGGCTACAAAAAATCATAAGGTTGCCTGAAAAAAAATCTTGTGGGGTTGGTTGGTTGTTTTAAAATACTGCTCTTGATTCTTTGTATTTGCCTGTTAGTTTCTGAACCTTTAGGATGCACTTGCTTTGTGTTCTCTAGCTTTTCTCTACAAACAAAAAAGCTAGAAGATTACTTGTTTAAAACAAAGAATGCTGATAAGCTTATATTGACAGTTTCTCATGTGATTTCTTGATTCCAGCAGCTGGGCTTTAAGAAAAACAGCAGCTACTACAAGACTGAATCAGATTTCAAGAGCTGGCATCAATGCATCATCTACAGTACAGTCCACTATCTCTTCCATTAAAGGGACCGTGAAGAGATGAAGAACTTCTAGAGGACTTAATCCTACAAAGTCTTGTGCACAGGAGTGAATTGAGATTGTGTAAGTGCGTAACTGATGTTAACTGCTAGGCATGGTTCTTCAGAGTAATAGTAAACGTTGCAAGTTCCTTATTTAATAAGGTAAGAAAGGGTCAGGGAATAAGTGATGATTGGGCGTGCACAATCATAGTTTCAAATTTGACCTTAAACTCATTTCTCTTCGTGCTAATGAGGCACTTTGCTACACCTTATTCTGAGGCAGTACTTCTGCTATTGGGTAGGAATAAATTAATGGCAGTCTAGCTGAGTGCTTATTATTCCAGAATCAAGTTGTGATAAGTGGAAATATTTTGTAATCTTTCTGAGGCCTGTTGTTTGTCCCTCAGTTTCCCCTATACATTGCATTTTTACCCACTGTGAGTGTAAAAGGACTGTTTGCTCTCAGAGCATGTTAAAGCTTTGGCTACATGTGCAAGTTATACTACAATAAAGCCACCCAGAGCACTCTACCTCACTCCCCATCCACACTGGCAAAGCACGTAGAGCGCTCTGACTCCGCTGCTGGAGTGCTCTGACTCCGTGGCTGGTAATCCACCTTGGCAAGAGGAATAAAGTTTGATGTGTTCCCGCTGGAGCGCCACAGTGCCAGTGTGGATGCCTAATGCACTCTGATTGGCCTCCAGAAGTATCCCACAATATCCCTGTTTTAGGCACTCTGGTCATCAGTTTGAACTCCACTGCCCTGACCTCAAGTGACTGTCAGACACGCCCTTTAAATTCCCTGGGAATTTTGAAAATCCCCTTCCTGTTTGCTCAGCCATGCGTGGCGTGCTCTCAATGCATCTTTCCAGGTGACCATACCTCCACGTGCCAGGCAATCTCCAATACGGATCAATGGCGAGGGACTGGACCTCATTAGTGTTTCTGGGGAGGAAGCTGTGCAGTCACAGCTGTGCTCCAGCCACAGGAATTACAAAACCTACAGGCAGATATCAAGAGCCATGATGGAAAGGGGCCATGACCAGGATGCAGTGCAGTGCCGTGTTAAAGTGAAGGAGATTTGGAATACCTACCGCAAAGCCCGTGAGGCAAACAGCTGCTCCGGTGCTGCACCTGCAACCTGCAGATTCTACAAAGGGCTGAACACAATACTAGGGGGTAACCCCACCTGCACTCTGAAGACCACCATAGACATTTCTGAGCCCAGTCCAATAAGTGGGGGAAGAGGTGGAGAAAAGCAGGAGTGAGGGTACTGATACGGGGGAAGACACCCCAGAATTCCTCGAGGCATGCAGCCAGGAGCTCTTCTCAATTCAAGAGGAAGGCAGCCAGTCGCAGCAGCCGGTTCTTGGGGAAGGATAAACACCAGAGGAGGTTCCTGGTAAGCTGGGTTTTTTTCAGGAAGGAAGTTATTCAGTGCGGGATCTTGGGATGAGGAGGGTTTGGGCTGCATGCATGCATGCCTAGATGCGGAAGAGGGTGTTGATGTGCTCTATCACATCACAGTAATTGGCCTCAGTGATCTCTTTTAAGGTCTCATCCAGAACATGGGCAATGTGCTTGCACAGGTTTATTGGGAGAGCCTCCATGGTCCTTGTCCCAGTCAGCCTAACATGTCCATGCCACTGTGCTGTGAGGGGCAGAGGGACCATTGCTGCACACAGGCAAGCTGCATTTGGGCCAGGGCAGAAGTCGAATTGTAGTAGAAGACCCTCCCTTGCTTCCCTGATGACTCTGAGCAGTGAAATACCTTTCAGGAAAATGTTGGGATAATGTTCAGTGTAGGTGCCCCCTGCAGCTGTTGGCTGTCCCCAAGGCACAGAAACCCAGGGGACAGTACACTCATAAAACAATCAGTCCCCCTTCACCCTGTGCTTACTCACTATTTTGGGGTTGTATTTTGCCTTTACAGGTGCAACCTTGAGATCTCAGCCATCCGTCTTATCATCAGCTGAGAGACTGCGAAGACTCAGGAAGAAGCCAAAGAAGACATGTTGCATGAAGTGACGCAGCAGTCTGTAAATGAGAATCGAAAGGTACAGGAGTGGAGGAAGAGCGAAAGAAGGATCCTCTAGGAAAATGCAGAGCACCGGCAGCAAAGCACGGATCAGTTGATCAGCATAATGGAATGCCAAGCGGACGCTATCCAGGTACCCGTCATCATGCAGACGGAGCACTACCACGCTTGCTCCCCACCCACCTCCGCTGCAGCCCTTGTCCCAAACTCTTTCCCTTGTGCCCCATGTCAGCTCCATCCCACTTTCCCCAACATCCAGGTTCTTACCGCCCCAGCTACCTCCAACATCTGGAGCTTCACCACTCAGCCATGAAAACTATGACCCTTATCTACTGCACTCAACCCCCATCTCCATGCCTTATAGTCATCCTGAAGTGCTGCACTCAGTGCACAGCACTTCAGACAGGATTCCAGAGTATAGCAGGACATATGCAAGTCTGTGAGTGAACCATTCCCCACCCCACCCTGTTGCCCTTTCTGTATTCCATTAAATCGTGTATTTTTTCAGTAAATTAATTCTCTTTTCAACAAATGGATATATTGGCTTTGAAAACATACTTCATTAGTGCATAAAATAAGAGACCTTAACCTAGGAAAGCAACAGGCACTGCAAGTCAGTGTAGCAAACAAACAGATTCATACTAACATTGGAAACACTGCACTTCACTACCATGGAGGGCACCAGACATTACTGCTGGCTTTCAACCCCAAATTGTTCCCTCAAGGCATCCCTAAACCTTGCAGTCCTGTGCTGAGCCCCTCTAATAGCCCTGCTCTCTGGCTGTGCAAATTCAGCCTCCAGGTGTTGAACCTCCGAGTTCCATGCCTGAGTGACAATTTCAGCCTTCCCTTCACAAATATTATGGAGGGTACATCATGTGGAAAGAACCATGGAGATGCTGTCTTCGGCCAAGTCCAGCTTCCCATACAGAGAGTGCCAGCTGTCCATTAAATGGCCAATAGCACACTCCCCAGTCATTCGGTACTGGCTCAGCCTGTAGCTGAACCATTCCTTGCTGCTGTCAAGGCTCCCTGTGTAGGGTTTCATGAGCCACAGCATTAAAGGGTAAGCAGAGTCTCCAAGGATCACAATGGGCATTTTGACTTCCTCTACAGTGATCTTCTGGTCTGGGAAAAAAGTCCTAGCTTGCAGCTTTTTGAACAGGCCAGTGTTCCAAAAGATGTGTGCATCATGCACCCTTCTGGGCCAACCTGTGTTAATGTCGATGAAATGCCCATGGTGATCCACAAGCACCTGGAGAACCACAGAGAAATACTTGTTCCTATTAACGTACTTGGAGGCTAGGTGGTCTGGTGCCAGAATAGGAATATGCATCCCATCTATTGCCCCTCCACAGTTAGGGAAACCCATTTGCAGTCAGCCACAATGTCATGCATGTTACCCAGAGTCACAGTTCTTCTGAGCAGGATGTGATTAATGGCCCTGCAAACTTGCATCAACATGATTCCATCGGTCAAATTTCCCACTCCAAAGTGGTTAGTGACTGATCAGTAGCTGTCTGGGGTTGCCAGCTTCCACATTGCAATAGCCACCCACATCTCCACTGGCAGGGCAGCTCTCAGTCTGGTGTCCTTGTGCCTCAGAGTAGGAGTGAGCTCCTCACACAGTCCCATGAAAGTGGCTTTTCTCATCCGAAAGTTCTTCAGCCACTGCTCATCATCCCAGACTTGCATGACGATGTGATCCCCCCACTCAGTGCTTGTTTCCCGAGCCCAGAAGCGGTGTTCCATGGTAGTGAGCATGTCTGTGAATGCCACAATCAATCTCGTGTCACATGCTTTACATTAGTCAATATCTTCGTTGGACTCCTCAGTGTCAGTTTGGATCTTAAGGAGTAACTCGACTGCAAAACGTGATGTGCTGGCGAGACTCATCAGCATATTCCTCAGCAGTTCGGGCTCCATTCCAGCAGATCAAAAGGGAAGACTGAGTGCGCTGCACAAAAACCGTTGAAAGATGGCACCAAATGTGGACGGAAGCACAAGGATTGCTGGGAAGTGAAGCGATGCATCACGGGGTGTTGGGACAGGATCCAGAATGCCCCGCACCCTATGCCCCCTTCCCACAAGCCACAGTGCCAAATTGGAAAAAATGCTCTGAGGGATAGCTGCCCATAATGCACCGCTCCCAATGCTGCTTCAGGTGCCGCAAATGTGGCCACGCCAGTGCGCTTGTAGCTGTCAGTGTGGACAGACTGTGGCGCTTTCCCTACTGTGCTCTCCGAAGGGTGGTTTAATCCAAAGAACGCTACATCTGCAAGTGTAGCCAAGGTTTCAGAGACATACCTGTGGATATCACCTAGCTGTCTAAGGCTACATCCCAATATCAATGGACCATTTCAAAAGATAATGGCAAATCTAATTGCCCAGACATTGACATCCAGCAACCAACACCCAAAGGGATTTTGACGTTCCTAAATCTCAGCAGTGAAGCTGAGTAACATTCCATAGATGAAGGACAAAGGACTGGGAAGGTGCTATGCTTTAGCCTCCAATTCTTTATACTATCCTAAAGACTTCCTACGCTGTGTCCCTGCTGATGAATAAACTCTACTGTTTAGACAACACTGTGAGAGTGCTGCTGCAAATGCTTCATGAGGTGCACCAATCCCTGAAGAGCACACAAATTAATTTGCAAATTTGACACCATCAAATTAGGCCTGAATAAAGACTGGGAGTGGCTGGGTTACTATAAAAAAAAAAATTCCCTCTGTTGATACTCAAATCTTCATGTCAGCTGCTGGGAATGGGCCACATCCACCTTGATTGAATTGGCCCCATTAGCAATAAACTCCCACTTGATAAGGCAACTCCCATCTCCTCATGTGCTCTATATTTATACCTGCTTACTGCATTTTCCACTTCATGCATCTGATGAAGTGGATTCTAGCCACAAAAGCTTATGCCCAAATACTTTTGTTAGTCTCTAAGGTGCCACACGGACTCCTTGTTTTTATTGATACAGACTAACACGGCTACCCCTCTGAAACAAATCTCCACTGGGCGTCTGTCTCAGGCGGACTAACTGAACGGAGCTCACAGTGTAAAGCAGGAGTGCTGAAGGCCTAGAGGCCTACAGTCTAAGGAGGTGGTGAAGCAACGTGGCTTACCGAGGAAGAGTGAGACTCCTAGAGGGTCTGCCACACTGCCTGGGTTTCTCCTACAAACTGTTCCAAAGCTGGGGCTGTAGCACCAATCCTGTGAATCTATGACATAGGTTTCCATGTGCTCCCAGCCCTGTTTCTCACTTATTGTTTTATGCTTGTATGTGCAAAACCTCTGTATCTTTGCTGGCCAGAATAAAGCACAAAATGGAAAAAATCTCTCATAGTTTTTCATGAAAAGCCTAATTCTGTATTCTCCCTCTCACCCACCCCCCACCCTCCGTTCCTCATGTAGCTTCACTTCTTTATTGAGCAGTGGAGATCATTCAGTAACGGCTATTAGTGATAGTGAAGTCAGACTGAAGCGGAGAAAACACTGCTTAAGAAACTGAATTCTCAATTAATTTGTCCTTTGCCAACAGAACTTGGTCTAATAAAAGAGATTATCTTGTCTGCCCTGCCTCTAAATGAATTTAAGTAATTTAATAAATATATGATGATATACCTATCTCATAGAGCTGGAAAGACCTTGATAGGTCATTGAATCCAGTCCCCTGCTTACACTAGCAGGACCAAGTACTGTCCCCTGACAGATTTTTTTGTCCTAGATCCCCAAATGGCTCCATCAAGGATTGAACTTAGACCCTGGGTTTAGGAGACCAGTGCTCAAACCACTGAGCTATCCTCCCCTTTTTATGTCATTAAAATATATGTACAATAGATGTACAGTATAGTAGTATAGTTTGCTACTTTAAAAATGTATGTCCTAGGGTCTCAGACTCAGTGGAAAATGCCAGCAAATATATTTTTACATAACCATGCACTAGCAAGATCAAAAATAAATGATCCACATAATAGCATGTAAAGAGATTTGAATACTGGTGCCCATGTGTAATGGTATATTTTATTTCTTTTTGTGGAAAAGAATGTAATTCTGTGAGAGTGTTGCTACCACAAGATGAAATAAGATACTTTGTCCTTTTTTTCCATTTTAAAAAAAGAGTCCTTTAACCATGACCTATGTAGAAAACAATCTTGTGAATATAAATAAAAAATAGCATTGCAGCAAATTTCAACATACATTTGTCTCTCCCATTCTTTAAATACATTAAAAGGAGGCTGATAATCAGTTCAATTTCAAACAGGAACAATACACCAGGGGTTTATCTATTAATATATTATATGCATTTATTTACAAACCAAGATGGGCAATGGGGCATGGTGATATACTTTAACTTGTAAAAGGGCTTAATGATACTACTCATGTAAATAACAGCTCATGAATGCAGGCTCACAACCTGGTCTAATAGGATTATTAATGTTGTAATAGGAACAATGATTACTTTCACCTTATTCTTTCAGTTGTCACACATGTGTTGACTCTTTCTTCCTATTGCCCAATATCTTGTCCATTTTAATGGTAAGTGATTGGATTATTAATCATGATTTATTTTAATATTAGAAGCATGCTTTACAGACATGTATGAAGACTAGAATCTTACCCTGAAGTTCTTAAAGCTCAGTTTCTCTATTTAGTAATAATTCTGCAAATTTACTTCAAAAGGGTTGTAATGTTATAACTGACATCAGAATTTATACCTAATCTATTGGCAGTCTTGTGACTTTTGATTTGTGCCTTAAGCTGAGAAATACAGTGCACTAGTGGTAATATGTTCTGAGGTCATAGGTTGATGCAAATTCCTTTTTGAACTGCTGCTTTGTAACCCATTATGTGAATATGGATTTCATGTTTATTAGTATAGCAACCAATATGCTTGACAGCATGGAAACCTCTAGCATAGTAGTGAATAATTAACAATTCTGTATCATATTAAATGTGTTCTTTAGTCAGGTATGACCAGTAAAGACCTGCACAAGTTAGTCTTGTGGATATTCTGTTTTCTAGATATCTTTGAATAGATTAAAGAATATTTTTTTCTAAATAAATACACTATCAAAAATGTGACATTGTAAGTCAGAAACAGAAGTGGAGGCTAAAACATACAAACACATTTACATTATGAGCTTGGCCTCTCTGTTTCAGGCAAAAAAATTACCAGTCATCTGACTACCTGGCTTGTGAGCACAGTTAGGTTGGCAGAACCCTTTGTAATAATATTTGTGCTCACAATTAATTGTGCATCCACAAAAATTGAAGTTTTTCTTTTTTAAAGCATAGTTTATCATGCAAAAAAAATTAGTTTCTCTTTAATTACCTGCCAAGAACTTCATCTGCATTTCCCTTGTGTGAGAGTCAATGATGTCAGACAATCAAAACAGGGAGCATGTAGACTTACTGTGCCTTTGGGAATCTATAAGACGAGATGACATTGCAACAATCTAAATCTATCCTCAGATGTGTGTGGACAACTCTTACTCTTTTCAGGAAAGTAAAAAAAAAAAAATTTTTATATTTTGTTTTCAAATATATTTTTCTGTTTTGTTTTGTTTTTCATTTCAAATATATTTGCCATTTACTTTTAACTATTTCTCACCAAAAAACTTTATAATTTAAAAACTCACCTTAGTCTGGCTTAGAAACACTTTCTACATCTTTTTACAAATCTTTCAATTAAATCACATACATGGGACCTAGTTCTGAATATAATATTTTGTAAGCAGTCAGGTGTCAGGTTTCTCAGTACAGAAGGCACATTTCTCTGCATGAGCTTCCAACTCATTCTGAGTTTCAAGTTTATTCAGAGATTTAACACAAGCCTTAGTGCTTGTCAGAACATCTGTAATAAAATAGAATTTTGTTGAAGCTGAAATGTTTCTCAGAGATATTATCTTTTTTCTTGTAATGGATTTTGTCCTCTATCTGCCTGGGATATGGGAGACAGAGGTTGAAATCCTTGCTTTCCCTAATTCAGAGAATTCTGGGATGGAAAACTTGTTCTGACTCAGGCAGAGCAAGGGCTTAGACTATTAGCATAACATGAAGAAAGAAAGAAAGAAAGAAAGAAAGAAAGACCTGCTCCAAAAAACTTTCCCAAATCAAAAAGCTCAGGTTTTGATCTGTTTTTGGCAAAATTCTGTTGTAGCAAAGTCTTTTTCAATGTTTTGTTTTTGTTCAAGGCAGAATCAAAACTAAATATGAAACTTCAAAAGTTGTCATGGAATAGAACTGTCAACCTGTAGACAGTTCTGATTAACACACTCTCTTACTGACAATTTCATTTGCTTAACCATCCCTATACTAGCCACTTGATACCTTCTCTTGAGTTGAAGTGCCCTCAACTCCCATTATTTTCTTGCAGAACTGGGCTAATTCATAAGAAGGAAAAATATAAATTAAACCAATGGTACAGATTATAATAATAATAATACCAAAGATAAGAAGCAAGTAATTCATCTCTGCTTTACTTGATCCCCACATACTTACACAAGCATCATCATATAATCAACTGACATTTCAACCTACAATATTAAGCCCTGGTCTACACTGCGGGGTGTGGAGGTGAGTTGATCTCAGATATGTTTAAGATTAGCAGCTGTGTTAGTCTGTATCCATAAATAAGACGAGGAAGACTTTGTAGCACCTTCGAGACTAACCAGTTTATTTCAGCATAAGCTTTCACTTCAGCTACGTGAATAGCATAGCTGAAGTCGATGTACTTAGATCAGTTTATCATGGCATCTTCACAGCAGTGAGTCAACTGCTGCTGCTCCTCCATTGACTCTGCCTGCACCTCTTACAGGAGTCTGAAAAGGAAGTATAGCATTACTTTCAAACTTTCTTGACTAGTTTCTCTGTCAATCTGGGGTCTGATGCAATGCCAACTGGACTACTGAAAGAGCCGTTGGAACAAGAATTTTTTGTTTTACTGGCAATTCTGAAAAGAGATATCAGAAAAAAAATGGTTTCATGTCAAACCAAGAATGAATTTTTTTACTTCTTTTCAGTGACTTGAAAAGAAAAAAATTGTTTTAGGCTGAACAAAACATTTCATTTTATCCAAATTACTTCATTCAACCCAAAATATTTCATTTAGACTTCAGATATTTAATATTTTTCAGTTATTTTTAAAATACATTTAAAGGAAATTTTGAAAGAAAAACTCATTTCAAACCAAGACACTGAAATGTTTAATTTCAAGATTTTTAAAATAACACATTTCAACTTTTTTGGATTTTGGAGGTGGAGAGGAAGGAGATTTCATATGAACAATTTGGCAAAATGACAGTCACAAATCGTTTCAGTGTCGCCAAATTTGCATTTTTTGCCAAAAAAATTATCCCAGCTATAACTTTGGATCAGACACTTAGGGCTAGATTCACAAAGGAAATTAGGCAGAGAAACACTGAGCATCATCACACCTAATAATTAGGGACCTAGAAAATCACTGGAATCCACAAATGTGGGCAGCTACTTTTTCCTGTATCATGAATGGGAAATGATAAGTGCCTCAGAATGGGATTCACAAAAGCTACAACACTAGAGCACCTCCTCACCTAAGCTAGCCAATAGGAGCTGCCAAGGTGACGGGTGTGCCCCACTCCTGTCAGGGAGTTTGGCACCTAAGTGCAGGCTGAAGGGAGGTGCTTCTCTCTGCTTGGGAGTCTCAGCTGCAAATCCTCTGTGGGCATTGTACACCTACATGGTTTCTGCAAGGTGTGGAGAAGGCAGCAAATAATCTTCCCCCTCATAACTTTTAGCCCAGTGGTTAGTGCATTCACTTGGGATATACAGAATCCCAGGTTCAAGTCTCCCCTCCACCTGGAGTCAGCCAACTCTCAGATGAGTGTCCTAAGCACTAGGCTATGAGATATTCTGATGCAGGTCTCCCTCAGTTTATCCTGTTAAAGTTGTTCCAGTATGGCTACATAAAGAAAAATATCATTGGGAAAAGACAACTGGATCCTGACTCTCCCACCTCTCAAGGGAGTGCTCTAACCAGGCTACAAAGTATCTCTCTCTCTCTCTCTCTCTGGGGACTAGTGAGTCATTATTTATCCACACGAGAACAGCTTCAACAGAAGAGACTGAGGGAGCCCTACATCAAAATATCCCCTAGCTCAGTGGTTCGAGCACTCATCTACAAAGTGGCAGATTCCTTCTTCCCCCTAAGGCAGAAGTGGGAACTTGGACCAGAGGTCAATGTCACTCCAGGTGAGTACCCTAACCACTGTGCTAGAAGTTACAAAGGGGGAGCAGTTTTTGTTCTCCTCCTCGGCCATTTTGGGAGAGCTTGCTTGCCTATGGGGGGCTGATCCTGTAGGAAAGCTCTGAGAACACTTACCAGATCAGATCCTGTAGGCAAGTTCAGCAGAGGAACATCTCTCTTCCCTCAGTTTACACATCATTTGCTCTGTGGCTTAGGTATCCAGATGCCTAGAACAGAGATGGGCAAACCATAGCCCACAGACCACATCTGGCCAATAGGACCATCCTGTCTGGCCCCTGAGCTCCCAGCTGGGGAGGCTAGCCCTGGCCCCTCCCCTGTTGTCCCTCCTCCCCAGCAGCCATGCCACAGCACGGACAGCACTCTGGGAGGCAGAGCTGTGCGCTCCTGTGGGGCAGCACAGCAGCGTGTCTGGCTCTGGCCAGGGCATGCAGCTGCCATACATGCTGCTCTGAGTGGCATGGTAAGGGGGAAGGGAGTCGGGGGACTGGACAGGGCATGGGAGTCCAAGGGGAGCTGTCAGGGCAGGGCTGGCACTGCCCATTAGGTGACCTAGCAGTCGCCTGGGACAGCAATATTTGGAGAGTGGCTTTTTGCTCCCCTCAGTGGCAATTTGGTGGCAGCTCAACAGCTTCTCCGCCGTCCTAGTGTCTGCCAAATTGCCATGGAAATGATGTCAGCACGTAGAGCTGCTGCCAAATCGCCACGAGAATTCGGTGGCAGCTCAACAATTCAGCGGATGCTAGGATGCCCTGCTGCCGGCACCCCTCCTGCACTTGCCGCGTAGGGCAGCAAAATACCTGGCACCGGTCCTGTGTTAGGTGGGCAGGGGTGTGGATAGAGGTCAGGGCAGTCAGGGATGGGGAGTAGGGGGGTTGAACAGCGGGTGAAGTCCTGGAGAGCAGTTAGGAGTGGGGGCTCTTGGGATGGGGTGTTCAGGGAACAAGGAGCAGGGGGGGTTAGATGGGTCAGGAGTTTTGAGGGGGGTAATCAGGAGGTGGGAAGTGGGAGGTGGTCAGATAGGGGGCAGGGGCCAGGCTGTTTGGGAAGGCACAGCCTTCTCTACACAGCCCTCCATACAGTTTTGCAACCCCGATGTGGCCCTCGGGCCAAAAAGTTTGCCCACTTTTGGCCTAGAACAAGGCTGCAATGCACATTCTCAGAGGCAGAAATATAGGCATCTAGAGAATTGTTATTGCAAAACTTTAGGTGCTGGGAAGATTAGGCACCTACAGAATTCAGAGGCTTGTGAATTTCAGTAGGGCTTGATTCTGAGATTTAGATGCCTAAATCCTTTTGTGAATCCTTTTCATGTCAGACAATATAATCTTTCTTCTTGCAACCTACACTTTTTTCAGCAGGAAACTAAGATTCCAGAATATATTTTTCTGTCCTAATTGATACCAAAGCTCTTATTTTGTGTGGCTATCCCTAAAAATGTAAATTCACTTATCTTATGTAACCCAGGTAAAACCCTGCACCATGGACTGCTCATCCGTAAAATGAGGATGATGATGCTTACTTCACAGAGAAGTAGTAAGGCTTAACTCATTAGGGCTTGTAAACAGCTTTGAGAAACTCAGATATAAGGCTCTCCAAAAATGCATTATTATCTAAAAAACTGAGTAAGGCTTCTCACTTGCACTTTCCACGTAGCTACAAGCTGTGGCTTTTATCTAGTTTTCCAGCTGCTCACTGTGGCTACTCACAAGTTTAAATAACCTACTGGAAACTTTTATGACAATCCCAGTCTCCTTAGTCTGCTGCTCCAATTTCCTCAGTGTGAACAAATTGTCCCTGAAAGCACACAATCTTCCCTCCAAATTGTCCACTCTCACTATTATTTGATTAAATTGATCAGAAAATAGGAGAACTGAGCAGCAAAGACTTTTCTCTAAAGTATCTGTACCATCTTCATTGGCTTGACAAATTTTTATTGCACCATCCAGCATGACCTCTGAGTCCCTTAATCACCTTCCTCTTTTTAAAAAAAAAAGAAAAATCAAGCACTTTAGCTCCAAATGCTATTTGATTCTGAATCAGTGATGCTATGTGTACTTCAAAGTTACATGACCATGCTTTGAGCCTAAGGTCTGTGACAAAGGCATTAACATGTCTCTTTTTCTGCTGTGTTCTGCAGTGAAAGACACACAGTACCTCTCATATCTTCTTTGTTAACAATATAGACCAATAGTTTTGCAAAAAGAGACATCCACTCTGTCTCTTTCTGATTATTGTGTATTGCTTATGACCTTGTGTTTATATCCAAGGTAGGTGCAAGTGCTGACATAAATGGCCACTTCCATCCACACTTTGGGGATTTATGGGTGACTAAGCACGTTTCTACCCAAGCAAATTCAGGAAAGTTAGTCCAAATTAACTAAAAGGCATGAATTAAACTGCATTAAACCCTGTGTGGAGACATTTGTTCAGAATTAAAGTGGACTTAATTTGTTTATCTTAATGTGAATTAAACTAAACCAAAGTAAGACCATTTTAACTGTGAATGAGAGTATTCACACGCGAGTTTAATGACTTTTAATTTATTAACTTTAATAACCTTTAGTTATTTTGGATAAATTTTCTTGAGAGTCCCCATGAAGACAAGTGCTTAATGAACTAAACCGTCCTGATGCTTCCTCAGGGTATGTCTACACCACAACAAAACACCCACAGCTAGCCCAGGTCAGCTAATTCGGGCCCACTAGGCTCAGACTGCAGAGCTATACAACTGCAGTGTAGATGTTTGCAGTCAAGCTGGTGGCTGGGCTCTGGGACATTGCAAGGCCTGCAGCCACAAGGAGGTTGAATTTACCTTTGAGCTCCTTGCCATGCAAATGGCCTGTGCCCTCTGATCTATCCCTTCAGGTGCAGCTATTGCAAAGGGAAGGCTGGGGCTATGGCACTATGTGCACTGGGGAAGTAGGAACGAGGCAGTACCTGCGCTACCTTGAACACAGGGACTGAAATTGTGCCTGATCCTTATTACAGGCTGAGCAAGGTCGGAGAATAACTCCTGGTGCCCACCATGCCACCACATCACATGGAAACCACATAAGAGTGGAGCACAATCTGACCCTAAAATGTACCTGAAGATGAGAACATTATAGACACAGAACTAGCGTGGTAATTTCATTCATGCAGTCACTGCCTACTACTAGTATCATGACTTGGGAAGAGCACTTTGTGATACCTTGATTATAACATGTGCTGTGTAAAATTAAATTCTCTGCCCTTCTTTTGCAACTGAGGAGATAAAATCATTTCTACAATCATTGCACCCATCCTTTAAAATGTAGAGCTGCTAGGACTGTGTCAACATGGTGAAAACCGATTTAAGTTTTTTAAACCATTGGTTTTATTCTGTCGAGAGCACTTATTTCGCTGTTGTTTACTGACAATATTTTACTACCCCACCCCAAAAGTGTAAAGAATCAAACATTCTTGTAAAATAATATAAGCTGCAGGCTAACGAGGCCATATTTCCTAAGGGTCTGCCTCCTGCAATTTCTCAATAAAAGACATTTACGTTTTATGGTAAATAACATCTATTCCTCAGAACATATTGCCACATACTAGGAAAAAATCGGAAGCTACTTAAATTCCAGTTACTCTATGGTTGCTCTCAAACAAATTGATTACCTTCTCTAGAAAATTGAGGCCCAAATTAATTACTTAATAATAGAGATATTATTAGGTTAACTCCATAACAAAGAAATCTTAGTATCAGTTAGTAGATACATCACCAAATGGACAAGAAGAATTTGTCATGAATTGTAAATAATAAAACAAAATGTTATGTTTGTGACATCTTTCTTAGTAGTTTACATGAGTTTTAAAAAAGCTGAAACTGACAACTGACTGGGTTTTCAGTAACTATTGCCCCTGGGTACAGCAGATTTAATGCCAAATCACATTCTATCTATGTCATATTGGCAGCCTTCACAATAGTATCTGAGTGCAAAACTCTAATTGACTTCAGTAAAGCAAGATCCAGGCCTTAGTTTTTAAATTGTTTGTTTACTTTAGACTGAAAAAAAAAATATTACTGAAACAGTTTAAACTTCTCTTTTACCTTTTGTTATTGGCAAATGGAAAAAAAAATGGGACCCAACCAAGAATACTTGTTCCAAAAGCATCCAGAACTTTGGGAGAGTGTAGTCTAAATCAGGATCAGTGCATACTCTCTAATGACCAAGACTGACCTATGCATGGTCCAGCTTTGTAGCTTGGACCCATCTTTTGTCTGCATTAATCTACTCTACTAATGAAAGTAGCAATGGGCCATATAAAATACTTAAGCAAAAAGATGATGATAATTTTGTTTGTATTCGCAGCAATCCTGAACTGTACATAGACAACAAGAGAGTTCCATCACTGTGTTCTGTTGATATTCGTAAGTCATCCAACTTTGTTACTTACTTTGTTACATTACTAAAAGGTTTAATTGACTTATGGCCCAGTTTTATAGAATTAGACATCTATTAGTCCTTCCATAATGTGGTATTCTGGTAGCAATAAAATAAGATAAAATTTTCCCTTCAGACACACGCATGGGCGCGCACACACACACCCCTGAATTTCAGTTGTGCATTTGAGGACAAAAAGTTATCCTTAACTTACTAACAGTAAAAGTTGGCGCGTGTGTGTGTTCCTGGAAATGTAGTGCACCTCTGATTGAAACAAGGCCTTCTGTATACTGTTAGCCCTCTCAACTATGGGGATCTTTTCAGGAGAGGAAACGGGCAAGTACTGCTTTTTATTAATAGCCAGCATCCAACCTCCTTTATATTCTCCGATACAGATTCACTTTTGCCTGATGCAAACCCTCCTGAACACGCATGAACGTTGTACTCCTCCCTGAGCCGAGTAGCAGCAGCCAGGCTCCTTTTGGAACATTCCACCCAGAAGTGGCCTGTAATAGCTGCCACAATAGCAGCATAGAGGAAAAAAATAAGGATGGCCATAAAAATACACACATTTGTCACATCCAGAAATCAAAGTGCCAATTGGCACAGGACAGATGGAATGCATATCAGTTAAAGAAATCTCCTTAGTTTAAGTGTCTACATTCTAATTAAATAGTATCATAAACTCAGAATTTAAGGCGAGAAGGGACCATTATGATCATCTAGTCTGACCTCCTGCACATTGCAGGCCACAGAACCTCACACACCCACTCCTGGAAGAGGCCTATATCCTCTAGTTGTGTTCCTGTAGTCTTCATATTGTGATGTAAACACTTCTGCTTACAGAGAATCCACTATTATGCTTGTACAAATGAGCAAGTGACCCACACCCACACCAGTGGTGTAGCCAGATTTGAACAGCAGGGGGAATGACCACCAAAAAAAAGGCGCCACTTCTACGGCTGGTTCCCAAGCCGTGGAAAAAACAAAACAAAAAGTTACCTAGTGCAGCTGCTGCCAAAACTCCACCACTAGACAAAGTGGTGGAGCGGGTATGGCCATCAAAATGCCTCCAAAAGAAGTGGAGCCCTTTCGGCGGACAGACCTGCTTCACCACTTTGTCCGGCGGTGGCGTTTTGGCGGCAGCTCCACCAGTGCCCCCTGCTCCAACCACCCGGTGAGTTGAAAAAACATCACTTTCCGGAATCTAGCCTCAGGGGGAGTGGCTGCTCTCCCTGATCTGCCCCTCCTCTTCCTCCCGCCCAGCTACACTACTGGCCCACACTACAGAGGAAGGAAAAAAATACACCACCGAAGGTCTTTGCTGATATGGGGGAAAATTCCTTCCTGAGCCTAAATATAGCTAACAGACCCTGAACATGTGGGCGAGACACCCCTTACACACACCTAAGAAAGAATTCTTGTAGCAATTCAGAGACCTCCCAATCTAGTGTTCCATATCTGGCCTTTGGAGAGGTTTGCTAATAGCAGTTGCAGATGGGCCACAAACCATTGTAGGCAACCTCATCATACCATCACTTCATAAATTTATCAAGTTCACTCTTGAAGTGTGTTAGGGTCTTTTGTGCTCACAGCCCTGGAAGGCTATTCCAGAATTTTACTCCTCTGATAGTTAGAAACAGTCATCTAATTTCAAGCCTAAACTTGATGGCTCATTTATTTCCATGTGCGCTCTCAAAAGATGGAGTCATATTGGTCATCAATGTCATTGTGAGATGCATTTACTGATGTGTAAGGAGTTGTATGTGTACACAGACACACAGAAAATCTGTTCTTAACATCAGCAAAGGTGAAAAATACAGGTTCTGTCAGACAAGAAGTGTTTATCCACCTATCTAAATGGGTCTCCAATCATCAGTCTGAACTGAATGCAAATGAAGGATTGTGAGAAAAAAATTAATAGGAAGAGATAAAAATAGTGGGAAGTATACATCAAAAGTTTGCTCTACTACATTTGGAGGGTAAAGAAAGACTTCCTCTGTAAAGATGCCAAGGTAAAGGGACAGAGAGTTTTGCTTTATAAAACAAGGTTCTCAGCTTGCCTTGGTTGAAAATGCTGAATAGAACTCTGAGTGAGAAAAAATTCTTTAGACACAAGGTTACCTGCTAGTTATGCTTAGTCTCTGATTTCATTTTATATGTAACCATTTGTTTCCAATATTTTTACTACCACTTGAATGCATTTATAATGAAAACAAGTATAAGCTTATCTATGTGCTGTGGGGTCCAGCAAAAGGCATGATCCTGAGTTGACTTTTACAAGTTGGTCTGTGCTGTTCTGTTGGGAAGAGCAGGCCAAGTAATTCTGTGAGTGTTTAC
The DNA here is from genome assembly GCA_007922305.1 of Dermatemys mawii. Classification (NCBI taxonomy): domain Eukaryota; kingdom Metazoa; phylum Chordata; order Testudines; family Dermatemydidae; genus Dermatemys; species Dermatemys mawii. The sequence continues at coordinate 7,503,554 of ML677351.1, forward strand.
AGAGTATTCAGGGTTGGTGAATACATATTGCTACCTGTACAGAGAGAGTGAGGTCTGCAGGGGCCTGAAAGTTGGTGCTTATGCTGACAGAGACTGATGGTTTTCAAGGAGCTAATCCACATCAGGCACAGACAAGATAGCTTCAAACAAAGGGTAGGTGCCTAAACAATCCTGGGTAGTCCATAGGATTTTATTGAGGTAAATAGCATGGTAAAACCAAGCAAACTATATGATTAGTATTTGTAGTCACACTAGTTAGTAAAACAGTTACCGGGGCTATCAGTTCTCATACTACAGACTGATTAGGTGGGAGAGATTCAGGTAAAATCTTCAGCCATGTAGAGCACTATGGCAGGGAGGAAACATTTTAATCTCCTTTTGGAGTTGACACCAACTGATATAAGTCAGTGATGCTGGAGTTTACAGACCACAGTGATGTCTAAACTTACAGAAATGTAGACAGAGGAAGGATATAATATCATTCGTTTCATTCGTCTTCTACTGTGGCAGTGTCTAAATCAAAACCACTACATATTTCCAATGTTCCATTTGTTTGCCAGGAATAAGCCTTTGTCTACACTGGCACATTTGTCATTAAAACTTTTGTTGCTAAGAGGTGTGAAAAAACATATACACCCCAAAGGTTAAAAGTTTTAACGATAAAAACTACCAGTGTGGACAGTGCTTTATCAGCGGGAGCCAAGCTCCCAGCGACCAAGCTATCACCCTTCATTGGGGGTGGTTTTATTTTGTCTCCAGAAGAGCTGTCTCCCAGCAACAAAAAGTGGCTACACTACTTACTTTAGAACAGCGCGGCTGCAGCAGCTCATCCACACCAACGTTAAGGTGTGAAGTGTACACATAGCCTAAGACTGAAAGGAATCAGACTGCAGATAAGCAGCTATAAGTCTGGTTGTTCTGTAACAACTGATTTTGTCTAAATTGTAGACTGAAAAAAACTTCATACAAATAAGACCTGCTTGTAGTGAGGGGGCATGGCCTCCCTTTGAGACTGATGGGGAGAAACCACTCTCCACCAGTTGGAAGGTGGGGCCAGGCAAAGCCACTTCTGCACCACCTGTAATGAGGTATGCTCACACATTTGTGGATACAACACAGACAAAAACCAAGCAAGCAAATTACAATAGATCTAATCCAATGGAAAGACTCCTATTGAATGCAGGCAGAGCTCAAACAATCCAACAAGTACTGTATTACATGTAAAACTGTGTATGCAAATGTATAGGAAATGTTTTTAAAGTTTGGTTGGAACATTCTGATAAAACATAATGTGACGTCCGAAGCCATCAAGTAATTACAACATGGATATGTAAATAAATTCAGAACTATTTTGTGGTTACTAAAAATTTTAAGACAGCTGAAAAAATATATTTTTGTCCTATAGAAATTTAATACTAAGAATGCATTGCCTATTTTGGCTGTACTTTTTGCTTTATTCTGGTGGAGACATACACTAAGTCATTTCATTGTTTGATAGGAATATTTATTCAGTTTAACATCAAACATTTCTGCTTCTCAAACCTGCAAGGTCAACTAGCTTATGAAAATCAACCTGTTTTCGGTCTGCTTTATACCCCATCACTAAAATTCCCAGACAGACTAGAAACTCCCAAATCCATCAAAACACCATTCATTAGACTGGAGAGAATTAGAACTGAATATTAATGTTTATAACTATTATATACACATGCATGAAGAAACTACTACATGAGGCTGAAATACACAACATATCTTGAAGGACTCTTGTTTATGCACTTCTCCCAATAAAGAAGAAAAGCAACAATTTCACCTAATGAAGTGAGAAAGTGACGGCAGTTTTGCTTTGTGAGTGAGTTAGTTAATGAGGCAATATACTCTTGCATCTTTGAGATAAACTCTAGGTCAAAAGCATACATATTAGCATAACATTCATATTAATATATTTCAGAATCAGTTACAGAAGGGCCCTACGCTATGAAATCTGTGTAATCACAGACATCTAATTTTCAAAGGGGTTTTGGGTGCTCATTATCATGATGGATGACAGTACTGAAAAACATCAGCACTTTCTTGAACTCTGCTATACTCTGTATGCTCTTTTCTTATGTATCCCATGAATGGTGTCTTAGAGGTTTCATAATGTATTTAGACAGCAGAATCAAGACCTTTTGTGGGAATATCGTAGCATATTGTTACTGTACCACATGTCTACTTGAATCTAGATACCTAAATATAATGTCACATGCTAACAGTAGTTATACTAACGTAGACCTACTCTAAAAATAACAGCAGCATATACCAGGAACAATAAGTAGCGATATTTGTGTATACGTAGAAAAAATGACACACACTACTCTTTGCATGTACACACACACACACATATATATACTTAGACACACATTACACACCCACTCACACATACACATTGTGGTTACTTTTAAAAAGTCGACTTTTACCAATACCCTTGTTTGTGATATAATACATTATCTCCCTGTACTTAGAATAAGTAGTAATACATGATAGCTCAGAAAACAATGTGTGGTAACTGCTGATTAATTCTGCTGATCTCTCTCCAGAGACAAGTAAACCAGAATGGAAGTTCCACTCTATGCATCTGATGCAGTGGATTCTACCCCATGAAAGCTTATGCCCAAATAAATTTGTTAGTCTCTAAGGTGCCACTCCTCGTTCTTTTGCGGATACAGACTACACGGCTACTACTCTGAAACCTATCAGAATGGAAGTGGTTTTGGTTTGAGTCTGAAAATATCTTATCAGTCAATGTTTTACTTCAAAACACCAAGAACCCTGAGCCACTTCCCAAAGTCATAGGTGGGTTTGGTCAATTACGCTAGTTTAGGCCCATCTCACATTTTATGATGCATATTTGGACTAGTCAGATAAAAGAGCATAACACTAAGATAAAAATCATGGCATATTTGTGATCTCAAAATTCAATTTTGCAGGAGGAAATTGTATTTAACCATTTAAAAAAAAACAGGAATAAGAACAAACGGCAGCCCTGATTCACACTATTGTAACTATAGTTAGGGATGAATTTGTCCCAGTATTTATTAAGGGACTAACCTTAAATGTGTGTTCAGCAGAATCAGAACATCTCACAGTATGCTCAACACACACACACAGTTGATGGGAATTGATGGCTCTTGGCATCTTGTGGGTTCAGACACTGTTTGTTTACAGTGATAGGAATGGAAAGGCTCAGGCCTTAGGCAGAGCAAATTGGTCAAGTAGGCATTTGCCTCAAAATAAATGAAATCTGGAGTGTGGATTATGACTAAAAGGAGGGTGCAAAGATTGATGCCTCTAGGATACTGAAAAGCAAGATGGATATAGGCCTGCAAGCAGGAGAACTGGAAACTGTGCCAGGGGAAAGGAGATATTTTACCTCAGAAGAGAACCGACAATATATTGGCAGTATAGGTCACAATTATGATAGCTGTGAATCAATTTATAGCTTCTCTTGTCACTTCTCCATAGACAGCCTCAAGATCTCAGCTTTTTCTCATTTTCAGCAATAGCAAAAGCTGCATCTACTTAGTGCCAATCCTACATATTGTGTTTGTTACAATGCCTGTCTTCTAGCTCAAAACTGGAAATGTTGTTCAGGTTAGCAAAATAACAATTAGGCTTTTTGCCCTTATTTCTATTATTGTATCACCTCAAAATTCTGGTACCTTTTTAAGAGTTTACACCTAACATACTTAATATAGTTACCATCTACTCCCTTGTCATCTTTTTGGTCAAGCCATTACAAAATTTCCTGATGAGTGAAATCTTTACAGCTCCTTAATCATTTGTATGACTCTTCTCTAAATTACCTTCAACTACCTGATTTTACTGAATTCTAATATTGAGTCCAGAAATGAACATAGCGGCCCAGTACCAAATCAGCTGTGCTTGGCCCAAGTCTAGAAGTAAGTGGCCAAATTATTGGTGGTTTCCCAGTCCTGGGGTTCACTGGTAGCAGCACTATCCTGGGCATAAGGCAGAGCAGCTTAAATGCTTCTCTTCTGTGAGCTAGCAGCAATCCAGAGATTAGGAGGGGGTTGGAATACGACACATCAGTATTCTACTATGAAAAGGGAAATCCTCCTCAGTATGGATCTGTTGGCTATATCACTGCAGGCTGGATATGAATCTAACTCACTTTTAATTCTGACTAAAGACCAATGCAGGATCAAGCCCTAACTCTATGAGCAGAAGATACATTTGCCTAACTCTTAATCTCTTCTTTAGAGAGAGAAAGAGAGAGAGAGGGGTATAGTTTTCTCCATATTGTAAGGTTTCCCCAGTGGCTGTAATATGGGAGAACAATTTTGTATAAAAGTTAGGAATAAAGATTAAAATTCTCTGTTTTCTAAGTGACTTTGCGTTATTTGCATAGGTTTATGGGAAGGTAGATATTTAGTTTCAGATAGTTGATAGAGATCTCTATCTGCCTATCTGGGATGTGGTACTGTATTCACTAAATGAAGCAAGGCAGACCAGCTAGCAGTTTAAGCGGAAAGAATGGAAATTAATTAAAATAACACACACAAAAACCCTGAAGCAAGGTGCAGAGATAGGTTACTGAACTCCATTCATAAAGTGCTTTATTTTATTCATTTGCTGTATTTAAAACAAAAATTAATACAATGCAGCCATATGTATTTGATTAATCAATGGCTTCTAAATCATCTGTTCATGTAAAGAGACAAGTATAGAGATAAAACTCCTTTGTTCTAGTTCAAATAAGAAATATGTTAACATGTTCTCTCTGAGTTTTCTTGATTGAAGCCAATAAAGGGGGCATTCTTATGCAGATCTCAGAGAACTTTGGTGGATTGGTTGAATTAAAGACTTGCTTTTAAAAAAACAATACATAGTAGAAACTTACAAATTTTTCTCTAAATAAGAAGCACTTATTTTCTGAATTAGGATAGCAACCTTATCATATTTTGCTAGATAGTTTTGTCACAACTGATGAAGTTTTCTTCATAAATAAAAACCTCTCATGAATATTCATTTGCATTCCAAAGAGAATCTCATTATCTAATCCAAAAAAAGAATTAAATGATCCTTAATAGTCTCCTCTGACATTTTGTCTTTGTCCCTTCCTCAATGAGAAAGGTGATTTAGCATACCAGTGCTACTGCTTCTTTGACCTCAGAAGTCTGTTCTCTGACCACACTGCAGACCCTCATTCTGGAGTCAGCATCTTGCTTTTAGGTTATTCTTTCATACAAGGAAGTGAAACAACTTTAATTGTTTCAGGAGGTTGGCGTTTTGGTTGTTGGTGGTTTTTAAGTCACTATCAATGTTTCTGATGAAGTTCTCTTATCTGCACATAGGATAAAATTCACCTTGATATACTTACAAGACTCTGCATACCATTGAAACTCCCTGCAGGCAGCTCTCTCTCTGACATGGTGCACCAGGAAGGCAGTCTTCTTCACATCAATCTTGCATAAATCAGCATGAAAGGCTGAAGTGGGGGCAACAGCATGAGAGCTCTAGGGACCCTGGTAACCCGTGGACCTGTGCTTAATATTTTAGATCACAGGATAGAGTAGTGGTTTTCAGGATAAGTGAATTATACTACTCTCTTATACCTAGTCCAGATTACAAGATGGATATCACCTATCATCACCTTTACCTCACCTGTATAAAAAGTGTGGTCAGTCTTGCTTTCATCTATCCCTAATGAATAAGCAGAATATTGTCTTCAAATTCCCTTCAGAATTTTAAATTAAAACAAATCACCAAATGATGACAACAATCATCATGGGGTGGACAAAATGCTTCTGGAGAACACGCATTCAAATGCATCCCGTTTTTTCATCAATTGCCTTCAAGTGTATCATGATTTCCACTAAAAGCAATCCTTGTTCACATTAATGCATTTAATATTTTGTGTCAATGCAGTGAGTAACCAAGAGACATAGGCTTAGGAAATCTAGGACATCGAAGGCCTTTCCTTAGTCTCCCCAAAGCACTATTTTTTGGGTGGATCATATTTTTTAAAATACAAGGGGTTCCTTATTCATTGAGCGAAATAAATAGGCAAACTGCAGCAAAAAAGATGTATTTACAGGCCATTTTCCTTCTTACATTCACACAAGGTAACCATTTCTGTGTGTATATCCTTAGTCCTATTTGTGCAATCACCTAAACTTGTTTATCTCATTTGATTAATTGTCTCAGTGCTTGACTCCTAGGATACTAACTCTTATTCCACATTATTTCAGTTATATCCCATGTGCATTTATTGAATTTATTGGTCTTATGTGATCATATACAACGTTCTGTGAAGGGACATTCATATACATTCGTATAAACAAGAGCTTACTTGCACTGCAACATCTTGGAATAAAAAAAGAGAGAGTGTACATAGACAACTGTATTTCAGTTAAAATTTGACAGTGTTAGTGGAAGTATTTTTCCACTATTCACCTATCATGCACCCCAAAAAAGCAGAAATGATATATTAATTCTCTCATATAAAAGTGACAGACAATGGGCATCATGTCATGCAGTTGTATACTACTATTGCAGAATACCTGCTGTCTGTTAGACACCAATTACTAGCATACAGTACTTACATTTTCATATATTCAAAGAAAGCTTTATTTTGTATCTTTAGGCATTATAGATTCATGATGATTATGCAAAACATTGCTAGGATAATTTGCACAATGGGGGTTCAGTATTTAATGAAAGTAACTCTTATTTTTAATGATAGCACTTCAGATTGTCTTATTGTCAAGTGGAATATAGCCTGGTTGATATGCATTTTGGCTGCTAGGATTCCACTGGATTTAAGAAATATCCCACCATCCTCATCTCCTACTATCAAGATTTCCAGATTATCTGAGGTATGCACACTATATACTTTGTTCATATGTTATACTCTGAACATAACTAATCTGTTTTGGTATAGATAAGAGATCTGAGTGAAACTTTTCAAGAATAGGATTGAACAACACACAGATGTGTGACATTCTTTGAAAATCTTGTTGAAAATGTTGTGAATGAATGAAGTAGGCAGTTCAATTTTAGATACATACTATAATATGCTTCTAACTCCGGATGTATATGGTTTCCTGCTTTGTAATTGTTTCCGCCTAAAAGGGAAGTCCCACAGGGAGATTAAAACAGCCACATATTCACTTCAGCAGGAGATAATTAAATCTGAAAAGTTCTAATATATTCAGAAATATAATTTCTGTTGTAATTAACACTTTCTATAGGTTAAGAACACTACATCTGAATAAAACATCTCATCTTCTTGTGATGAAACCTGCCAAACAGAATAATAAAACCATAATTATATAAATGTTCCAGCTTCATGTTTGTACACGAATAAGCTCGATTCCTGAGCTGTAACAAAAGGTAATTGAATCCAGATGTATATATTTCAGGACTGCAAAACAGTGCTGTGTTTAATGTTTGTATCTTGTGTTGATTTTAACCATATTTGCAATTTGCAAAAACTATTTACTAATGGCATTATTATAAACCTATAAAATGTATATTTTGAGAAGATGGCACTGCAAACCACAATTGTGTCTGTGACAAGAACACACACATCCATTATGAGGACTCCGGGAAATCTTCAAAAATCTATGTAAAATAGATAAGCAGACCAACTGGGACGTCTAGTTCCCCCAAGAAGACTGATATATCTATCTTTCTTTCATGACACCAAATGCCATATTTGTATAACAATACTTTTTGGATATAGGACTAGAGATCTCCGCCAGTATTGCTACAGTATCTTTTTTCTGAAAGCTTCCTATGCCTTATGGATGATCTGTTTCAGCAGGAATAAGAAACAATATTACTGAGTATCTCCAGATTTTTTAAACTGATTTCCCCACCACCACCACCACCACTCATGGAACACTTCTTTATCTGTGTAGAACATTATTAAATACATGTTCATTACCAATGTTTATTAATAATAATGTAATTAAAATATACATTTGTGCTTCTTTGTCTCAAAATATAAAGCAAAAAATAAAGAGGTAGCACTGTTTATAGAATATTATTTGATCTATTGTATTGATTAGTCTGGCCAGAAATGCTGAGAATCCTACAGCATGTTAGCGTAGCTCAAGGAGAGCAAATTTGCAATGAATGATAATTTGTACTGAAAGAAATCAGTGCCTTTTTTGATTAGGAATTAGCCTTCTGTCAGATTTCAGTAGAGTAACACATTCAGTCCTGGTGAGAGCACTAGCTGTGTTGTAAGGGTGAAAGAAAACTGGTAGACAAAGTGAAAAAAAGAGGTCAGAGTGTGATCATATACCTGTTTGGTTGCTCACATAATTCAAACAATGAAATCACCACCAAGATGTTATTCTAGATACACATTTTACAATATTTTACACTCGGATACCCAAAATTTGCCTGCCTAAAAGGACCACATTGGCAATTCTTCTGAAGTTCAAGGCCAGCCTCCCTGATCTTCATATTTTATATCACAGACTACAGTGCCATATTGAACAGTTAAGCAGGCAGGCAGAAACTTTCCCATTTTATGGACTCTGTGGACCTCTAACAAAGGATCACAGAGCACATGCCAGATATGTTGCATATTAAGCATAGCACACATATACAGTAAGCTTTTCTTTCAAAACAGCTAGTGCTATGAAAAGTACTAGATTGACAGTCTTGGCAGACAGAGGGGTAGCCCTAAAGCAGTACAAGACTACAGGTAACCTGTGGCTCCAACTACTCTCCTGGAATCACTAAACTCTGGCAGGTGAGAGCAATGGGCAAAAAAATATTCAGAGCCCAGTTTTCACTAGCTCAAAAACGAAAGCCTGGAGACATTTCCATAATCTTCATGGTGCTAACACTCCCCAAAGCAGATTGTCAAACATCACAGCCAATGCTATCGCCACCCAATAGCGCCTGAACTCTAACACTCAAACAGATCGGTAATTCAATAAAAAACAGACTCATCAGACACGTAGGTGACTGTGATTTGTTGAGGAAGAGTCAAGATGGGCTCTGTAAAGGAAAATCATGCCTTGTCAGTCTATTAGAATTCTTTAAGGGGGTCAACAAATATGTGCACAAGGGTAATCCAGTCCATATAGCATACTTGGACTTTTAGAAAGCATTTGGCAAGGTCCCTCACTGAAGGCTCTTAAGCACAATAAAGAGTCATGAGAAGAGAAAACGTCTTCTCATGTATCAGTAACTGGTTAAAAGATAGGAAACAAAGGGTAGGATTAAATTGTCAGTTTTCAGAATGAAAGAGGTAGATAGTGGTATCCTCTAGGGACCTGTAATGGAACCAGTGTTCAACATGTTCATAAATGACCTGGGAAAGGGGAAAAAACATTGACGTGGCAAAGTTTGCAGATGATACAGAACTCAATCGAGATCACTAAGTCCAAAGCAGACTGGAAGAGTTACAAAGGGATCTCACAAAGCTGGGTGACTGGGCAACAAAATGGCAGATGACAGTCAGTGTTGACAAATGCAAAGTAATGCATACTGGAAAACATAACTGCAAGTATAAACACAAAATGATGGGGTTAAAATTAGCTGTTACCACTCAAGAAAGATCTTGGAGTCATGACGAATAGTTCTCTGAAAACATATGCTCAATGTGCAGCAGCGGTTAATGTGCAGCAGCAGCAGTCATGATAAGGCAAAAATATCGTAATGCCACTATATAAATCCATGGTTTACTCTTACTTAAATACTGTGTGCAATTCTGTCTCAAAAAGGGTATTAGAATTGGAAAAGATACAGGAACAACAACAACTATTGAGGGTATAGAACAGACTTCATATGAGGAGAGATTTAAAAGATTGGGGCTGTTCAGCTTGGAAAAGAGACAACTAAGGGGAGATATGATAGAGTTATATAAAAGCATGAATGTTGTGGAGAAAGTGAATAAGGAAATGTGAAAGAGTAAATAAAAAGAGAACCACCACCCAATGAAATTAATAGGCAGCAGGTTTAAAACAAACAAAAGGAAGTACTTTTTCACATAACACACATTCAGCCTATGAAGCTTGTTGCCAGGGATGTTGTGAAGGCCAAAACAGTGTTCAAAAAAGAATGATATAAATTCATGAAGGACAAGTCCATCAATGGCCAGTATCCAAAATGATCAGAGATGTAACCCCGTGTTCTGGGTGTCCTTAGCCTCTGACTGACAGAAACTGGGAATGGATCACTAGATGATTGCCTGTTCTGTTCATCTCCTCTGAAGCACCTGGTATTGGCCCCCTTCAGAAGACAGGATACTGGGCTACATGGACCATTGGTCTAACCCAGTATGGCTGTTCTTATCACAAAAGGAAAGTGAGAGAGCAATGAAGCTTTTTTTTATCTCACTGCCGAGCAACATCAAGTATCAAAGCTATTTAGCAGAGAAGTGGACAAGGCCATAACAATCAAATTTGGAAAAGTTCACAAAACAAACAAGCTCTATATCTGTAATTTCCTTTTTCCACTATGCACACAGAGAGGAATAATTTTTAAATGATTAAGTTAATTTTATTATGAAGCACCATTGAATACAGTTTGTTAAGTGGAAAAAATGCCATTGAGTTCTAGAACCCAAACTCTCTAATCCAGTGTTTCCCAAACTGTGTTCCGTGGAACACTTGTGTTCCACACAATGTGAATAGGTGTTCCATGAAAGAATAGTAATTTTTAAAAAAGGGTCTTTAATTTTTTTTTAATTTTAAATTTGGTATATTTGAAGCATAGTTTACAACTCTTTTTGAATGACTATAATTTATAAAATAAAATATGTTTGAGCATAAATAATGCAATTTTTTTATCTGAAAACCAAATGACTATAAAATAATATTATAAGTGTTCCATAAATATGTACCAGGCTAAAAAGTGTTCCGTGGCCAAAAAAGTTTGGGAAACGCTGCTTTAATCCAATATTAGAGGGACATGGAAATGCACCCAGATATTATGGCTGTATTAAAGTATTTAGATTTATATTAAACATTTCAAGTTGAAAAGAGAAGTTTCACAGTAATGTGATACCCTAGCTTAAAACAACTCCAATGGGGTTTCTGGCTTTTTTTTTTTTTTTGGTTAAACTGTCATAAATACAGAGATCACCTTAATCCATCTGTTTTTATTCAAACACCTGCACTGTTGCATATTCATAAACATCTTTCTATCACATCTTGCATCCTCCAGCTTGTTCCTATAAAAAGTCTTCTGGAAGATTTTCTTTTTTCTGCCCCCCCCCCTTATTAGTTAATTAAAATACTTCCATTGAGATGCACAACATGAACCCACTAAATAGTGTCAGGCACTGTGTGACCCGGTGCCTCTGCAGTCTGGTAACTGGCTATTGCTATGCTGCTCTTTTCATAATAGTTCTTGTTCATATTATGATTCCGCAGAACTGCTGAGGCATCAATTAGTGCCTGGTTTCTAAAAGCTTTTATAATTTATGTTTGAACTGCCATGTCCAACTACAAAGATCTGTAGTCCCATAATCTACAAAATAAAATTTGGGGCTCAATTTCCATTTACCTAAACCACTATGGTAATGAAGATGTGTCTGCTGAAGACATCTGTTACAACTCAGTAACCTCTCATTTTAATGGCAAATAACAGAGTTCAGCACCACAAGATTAGGGGTTATGGGCTACGTCTTCTAACTATTTTGGCTTCCTTGTAGAAATGTTCCACCAGCCAACTTAATTTATGCATCTGAGAGTCCCAACGACTTGATGGGTTTTTTTTCCTCTCCCTCCCCAAAATAAAGCAATTCTGTCTTCTCTTAACACTTTGCTCCATTGCATTGTTGAGCCTATGTCAGTGTCTGCTTCAATGGGGTTGACAATAATATTATTTCTTTTCACTAAAATACATGCTAAATGAAGGGAAATCAAGAGCTAATTACATGGTTGAATACATGAGCTCTGCCGGAGAGGAGGTGGGGTTGCAGAAATCTGTCTATTTCAGTCTGTTTTTTAAAAAATTTGCATCCCTGGTTTTAAAACGCTGACCTTGCAAACTCCAGGCCCAATTCTCAGATATGCTAAGACGCCTTTGCACCAGTCTGGCAGAGCAGAGGAGCCATAAAGTGCATGCAAATTACAACATGGCATACAAATATTAGAGAGGTGCCTATGGAAAATAAACCTGACATCTTCATTATCTGTAATAATCATATCTTTAGGGCTTTTTAAACCACAGATCCAGATACCTGAATTCCCCTTTACACCATGTTTCTTAGTAATTAAGATTCTACTGGGGCCTATGTATTTTAGGAAAGTTTAGTTTTGAAAATTCCAGTGGAAATCCTGTGTTGAAAGAGATAGTTTCGCTTCATTCATCCTTTAACAAAAAAGCACCCATCCCTTAAATCACCAAATAAAATTACAACCTTGCTAGGGCATGCATGAATAAAGCTATAGAGGACCATTCACCATTGATTCAAATACTATTGAATAAGCCCCCGTAAAGCAGACCTACAAAATCTGGGCTGGTAGCTCCATTGGCATCAACTTGTCCCATTCAATAGCCAAGTAGTGGGGTGGTTGTAGCCACAGGAAGAAAAGGGATCAGGTAGCATCCAGATTTGTTGCCTGATGGCATGGAGCTCTCAGAGGTACTTTCTGGCTTCTGCATTTTGAAAGAGAAGAGAAGAGGGCACAGATTAGGCATGTTGAACCCAATGCAAAGTCCATTGAAGTAAATGGAAAACTCCCATTGATACAATGGGCTTCAGATCCTGATAAAAAAATTGCAGGTGTGTGGGGGGAAGGGTGTTAATTATGTCATCAGAAAAATGCTACATTTTCAAACTAGAAATATCAAAAGAACATTATCAGTGTGCGTTCTCTTAACATCACTCTCCCCATTTTGCTTTTCCGCACCCTCAGAGGAACCTCGGTACATCCTTCTCTTTCCACAGGCCATTTGCTTTTCCATTGAACCAGGGAAGGTGGAGTCATGCAAAGGGTGATGTGAGGTAATCTCTCTCCCTAGAGGCTGAACGTGCAGCATGTGTAATACTTGCACCCCAGAAAATGAAGAAATATGGTTAGCACAGCTAGATCACAGTGTCTATTGCCAGTCCAGTCTAAATATTGCTTGTCCTGGTCATTTAAAAAACCAGTAGAACTTATTCATCCTATAACCAGACAGCAAACAAACCATCTTCTTCACTGATGGAAGAAAGATTAGGGAGAACATAAATTACATCGTTTTGGTATTGCTAAGCAAATAAAAGGCACTTTAATAAATAATAAAAATAATAATTTTACATATATAGTGTACTTATCATCCCCAAGTGCCATGCAAACTGTCTACAGTACATACAGCAGCACTGTAAGCTCACCAGTGCCGAGGCACAGGTAGGCAGCAAGTCAAAACAGTGATGGGGAAGGAGGGAACATATTTCATCAGCAACACTGAGGCAAACTCCTTTCCTTACCCAAAAGGAGCTATTTTTAGTGCCAACACACAAGTAGGCAGCACCCTCAAAGTTAAACTTCATGGCTGTAAATTAATCGGCCTCACAAAAATGAAGGGAATCAGAGCAAAGGCTCAAGAGACAGCAAGTCGGAGGCTATTAAGCCATCACCCCATCGGTCACTCAGGAATAGTATTTTCAATATACTATTGTTCTGATTCTGCACTTGCTCACAGCTTGGATGGTCATTCACACCTGTGCAAAATGAGTGGAAACTGAGCACTAAACATTCCCATTCTGCTTTAGTAATGCTTCACTACTGCTACACAATGTGCTGTACAAGTGAGAAAGAGGCCCCTTGCTTTCAAAATACTTTGGCAAATACAAGAGAGAGTTAGGGCCAGTGAGTCACAGCCCTTATTCAGCAGTGTAGGTAAGTAAATTCCCCCATATTCATCTGCTCAGATTGGGATTCCAGCCACAGCAGAGAAAGCAGGGGCTGCTCACCTGTTACACCCACGTGCAAGCATGTGGCTGGGGGACAGAAAAGAACAAGCAGTTGGAGGGAGCCCTGGTGGTTAAGCTCCTCTGACCTTACTCATAAGTCAGAGCAGCTGGCCAGGTGCACTTAGAGTAAGGAGAGTAAACTGTTTTCCCAGAAAAGGTGAAGTAGTTCAGTTCCTCTTCACTTCGAAGGGGTCTTAAGGGAGGAAATATGAGTGAATCACAATTTGTTCTCTATCTGCTCCTGAGATTAAGCAACTATAAGCTACCCTTTACTCAGAATACGTTGTAAAGTTACAGCTGAGCCCTGACTGATTTGCAGGATTCTTTTTGTTTATTGTTTAGTTGCTTGTATTAACTAGATCTACTGTTTTTATCTTTTCTCAAGGCCCTAATCAATCCCCACTTTGATTTTTCCATTGACTTTAATGATGTTCTCTGTCTATAACTGTTGCAGAGCTTTTTATAAACATAGGATAGCTTGGTCACCAAGAAAATGTTTTTGCTTTCACAACTCAATTTATGATACACTGATTAATCAATCATCGGAGAGATTAAAGGTCATCTATATAAAATAAACTGTGTTTGGCTGCAGCAAATCGTGGTTTTGAGATTTATTGGCAAGGCTGTAAATTGTCAGTCATGTTATTACACAAATAAATCAGGTAGTTACTGAAAATTGATTAGCTGATTCCAATTTTTAGGAACAAATTGTTGTTCAAACCAATTTTTCTCTCTTCTTGGCCAAATGATAGCTCTATAGTCCAAGTGAGTGATTGTATGAGTATCCAAGGCCACAGTTACTGCTTTATGTTGCTTTCATGAACATCAATGTTCTTTGAGATCTATTCACCCCAATTTGTTTTTACATGAACACTGCAGTATCTGTGCTCCCATCTTGAGCAGACAGAAGGCTATGGTAAGTGATTTATTGAAAATAATGTTTTCAGAGCATAATGACAAGATATTTCTTCTGTTAAAGTGATGGAACCATGTTAGAACAAATGCACAATTAACCGCTTAGACTGGCCTCCTAAAGATTTCGTAACAAATGTAAAAAATATTGTAATGGTAAATTCCCAGGATATTAAACAAAAAATTAAACCCATCCCTTAACTAAAATTAATGTTGTGAATATATTTAAGATGAGGAGCAGGATTAACAGAATGTTGAGGTATTAAAAATTCAGGCCCTTCAAAGCTGGGTTACAACTAATTCATTTTCCTATCCAGAACAACAGTAGAATGTATGGAATTGCAAAATAAAGGCATCCCACACACCTCTAATGTCCTATTCCTGACACTGTGCATCAGGCACATAAATTCCATGTCTAAGAGAAACACCACTATGTCACAGTCAGTGGCCATTTTGACCTCATGATACTCTATAAATTCTGCTAGGAATCCTAGTGTCAGGGATTATACTCTACACGTCAGCATTTCTTACTTTTTGTTTCATAGCTTTTTTAAAAATCAATTTTCATATATTGGTTTACATATATCATGCAACACTCTGTGTGTGTGTGTGTGTGCGCGCGCGTGCGCATGAGAGAGAGAGAGAGAACTGTAAGTTTACACAAGGTTAAAAATGCATGCAGCCACAGAGGACTTAACTGCTATGCTGACTAAAGGTATTTGTATCGTTTCCATTGCTTGGCGTGAGGTAAGATTATCATCAAGGTGGGATCTGAATTGAGGCTATCTGGTTTTTAAAATTTATTTCATAAAAAAACCTGAATTTTATTAGGAGTGATAAATGCCTCCCCTGAGAAGTGTAAAGTATAAGGCTCAGATCACACAAAGGGATCTGAAAGTGCAGACTCATGAACTCCCATGGCATCCTGTTGACTCAAATTATCAGTCACTTTTATAAACAAAATAATGATTAGTGAAGAGGCAGCCAAGCACAGAGTGTTGATTTCCATCTGGATGAGATCTTCCTTATTTGTTGATCAGATGACTCTTAGCAACTTTGAATCCCATAAAGAACTCATTCACAATAAGAATGAAATGAAAATGAAGTTACATAGTCTTCCTCCCAATTCAACTGCCCAATGCATGTAGGAATAAAGATGGAGGCATGCACTCATATTATCTCATATCTAGCTAGTGTCTCTTATATATAGTATTGCTGCCCTAACTACCTATCAATTCTCTTTTTTCTGCTACAGCATCAAGCTGAGTATTGGTGAGGTGCAGTGGTATCAATATATATCATCCGAACACACACCTCAATGGAGCTGTACATATTTTAAAAACACTCCAGTTAACATAGATACGGTGGCTAGCACAATTATTTATACTTATGTTTGGAAGGATTTAGGGTTTTGTTAGTAAAATTTCATTTCACCATTCACACACAAACAAAAATACTCCCATCAAAATTTACATAGTAAGAAAAATGCTGCTTGAGAACTTTAGTAGAGTTTGATTTAAGGATATTTACTTTGTACATTAGACGTGGGATGTTGACAATGTGTTTTAAGGGTTATAAAGGTTTAACTTTTCAAATTCGATATTTGTCAGATAATTGTCTGATACCATCCTCCCCCATAATGTCCTGCAACTGAAAAATTAAATTCATGAAAATTGGAAAATGCGCTTAAAAACAAACTGATATCTGTCAAAATGAAAATTGAATTCTGCAAAGACTCAATACTGTGGTGAAGCAGCTGCATTGATAGTGTAGATAGCTTTAGATGACAACCAGACCTGCTATGTACACACTACAGCTTAACTCAGTACAAGTTATGACACCTACCGGTGTGAATAAGCCACCCCCAAGAGACGTAAGTTACCCTGACCTAAGCGCCAGCATGGAGAGCATGCAGTCAGCAGAGAGCCTCTCCTGCTGACACGTCTATCACCACTTGTGAGGAATGGAGTAATAAGTCAATGCAAGAGCTCGCTCCCATTAGCTTAGAGTGTTTGCACTAGCAGTGCTACAGCAGTGCAGCTGAGCCACTATAGGCTTTGTAGTATAGCCAAGACCTCAATCTTCTTCTCACTGATCCTTTAGTCAGTATCGGATTTACCATGGTGCCAATGGTTCCATAGTGCCAGACCCAAGCTCAGAAGGGGGCCCATAACACTCACTTCCTCCCCTCTCACAGCGCTGCAGAAGCGGAGGCTCTGAGAGCGAGCCTCAGAGCAGCAGGGAAGCAACAACGGAACTGAGAACCCACAGGACTCTGGGAACTATAGTTCCTTGGCCAGCTCCATGCCTATTGAGCTAGCCCAGGAACAGGGATGGAACTACATTTCCCAGCTTTCCCTTGGCAGTTATCAACAGAAAAGGGAGTGGGGAAACTGATACTCCATGCGCTGCAGCTTGCTGTGAGTGGAGAGCTGGCTGCTAAAAGGGGGTGGGACACTATGAATGGGGAACAAGTATGCCCAAGGAGTAGAAGGCTTTGGCCCAGATATCACCCTCCAAAAACTTCCCCAGACTGGATTAAGGATGCTGGTGTGACCTTTCCTGGCAGACCCCCAAAGAAGGAATTGTGTGGACTGAATGGACAGGGCACCTCTCTGAAGCCTAGCAAGGGAGGTAGATGGAGCCCACCAGAAGTTAAAATTATAAGAGGCCCTGGTTACACTGGCACTTTATAGCACTATAAAGCCGTCAGGAGCGCTATAACTCACTACCCGTCCACACTGGCGAGGCACATAGAGCACTATAACAGCGGAGTTATAGCGCTCCTGATATCCACCTACGCACAGGGAATAAGAGCTGTAGCACAGCTGCTGTAGCGCTACAGCGAGAATGTGGACACCCACTGCACATTAATTGGCCTCCAGCCCATCCCATAATTCCCGTTCGAGCCACTCTGGTCATCACTTGCAAACTCTTTTGTCCTGTCCTCAGGTAACCACACATCAGACCCGCCCTTTAAATTTCCAGGGAAATTTGAAAATCCTCTACCTGTTTGCTCCAGCCAAGTGTGGCATGCTCTCAGGGAATCCTTGCAGGTGATTGTTCTGCTTGATCATGACTCCACGTGCCATGCCTCCTCGCAATAGGCGATCTCCAGCGTGGAGCAATAGCAAGGTGTGGACCTCATCAGTTGTTGTGGGGAAGAGGCTGTTCAGTCTCAGCTGCGGTCTAGCCGCAGGAATTATGATACCTATGGGCAGATATCACGGGCCTTGGCGGAAAGAGGCCATGAGCAGGACACTCTGCAGTACCATGTTAAGGTAAAGGAGCTTAAGAATGTGTATCGCAAAGCCCGCGAGGCAAACGGCCGCTCCGGGGCAGCCCCGGTGACTTGCAGATTTTATAAGGAGCTGCACGCGATACTTGGTGGTGATCCTACATGCACTCCATCGACCACCACGGACACTTCCCAGCCCACCAATGAGGGGGGGTGGTGAAGAGGAGGATGAAGAGGAGGAGGAGGAGGAGGTGACAGCAACCCAGGGCACGGAGGAGTCCCAGGACGCATGCAGCCAAGCGCTCTTCTTAAGCCAAGAGGAGGGCAGCCAGCCACAGCGTCCGGCGGTTCAGGGGACAGTGCAGCAGCGGATTGCGGAGGTAAAGCTGCTTTTCTGTTGGGAAGGCAGGCAGCTTGGGGTGGAAAGGGATGCTTGCATGCTTGCCTACATGTAGAATAGTGCTTTGATGTAGTCTATCACATTGCAGTAATTGTCATCAGTAATCTCTTCAAAGGTCTCAATAAGAGCTCTTGCAATGCGCCTGCACAGGTTTCTCGGGAGAGCCAGCGTGTCCCCCATCCCGGTCACTAGTCCCCGCCACTGTGCTACGATGGGTGGGGGGAGCATTGCTGCACAGAGGGAAGCTGCATATGGCCTTGGGTGGAAGCCGCATCTCATTAGAATGCCCTCCTTTCTTCCTCGGTCACCCACAGTAGTGAGATATCTTCCAGGATGAACACCTACAGAGAATGCTGTGACAGTGTTCAGAGCAAGCCTCCCACCACTTCCCTGCACTCCCCCCCAGCCATAGCACAGCACGGCAGGGAAACAATGATTCCCCCTGCATCTGGAGAGGAGTCACCATGGCAGGGGCTCCATTGTTGTCTGTGTGCTCTCTGTGGGACAGGCAAACCGGGAATGCAGGGGAGTCATCAGCATGTCTGCTGTTTAAAAGGGAGCCACTGTTACATGTTTCATTTTCTCTATGTAGGATCGACCTTGAGCCCTGTGCCATTGCTGTTATCAACAGCTGACAGGCTGAGGCGACTGAGGAAGAGGCCACTAAAGAGCAAAGAGGATCTAGTACAGCAAGTAATGCAACAGGCTGTAATGGAGAATCAGATTGCACAGAGGTGGAGGGAGAACAAGAACAAGTTGAGGGAGAAGGCGCGGCAAGAGAACGCGATTCACCGGCGGGAAACCACCGATAAGCTGGTCTCATTACTGCAGCTTCAATTAGCGACTATGCAGCAGACTATCGCCATTCAGGAGGAGAAGCATCGTGCTCTCCGCCCCCTTTATCATTTACCTCAAAACCCTTCCCCTTCTGGCCCTCTGTCCCCTCCGGGCTATCAGTATCATCAGCTCTCTGGTTATTACCACCCACAGCTGCCTCCAACCCCCCGTCTCCACCGACCAACCCCCAAACCCAGGACCCTTATCCACTGCTCTCAACCCCTAATAACATGCCTCATTGCCCTCCGCAAATGGGGTTCTGAGGACACGGCAACTCCGAGGGCACTGGAGAGTTTGAGATCCGGAAATATTCCAATCTCTGACTGACCCCATCCCACCCCAATTGCACCTCCCCCCACTTCTCCCACATCTGCATCATAACCTTTTCTTTCAGCAACCGAAGTAGCTGTTGAATAAATGAATTGTCTTTTTAATAAATGAGTTTCTTTATTCAGTGTACATAGATTATTAATGGCTACAGAAAAGCAAATGCCTGTTCCTATTAAAAGAATGCACTCTCCCTCCCTCCCTCTGCACTTCCCATTAGAACTGGCTTTCAGCCTCAAAATGCTCCCTCAAGGCATCCCTGATCCTAACAGCCTTGCGCTGGGCCCCTCTAAGAGCCCTGCTCTCTGGCTGTGCATATGTGGCCTCCAGGTGTTGAACCTCCGAGGACCATGCCTGAGTGAAGCCTTCGCCCTTCCACTCACAAAGATTATGTAGGGCACAGCATGCGGAAATAACCGCGGAGATACTTCCCTAAGCCAAGTCTAGCTTCCCATAAAGAGAGCGCCAGCGCGCTTTGAGACACCCAAAAGCACACTCCACAGTCATTTGACACTGGCTAAGCCTGTAGCTGAACCTTTCCTGGCTGCTGTCCAGGCTCCCTGTGTAGGGTTTCATGAGCCAGGGCATTAAAGGGTAAGCGGGGTCGTCAAGAATCATGATGGGCATTTCGACTTCCCCCATGGGGATACGCTGGTCTGGGAAAAAAGTCCCAGCTTGCAGCTTCTTGAAGAGGCTGGTGTTGCGGAAGATGCATGTGTCATGCACCTTTCCAGACCAGCTTTGCGTTAATGTCAGTAAAACACCCACGGTGATCCACAAGCGTCTGGAGAACCATGTAGAAGTACCTCTTTTGGTTAATGTACTCATCTGCTAGGTGGTCGGGCTCCAGAATAGGTATATGGGTCCCATCTATCGCCCCTCCACAGTTAGGGAAACCCATTTCTTCAAAGTCAGCCACGATGTCATGCACATTACCAAGAGTCACGATATTTTGTAGCAGGATGCGATTAATGGCCCTGCACACTTACATCAACACAACTCCAATGGTCAACTTTCCCACCCCTAAGTGGTTGGCCACCGATCGGTAGCTGTCTGGGGTGGCCAGCTTCCAGATCACGATAGCCACCTGCTTCTCCACCGGGAGGGGAGCTCTCAATCTGGTGTCCTTGCACCGCAGTGTGGGGGCGAGTTCAGCACATAGTCCCATGAAAGTGGCTTTTCTCATCCAAAAATTTTGCAGCCACTGCTCATCGTCCCAGACTTGCATGATGATGCGATCCCACCACTCAGTGCTGGGTTCCCGTGCCCAGAAGCGGTGTTCCACAGCCGTGAGCATGTCCGTTAATGAGACAAGAAGCTTCATGTCAAATGTGTTCACCGCTTCGATCTCGTCTTTGGACCCATCACTGTCGCCTTGCATGTCGAGGATTAACTCCACTGCACACTGAGATGTGCTGGCAACAGTCATCAGCATGTCCCTCAGCAGTTGGGGATTCATTGCGGCACAAGAAAATGGACGATGGAGAGCGCCTTGTTGAAACCGTTGAAAGGTGGTTCCTGAGGTGGACGGAAACACGGGGATTGCTGGGATATGACACGAAGTATCATGGGTAGTTGGAACAGGATGCAGAATGCCCTGCAAGCAACGCCCCCCTACCACAAGGCATTGCGCCAGATCGGGAAGAGGTGCTCTGTGGAATACCTGCCCTAATGGGCTGCTCTTAATGCCACCTGAAGTGCCGCAAATGTGGCCATGCTATACCGCTGGCGCATCTCAGTGTGGACATGCAATCGCGCTATACCTATTGCTTTATACGGGGACTGCTATAACCAAAAGCACTATAATCCTGTAAGTGTAACCATGCCCAGAGAGGGAAGGCTGTACTAGAGGACCTGGGCAGCTTTAGATACAGTACAGAAGTATCCGCATCTTAGCCTTGGAAGCAGAAATTGGCTTTTCCTTTCCAGATTTATTTACTATTCAAAAAGGGAGTCTAGCACCTGCCTTCCGAATTTGAACACCCTCAAAATTCAGGAGTGCTCAAACTCAATTTAGGCTGTTGCTACTTCATTGCCCCCAAATCAAATATACTGATCCACTAGAAAAAGTAGGATAAAATTGAGCAATAAATGCTGGCATCTCCCCTGTGCTAACTAGGGCTGGAACTTCTAATTTCAACCGCCATTATCATTTTTATTTTTAGTTTTGTTTGTTTAAAAGGAAGACAGTGTTACTGCATTGGCAAATTCCCCACAGAAATGAAGAGTGGAACAAAAGACTAACAAAGACACCTCAACTTTTCCTCATTTACAATATGAGGTCTTATAATATGGATCCGGATATGCTCCAATCACACAAGCTGAAAATTGTTCCACTTTACTGCTGTTTTGTAACTATGCGGGAACCAATCCTGTCTGTGTTCTGTGCACATCCAAAATTCCTATTGAATTCAGAAGTGCTTGCTTTTGTAACCATACTACCTGATATTTTCAGCCCA
This sequence comes from Dermatemys mawii, assembly GCA_007922305.1. Taxonomy (NCBI): domain Eukaryota; kingdom Metazoa; phylum Chordata; order Testudines; family Dermatemydidae; genus Dermatemys; species Dermatemys mawii. The sequence goes on from ML677351.1 coordinate 7,525,660, forward strand.
GGTAAGCTAACCAGGTTTACATTTTTAGAATTTGGTGGGAAGCCTCTCAGAAAAAGTTAGGTGCTGTAGGAGGTGTTGCTTATTCACTAGGTAATGTAAGACCTTCCTGTTACAACAGTAAACCAGTGCAGCATAGAATGCACTTTGCTCCTAGAGTCTAGAATGGGGTCCCTTAAAGAAAGGCTCTCACTCACTTCAACAGGCTTTGGACAGAACTTGTTATACACAGGGTAACTCCACTGTCTTCATAGGGTCCTGGTCCCACAGCGGAGGGTGGGCATGTGAGCTCATTGCAGAGTTGCTGCTCAGGGAACTCCAGCCACCAACATAATTCAAGCTGCACTTTCTGCACGACCCTGTGCTAGCTGAGGAGTGTGTGGGAACTGGTGGCCTCTGCTGCAGGTGCTGGCATCTCAGGTACTTAAAGCCATGGCCTGGAGGAGGGAAGTGCCTTACTGCAGAGTCTGCAGCTGTCTCAGGACAGCACTGATTTAGAATCCATAGTGCCGCCGTTGCAAGGTTCAAGTATGCTTAGCCATGGAATTGCCATCCCTCCTTACAGTAGTAACAGCAGCTATCTAAGACTGGCAATTGACCTCATGACTGTAGCAAGAGAAGCTGTAGATGGCTCTGTGACTACTGGGGGCCATTAAGCTAGGAACAGATAAAGAAATTGGAGTTACCCGCTAGGAACAGAGGTGACCCAAAGAAAAGGAATATCAAGGGAAGCAGGGGAAGAGGAAGCAGGTCAGGCTTTTGGGGGAGAATAGTGTCCAAGATAGAAGGGAAACAGGCATGGAGAGATGTGGTGACCAGGTAGTAGACTAGTAGGAGCAGAGGGAGAAAGGCTAATGACTTCCCAGGGGCTAAATCCTCACTTTGGGGAAATGGTGTTTGCAAGTGGCTTGCTCAAATGGCAGGATGGGTGCTGAGGGAGGCATTTGTCAAAACTGATCAGGTATCTGCTGACTGTGGAACTTTATTGAGCTGAGATCAGAGCCACATACAGTGACTGGTGACATAGCTATAGAACAGGGATCGGCAACGTTGGCACGCGGGACCGCAGGGTAAGCACCATTAGCGAGCCCCCCCATTTTGTTTATCTGGTGGTTCGCTGATCGCAGCTCCCACTGGCCGCAGTTCGCCATCCCGGTCCAATGGGGACTACAGGAAGCGGTGGCCAGCACAGCACCACTTCCTGCAGCCCCCATTGGACCGGGACAGAGAATCGTGGCCAGTGGGAGCCGCAGTCAGCAAAACGCCAGGTAAACAAAGCGGTGGGGCCTGCTAAGAGTGCTTACCCCATGGTCCTGCGTACCAACGTTGCCGATCTCTGGTATAGAAGGTCTGAATGAAAAAGGAGATAAATCTGTGAGGAGTTTCCCTGATCACTATGCAAGTTCTGCTCATTGTGGACCCTTCACATGGGTGTACAGCTCAATGAGAAAAACTGAAGGCTGAGGGAACTGTGTCTCGCAGTACATGTAGTCATGCAGAGGTGTGTGATCAAAATTCAAAATGTCTCTGAGATTCAGAACCAGGTATACTATGGCACCAATGGCACTGCCACACCAAGCCCACACTCGGAGCCCACAATGACTATGTGAGGGCCCACAAATATGATTGGCACTGGGCCCATAAAAGGTTAATCTGGCCCTTCCTTTAGTGCAAAGACTTAAACCTGGTAAAGACAAAGAGACATGACTGCAGCTCCTACATCTTCCACTTTTGCCAGTTTGAGATGGGGAGTCACGTAGAAGAAAGGAGATGCTGTCAGGGTATGCCATGATCCTCCTGGATTCAGGAATGGTTCCTGACCCGCATGAGTAGCTGATCATAGAATAAACTAACCTGAAGATGAACTCTGATCTGTCAGACCCAAGATATAGGAGGCACAAAGATGACTAAAATGCTGTTTCCCCCTCTGTTCTTGCACCAAACATAGTTCAGTCAAACTAGAGAATCTGGGCCACGGTGGTGGAGTCACAGTAATTTTAGAAGTGAATATACTGTGTATTGAAGTTTTTTGTAGCCATAACACAGTGGTAGATCTGAGTAGTTTGTCCTTTTAGGCAGCAATGGTCTCAGAAAGTGATAGGAGGAGCCAGGATGCTGTTTTTTTCTACAAATACAGAAAAAAAAGCATGAGTCAGTAGGACTCTAATATGTACTTGCTTGTTAACATCAGTGATTGGCAATTAGAGGTACCAGGTGGGTTAGGCAATATCCTTTTGGCCCAACTTCTGCTGATGAGAGAGAAGCTTTTGAGCTTACACAGAACTGATTGACAATGTTATTTACTTGTTATAATACTTTTTTTTTTTAAGTAATGTTATCGTTTGAAGAAAACAGTGCACTAGAAGTGTCAACTAATCTGTTTAGGGTCTGATTCTGTAAACATGTACATGGGAATAACTTTACAACAATAAGTAGTTCCATTGACTTTTCTTTGCATGACTTCTCCACTTAGTAAATTTATTCATACTGTGTGCCAGATCCTCAGCTGATGTTAGTCACCATAGCTCCATTAATCTCAATAAAATCCACCTATGCAATGGACCTATGATGATTTACATCAGCAGAGGATCTGGCCCTGTAAATGTTTTCAGGATCAACCCCTTAGCTAGAAAAAGCATGTGTATGTGTAGTGGGAGGGATATATGTATTGCACCCTGAATTATATCTGAAATAAAAGTTTGTCAAAAGTTTCAGTTTCAGAAATAGCATCTGAAACATCTAAAATCTTTATAAATGTTTTAAAAGCTTTCACGAAGCCAAAAAGATCTCTGTAGGTTCATCCATCCCTGTTCTGAAGTTCCCTGTGGGCACACTACTTCATAGGCACTATTTTCCCCACTGAAACAGACTATATCTTTTAATGTTAAAAGCTGTATTGTTATTAACTCTTACACCAAACACTTGATTCATTATAATATAACTAGAGCATCTTTTATAGAAGCCAGCTGGGTAAAATCACTATAGAGCTATAACAAACAAAATATGCCATCAAGCAAGTTAATTTTCAAAGATTCCAGTTATTTTTTCTGATAAATCTGGTATGATCCCTATAATATTCTTTCAAGTAGCACCAAGCAGAGTTATTGGCCTCTTCTTTTCAAACTTTCTCCCCTTCTCTTTTTCTTGTTTTTCCTTGGGGCCTCTGAATCATGGTGAGCACACAAGAGAACTGAGAGAATCTGCACTATTTTGTCTTTTTTCCATCTCTAGCCATCTACAGGGTTGCCATTAAAAATATTCTGAAATACATTTGAAAATTTAAAGCTTGGGACCAAATCCTGCTCCCGTTGAAGTCAATGGCCAATTTTCCCACTGCATAGATTCAGGGGAGAGACATTCCTCAAAATAAAGTTACCAAATGAGCTCTTCATTTGAACTGAAAACCACCATATGATGATCCAAAATACTCATTCTATTGTCAGCTATGTGTTATAGCCTATCGTCTTAAAATAAGCTACAGCCCATCTGTAATTTATCTTAAAAGAAGTTTGTCAGTTTAAAGAAAAATATTTTCATTCCTTTTGTGCTGTATGTTTCTAATACTGCATTAAGCTGTTAAAGGAGACATTACAGCCTTCCTTAGCTTCTCTTCTTGGTGGCATTGCCACCACTGAGTTTTTATTATGCAAATTATTGCAATCTGGTTAGCTCCTTCCGTCTCTTTTCTTAACAAAAGGGGTCCGCAAGTGCTAATCAAAATGTTGCAATTTACATATTAATGAAGTTTTCATAATGACATTTGCTTCATATGCAGTGTGAATGGAGACTTTTTACTCTTCTTCTGAGCAAGCACCACTATTTTGATCTGTATGAAGTAGCTGAGATACATTTTAAAACCAACCAACAAGTGTAATATTGCTACATATTTTTTAAATCCTGATAGTGAGACACTGCAGCATTTGAAGTTAAAACGTAACATCACTGTTGCCCATGGACTTATTGTTAGCACACACACTCCCTTCAAGTGGTTGTTGCAATCATACTGTAAAACGCTAACAGCTCATTTTCTGTTGAGGATGCTGAGTATAACTGAGTAGTTAATCATTTTCAGGTAAAGAACAAAACTCTACTATCAAGTGTTGAAAGGCAAATATTGTTTTATCTGTACAAATACAGTTTCACAAAAGCTGATCAATTCCTTAGGTGAAATGTTTACTATTCGTGCCACTTTCCTTTTTGATACTATATTTTGAAATACAAGACAGACTGGTTACAATATCAGAAGTTTATAGATTTTGAGGCCATAAGGGATCATTGTAATCGTCTATCTTGACCTCACATGTAACACAGGCCATTGGACTTTCCTGAATTCCTGCTTCAAGTCCGATAGCTGTAGTTAAACTAGAGCATCTTTATGGAAAAAAATCCAGTCTTCATTTAAAGCTTTCCAGTGACGAAGCCGCCACTACAATCCTTGCTAAGCTGTTCAAGTGGTTAATTGCTCTTTTAATCAAAATTTTGTGCCTCATATCCAATCTGAATTTGTCAAGCTTCCACTTTCAGCCATTGGTTCTTGTTATACCTTTGCTGCAATTTAAGCCCATTGCTTCTTGTCCTATCCTCAAGAGGCAATGGGCTTAGGTTGGATGTTAGGAAAAACTGTGTGTCAGGGTGGTTAAGCGCTGGAACAAATTGCCTAGGGAGTTTGTGGAATCTCCATCATTGGTGATTTTTAAGAACAGGTTAGACAAATACCTGTCAGGGATGATCTACAGAATACTTAATTCTGGTCTGAGTGCAGGGGACTGGACTAGATGATCTCTTGAGGTCCCTTTTGGTCCTACACTTCTATGATTAAAGAGCCTTCTGTTTCCCATGTGTTATTTATACAGGCATGTCGCGTCTTAGGCATATTTAACATATGCAATTTCCGCTTTACACGTTCTGCAAAAACAACAAAAGAAAGGAGAATTTTTTTAAAAAAAAAACTTCCTGCAGGGGGCACAATTTCACCTCCCACCGAAGTGAATGGGTTCTGGCTATACGTGGTTTCCGCTTTACGCGGTAACCGCGGAACAGAACCCTCGCGCAAGACGCGACATGCCTGTAGTCTGATCAAGTCACCTCTTAACCTTCTCTTTGAATAACTAAATAGATTTAGCTCCCTGATTCTCATTATAAGGCACATTTTCCAATCCTTTATTCATTCTCAATCCTCTTCTCTGACCTCCCCCAACTTATCAACACCCTCCATGAAACATTGACACAAGAACTGAACACAGCATTTCAGTAGCAGTAGCCTCAATGCCAGGGGTGGAAATAATATAACCCCCCTACTCCTATTCAGCATTCACCGGCCTATACATCCAAATATCAGATTAGTCCCTTCGGCCACAGCTTCACACTGAGAATTCACATTCAGCTGATTATCCACCTGGGCCCCCAGAGAAGAGAGTTACTGCCTCCCAGGATAAAGTCCTCCATCTTATAAACAGGAGCTACAGTTTTGTTCCTAAATTCATGAATTCACATTTGTCTGAATTGAAAAGTATATTATTTGATTGTGGTCAGTTTACTGATCAATCCAGATCACTCTGCATAAGTGACTTATCCTTACCCCTTTGTGTCATCTGCAAACTTAAACATAAGGCATTATTCATATTCTTTCAGGTCATTGATAAAAATATTAAATGGCATTGACCCAAGAACCAATCCTTGCAGACCCCACTAGAAATGATGATTTCTGATGATTCCCCATTTACACTTGCATTTTGAGACCTATCCATCTAACGTGTGCCATTTAAGGTTGATTTTGTACCATTCTAGTTTCTTAATCAAAATATTGTGTAATTCCAAGCCAAATACCCCACAATATACCTAGACTTCTATAACCAACACTTATCTTTTTGGTTATGTGGACAATTCTTTATTGTCAAAATGAGGTCTAATAGAGACTTCTCCCATGTTGGATTGTGTCATAGAGCTGGGAGCTAGCAGGTATCCAGCACTCTGATCACTCTAGCACTAATTGGTTTCCCCAGAGCAGTCTAATTGTAGGATAGACTAATTATCTAATCAGGCTGGATGAGCTGAAAGATTAATTAGTCCATTAGCTATGGGCTGGTAAAAAGACATAGAAAGGAAGTGCAAAAGACCAGAGCTTACTGAACCAGACTTAGATCTCAAGGAAGAGAAGCTTTTTCTTTTGGTTCTGGGGGGAAAGGCTGATGGTATAAGAAACACTATAAATAGTATTGCCCATGGAACCATAAAGCTGTCAGTGTAAGGATCTGAAATAAAACTGCACAGCATAGATACCTAACTAGTGGAGTGTGAGTGGTTTCTGAGAGGGTAGAAGTCAATAGCTGAGCATGTTCTGCTACATGGGTGCAGTACGTTTTGCCTTAGAATACGGTAATTTATACAGTTTAGAAATTCCAAAGGTATTTTATTACCAACAGCATGAACTCCGCAGGGTATGTCACTCAAATTGAAGTCCCCCATAATAATGCAATATTTTCCCCTGAGCAATAGATGGGCAATTTCTTTAGCACCTATCCTTTGCTCTAGTGCAAGTTGGTGGTTGGTAGCAGACACCAGTTTGGACTTTCTCTACTTTCTCTGTTAGGCTTTTGTTTCATAAGGAGTCAAGATCACATACTGCCAAGTTGTCAGTGATGTGGAAACAGGCAATGCCATTTTTTTATACAAAGTTCTATTAGACTTCCACTTTTGCCCCCTCAGTCATAAGCCACTGATAGGACTCAGTGACTCAGTAACAGATAATACCAACCTTTTTTTTTTTTTACACCTTTGATCGGAATCCAACAGAAAATCCTATTTGAATGGATGTTTTTACCCTTATTAAAGAAGAAGTGCAGTACTTGCCAATGATGGGGATACCTTTCTTTATGACAAACATTAGAAAGAGGTAAATTGCAAACAAAGCAGATACTGTCTTTAGTCTTACTCCTGCTCCACTGAACTCAATGGCAGATTTACTTTCACCCTATGTAATTCCTACTGTATGTTGGACTGAAAAATTTCTCCACTGAATGGCTGATATGATCATAAGCAGTGAAAAACCAGGTAAAGAACAGAGAAAGCATTCTTTGTCCACCAAAGCCTTAGATTTCTTCTGAGAGTGAGAATGGAGTTGAATCCATTACCTTATTTTCATTGATGGATTCATTTGACTGTTTCCACCAAAACTCAGGTACTTCTTTTCTAGGCCCTCACTCACATACTGAGTAAATGGAGTCCTCTGACCTATATGTGGTCTATTCTCAAACACTGACTTTTGATTTCATCACTTAACTGTGCTTGTTTCTTGAAAGTATATGGATCAAGTGCTTCCACAGATGGTTCAAAATATATATTTGGCACTGTGCCCTTCAGAGTGGGATTTCACTTTAAGTCTTCTCCCACTGAAGTCAATGAGAGTTTTACCATTGACTCCAATGGAATCAGAATTAGGCCGTTTAAAAAATAACTTTCACCCCTAATGTATACACACATTATGTTGTGGTTGGCATTCATTCTAAGTGGCCTGAAGTACTGGAAAATGCATGACAAAATTGTCAAAGTACCATGGAATACATCTGCTTCATCAAGTTACCTGAAGAAGTTGTCTCTGATAGCATTCCTCATTCAAACATTCCTAAGGGGAACAAATTCACTGAATCACTCTGGCTCTATTACTTGCACAGCATCAAAATGGCCTAATGAAACTCTTTGTATGAATATTCAAAAGAGCATTTGAGACAAAACTACATTGAACCCTGCAATACTCATGAAGATTTTCTATTTTTGTTCAAATCTACACAACTTTCCACCAGTGAGGAAACTCCAGCTGAGTTATATCTAAAACATCAGTTACCTATTGGATTTGATCTGCTTAGAACAGATCCAGCAAAAGAAATGGAAGGAGAGCAGCACAAAGTTTAAAGCATTCCTGGACAAATATACTCTACAGGGCTTTGGCATGAAATTACAGGGGAGGAAGTAAATGAAGGAGAAGCATATTGGTAGGAAGGTGTAGCAACCAGAGACATACTTTGCTGAGATATTACAGGGCTTACTCAAGATCACATGCTGGCAATCTGTTGTAAGAAAAAGTTTCAGATAAGAATGAAGCAGATAAACATATTTTCAGAATTTGAGGTGCTCAGAGGTAGAGAAGTAGTGGGGAAGAGCCAGAACAATGGAGAGGTGGAGCTTGATCAGTAGGTATCTGGAGAAGCCTGACTGGTGGGTAGGAACTGAAAGGAAGAGAGGCCCTAGCATAGTAGCTAGAGAACTCCTTGAGCTAGGGTTTAGGGGGTTCTACTGCATTAACAGGCACTTCAGTGGAGACATTTGCTGCAGCGGGAAGCTGCTCCAGCAGGGTTTGATAATTTTTTTGCTTTGTAAACTACATCCCTAGTGCTGCAAGACATGGTTAATGTCAAATTCTAACTTGATTCAGGAGGTTCTAGGTTACATATAAATACATTACCTAGCTCTGTTACCTATCCAATTTATCTCACAAAAAAGGACATTTTAAAACTAGGTGCCATGCTATCTGAACATCTTATATTACTTTGTTTTACTTGTGGGGAAAATAATCCCATATATCTGAAAATGACTGGAGGCCAGTCAAAAGCATTTTCTGCAGTGCAGTTTCTTTCTTTTTTTATTTTTTTCGAGAATGCTGCTTTTACTAACAACATTCCAACTACGGAAAGGTATGTGTGACAGTAAACACTGTCTCAGATGCAAGTCACACATTTTGGTGGTCCACAGCTATTATAGGAATGTGCACAAGTGCTGGTGGCGTGTGACAGTGGTAGATATCTTTCTTACAGGCCAGCAGAAATCCTCATGTTCCGAGGTACTCAGATACTGTCAGGGTGAAACTGGTAAATCTGGAAATTGAGGGTGTGGGTGAAGCTCTTTCATGAAACATAATTTCAGTGAAGGAGGAATGGTAGTTGGGTTTGTGACTGGGATCTAGCAAACACACTATGTGGATGAAACTTTGGATACAAAGGACATTGAAGATTAGCCACACCATAAGAGAGAGCTTGCCAGGTATCCAAATAAAAGTGTGGGATCAGCAAACACCTTACTCAGTTCTGCTTTTCAAAGACAAGAGAAGCTGTTTGAGTCCACATCCTGCATCAGACGTACAGATCATTGAGCAAAACAATTGCTTTTCCCCTCACCCAACACTGACTTCCCAGGCTGGATTTAAAATCCTATTTCAAATTACCTATGACCCACTGTTAACAGAAACTTATTCTTATTGTGGTGTGTGCCTCTGGGAGCATCTGAAAAGTCAAAAAAATTCCAGTTGAACCTTGGCAGGAGGCCATGTGATTGACATTTCCATTGTAAGACTTTGTCCATGTCATTTCAAGAGCCAACTAAATTTTGCCTTATCTGCAGGTTATCATTCTTATAAGATTCATCTCATTCTGGTGGGAGCTTGATTTAAGGCTTTAAAACTTAGCTAGCCTCAAACTGATTTTGCAAGGTCACAAGCACTGCCAATTTGTTCTATAGTACAGAATTAAAAGATTGAGTGCCCGTCCCTTCAAGGTCCTAGCAATGGTTAGATGTGTCTCCTTTTCAATTAGGTCAATTTTTAAGGCTGTCAGCAACTCTCACTTCTCTCTAATGGTTCACTTCCCAATATTTCTTCCAGATGTACAATCTGGGCAAAAGTTTGCATTGCTCCCACTTGGAAGACCTTTGAAAGTCTTCCTAAATATTATATTCAGATCCATATAAATTCTAAGGGGAGTCATTTTTGTCAAGTCGGGTAGGATTTGCCTTACAGAAAATCCTTGCTGGTCTAAATAATCCCTCTTCACATAGGAGTCTGATATAGCAGAATTTGTTCATTGCAGAAAACTCCTATTTAACTTTATGGACTAAGAAATCATGTGTGTGCTCGCAAACTAAAGGCCCACACCCACAAAAATTATTGCTTAATATTGAGAGTCATTGATATGAAGCAAGCGTTATTTGTGGTGGTAATCCTTTACAGGATCCAGGCCTGATGGTTTTCATTAGAAATAACTGATCTTATCTTTTATCTCATGGGTCCTTCCACTCTACATGTTGAATACCTTGCACAGCATTCAGCGCTGTTCAGATTAGAAATGTGCAGAGTATACAGTTTCCAAGAAACATTTAAACAATCATAAGCTTTAGACTGCTGCAGTGATCACTGAATGCCTCGAAAGAGAATTGTAGTTTATTCTTATCCTTTCCAGTTGTTATAGTTATACATGTTCCACTCAACAGTTACTCCCTAAGAGGTGCAACCAATTAAACTAGGATTAAAAGATACACATGGATGTGTTTGGTTATTTGTATTGAGGTAGCACTTACAACGCTTCATCATTGTGCTAGACATTATACAAAAAGAGCAAAACAATTTGCCCCCTACTCTAAGGAGCTTACAATCTAAGTAAAATATTATTTCAATAGTTGTAGCTCAGCAGCATAATAATCAGCATTACAATAACACCCATAGTCTATAACAGGGATCAGCAAGCTTTGGCATGCAGTGCACTGGGGTAAGTCCCCTGGCGGGCCCAGCTGGTTTGTTTACCTGCTGCGTCCAGAAGTTCAGCCAATCACAGCTCCCACTGGCTGTGGTTCACTGCTCCAGAATAATGCAGGCTGCAGGAAGTGGTGGCCAGCACATCCCTCAGCCCGCGCTACTTTCTGCAGCCCCCATTGACCAGTGGGAGCTGTGATTGGCCAAACCTGTGGACACTGTAGGTAAACAAACCAGCTCGGCCCACCAGGGGTCTTATTGTGGTGGGCTGCTGGCCAGAGGTTGACAATCCCTGGTCTATAAGAAGCTGTCCACACACAAGATCCATTACAATCCCTTCCACAAAAGACTTTAGGCCCCAGTTCAGCACTTAAGAATGTATACAACTTAAAGCTTGTCAGGAGTCCCATTAAATTAATAGAATTACTCTTGTGATCAGGACCCAGGATCAGGGCCTTAAATATCAAAGGATCTCTCCTTTGAAAAGTTAGATTTATTGATGTTTAACTAGTTAATGTTAAGTCAGCAGGAATCTACCTTTAATTTTTAACTCTAATGTTTTCCACAAGAAGAAATTCTTGGGCAGTCCTTCCAACAAGTCAAGGCCTCGCTATTGCATCATACATATAACTACGAGCAGTGTGTGCTGGACTATCTCTGGCTGGTATTTATTATACAGTACATCTTCATTCCATCACATTGAGTTATCCTGGACACCATATACTATGCCCTCAACAATACAATAACCTTCTTTTGTAAAGGTCACTGAAAATGAACATAGTAAACTAGGTGAAGCCTAGCCAGTGACTTGTACAGAAACAATAGCTTTTTCTTTTTGTCTTTTAGTTCCTCCATTGAGGCACCCCTTAACATGCTTAGCTTTCTTAATGCCTCCGTATACAGTTGGTATAAATTAAGGATTAGTGTATACAAATCCATAAAAAAATCTCTCTTTTCTGGTTGCTAATGCCACAACTTTCCTGTACATGGTTTATATGGGTTTCTTCTCGCCTTATACTATACATTCTTTGGGGCAGAGGCTGTGTTTATTCTGTTTTTACAGTGCCTATTTCAATGGGATCCTGATCCATGGCTGGCGCTCCTAGATGCTACAATAACATTAAATACACACACACACACACACACACGTAAGACTACATGAGTTCTTGATAAAACTCTGAAGGGAAAAAAGTCAGACTTTTTTTTTTATTATATATAGCTGTGACAGTCCATACATATCTATGTTCACCCCTTTGACAAGACAGATACACTTTGTACAAAGTATGCCTTGTAAAGTATTATTTGAAAACTCAGTTTGCTTGGTCATTATTGTCCTGGTAAAATGTGTGCGGCAACATTGCATGTAAAGTTGTCAGATTCCTCTGCATGGTATTGCTAAGACATGTTCGATGTCCGGAGAGCAACCATAAACCAGTTCTTCAGTGACAAAAGTGAAACTGACACCTCATCCAGGTGTCAAGGAAATGAAATAGACCATCACCCAGTTAAGCAGCCACTTTCTGGCAAGACAGAGGGCATGGATGAAAAGAAAATCTACAACTTGTGTTTCCCATCTACACAGACTATCTCCTGAACCTCAGCTGAAGGTGATTCTCAAAGAAGGGAGAGCAGACACTCTAAATTATCTCTCCCTTTCTGTCTTCCCACAGCATCAGCAACACCTGAAGAACAAGGAAGCACCATTGGAATGGGGAAGGATCCTGACAGAAAGAAATTCATTCAGTAAGCCTGTTGAAACATGTGGATATAGAGAGACATTTGCTCTGAATTCGTTGAACTTGCTGAGTTAGGCATTGGTTGCATTTTACCTTTTTGTAACCAATTCTGATTTTTATGCCTCATTACTGGAAATCATTTAACATCTTTCTGCAGTAAAATTTGTTTTAGGTTTATCTAAACCAGTGTGTTTGAGAAGCTTCATTTGGGATAACAGGATTCATTCATATAATTTTCTATTAGTAAAATGATGGACTTTATGAGCTTGTATTGTCTAGGAGAGAACTGGGCAGTACAAGATGTATATTTCTGGGGAAAGTCTGAGACTGGGAATTTGCTGGTGTAATTGATGAGCGGTTGGTTATAACACTCATATAATAACTGGGATTAATTTACGTGCTGGAGTATGTGTGGAAGCAAGGCCAGGAATGGTTTTCTCTCACAACAAAACAGTGTAATAGGTACCCTAGGTTGGGGAACTGAGAGAACACAGATGTTCATCTGTCCAGATTGTACCCCATGTAATGTCACAAATAGGTCACCCTGTAAAGGATTAAGAAGTCTCACTACTATACGCAGGTAAAAGGACGTGAGTGGGCACCTGGCCAAAAGAACCAATGGGAAGGCAAGAAATTTTTAAAATAGAAAAGACACTCCCCCGATGTCTGTCGGTGGTTGTTCTCCTGGGGAGAGGCAGATAGGGCAACAGCTATGCTGCAGAAAGCTTTGTGCTTAATCCTTGTAGTTGCTCTTTTAAAATCTAGCAATCGCTTGTGTTCCCAGATAATTTTTTTTATTAAAAAGAAGAAAGAAAATATATCTTTTTTTAAGAACAGAATTGGATTTGTGTGTCTTAAGAGGTTTGTGCATGTTGTTTAATTAGCTGGTGGCAACAGCTTATTTCCTTCCCCCCACCTTCTTTCTCAGCTCTTCCCTGGATTGGGGATGAAAGAGCTTAAGGGACCCCAGAAGAAGGAATTCCCAGGTGTGCCTTCCTGGGCTCTCAAAGGAGTGCTGCACTTCGGTGGTGGCAGCATCTACCAATCCAAGATCAGAGAAAAGCTGTAACCTTAGGAGTTTAATACAAGCCTAGAGTGGCCAGTATTAATTTTTAGAATCCTTATGGAATCCCACTTTCTGTGCCAGAGTGGGAATTAGCCTTGGCAAATGCTATGTTCAGCTGACTGATCCAATAACCTAGTAGTCAAATCCCCATAGTCTTGGTTACCAACGATTCATTATTTGTTGCTCTCTTTCCAGCTTTGGAACCAGTAGCAAAGTTTGATATTCACAAGGGTTAGTACTAGGAATGGTCTAACCTAACATCAGTTATGTGGCCCAGAGGGTAGACATCATGCTATTGAAATCTGAAGGTGATGCTAATGGTGGAGAGGTTGCGGACACTACACAAGAATAGAGCTTGATAAATATTCCGACCATTTTTGAGCTATTTTAATCATACTGTGAACAATTTTTCTGGTGAACTGACTACATTCAATGTACCTCAGTCCATAATTTACAGCTCATGGCAAAAATAAACCACGTACTTCGAGAATTTGCCAAGAGGCCTTACTGAGACTAGACACAACCTGACATGGTGATTTGTGAGGTGCAGTCTTCTAATTGGTCATAAAGCATTTGGAAAGTGGCTATTCGTCATCATTAAAAGGTCTCTGTATCCTCAGTAACCCATATCTCAGAATGTAGGGAGACCTAGAAACCCGAGTGTGTGCATAGGCAACTGGAGAAAACTGGCTTGGAAAGTGGAGATAGCTATTTTGGATCGGGGAGAGGAAAGGTCTCGATAAGCAAACTGAGTTAAGTAAGATGCACATGTAATCCTTTCATCAGGTGCTGTTGGCAGCAACAAGGGCTAAAGGTCATCTTAAAACTAAGATACCACTGGCTTGATCCCCTACCTAGAATTTCTGGGATCCCTGAATACCTTCCCTGACTGCCCTCAATAGTCAATACTTTGCTACTCAAGCTTGGGTGTGTATGCAACAAGCAAAATTTTGTTAGGGAGTAAGAGAAAACAGCAACAACCTATATAAATAATCAGTGGAACACTTGCATGGTAACTTCGGCAGTAGCCCATTATCTCAGTTTCCCACCTACCAGCATGCAAGTGTCCCTTTTACCATGTCTCTTTCCCCTCCCTCTGCCACTAAACCTCACTCACAGTGTTGTGACATTGGGTAGTGGAGGTCCAGAGTCCTAAGGCAGATTCAGGCAGACTGATCTTCAGGTCCTTAGGATGTGCAGTTCAGTCCTGTCCTGTCCTGAGGCTTCACCAAACTGACCTAGCTATAGTGACTTCAATGTTATGTAATAGCTGGGTAGGAGGGGTCCACCAGAGTTCACTCAGCTCAGCTGCAGCATCAAAGATCCTTCCCTCTGACAACCATCAAGAAACTACCTCTGCATTATCTCCCATCATCAGAAAGTTCTCCAAAGGATTCCAGGGGAGAGGAACTGATTGCATATAGGACTCTTGAAGAGGGCCCTTTCCCTAAGGATGCACTATTTGCTATAAGGTAGGAACTCATGTCCCCCCATTCCCTCCTCACTACCCAACACATTCTAACTCTGGGTACAGTTATGAGGACTCAGAGGGTCCCTGGAGGAACGCAACTCTGGCCATTGTTCCCTCTGTTCACCAACAGGTAGGAGAGGATAGCTCCTTATTTAAGCCACAGTGCTTGCTTTTACACACACACACACACACACCCCTCTTAGCATAAAGCAATGGTAAACTGAGAAGAAGAATGATCAGAGAAGAGATTGTTTTCATGGGACAGAAGCTATATGCTTCTCTGTAAAAGAATGGAGAATGATGTATCTAGTTTAGTTAATAGACGTGTAAATTTAAAGTGTTATGTTAACTTTTAGTTTTACTAGTTGTATTACCATTGTGTGGGAAATTTCATGTAGTTGTTCTCAAGAAGATTATGTCCTGGAGACCAAATTTAGACTTCTTGGTTAGAGATTAAAGTCCAGGATCACCATGGTAGCATTCTCTAAAATGATTCCAATTCCATATGCAGGCCAGTTAGAACAGCAGGGTGTCAAGGTGTGGATGACATGATGGTGTTGGGAGGAAGGACTTATAGTTAGTAGGAACATGTACAGGAAGATTGGGATCCACCTAAGCCAGGTGCCAGCAACCTTTGGCACAGGGCCCATCGATAATCCACTGGTGAGCAAGACATTTTGTTTATGTTGACCATCTCCAGGCACAGCCCCCTGCAGCTCCTAGTGGCTGCATTTCGCCATTCCTGGCCAACAGGAGCTCCAGGGTAGGGAGTGCGGGCATGTATAGATGGCATTCACCCAAAAGCTCTGAAAGAACTCAGGTATGAAGTTGCAAAACTACTAACTGTGGTATGTAACCTAGCACTTAAATCAGCTTCTGTACCACATGACTGAGAGATAACAAATGTAACCCAAATTTTTTATAAAAGCTCCTGAAGTGATCCTGGTACTTACAGGATGGTAAGCCTAACTTCAAAACCCAAACAAGTTGGTCAAAACTATAGTAAAGAGCAGTATTAGACACATGGGTGAAAATGATACGTTGCGGAAGAGATAACACAGCTTATATAAAGGGGAAATCATGCCTCACCCATCTATTAGAATTCTTTGCAGGGGTCAGCAAGGGTTATCCAGTGGATATAGGGTACTTGGACTTTCAGAAAGTCTATGACAAGCTCCATCACCAAAGGCTCTGAAGCAAAACAGGCAGTCCTGGGATAAGAGGGAAGGTCCTTTCATGGGTAAGTAATTAGTTAAAAGACAGGAAACAAAGGATAGGAATAAAAAGTCAATTTTCACACTGGAAGAGGTAAGTAGTGGGGTCCCCAAGGATCTATACTGGAAACAGTGCTGTTAAGCATATTCATAAATGAATTGGAAAAGGGGACAAAAAGTGAGGTGGCAAAGTTTACATATGATACAGCTGCTTTAAGTCCAAAGCAAACTGCAAAGATTTACAAAGTGATTTCTCGAAACTGGGTAACTGGGCAATAAAATGGCAGATGATATTCAGTATTGCTAAATGCAAAATAATGCATTTTGTATGTATAGTTGGGATTATATTTTACAAGTGATGGGGTCTAAATCAGCTGATACAGCTCACGAAAGATCTTGGAGTTCATTGTGGATAATATTCTAAAAACATTTGCTCAATGTGCAGCAGCAGTCAAAAATGGACTGCTAGGAACCATTAGGAAATGGATAGAAAATAAGACAAAATACCATAATGCCGCTATATAAATACATGGAACACTCACAATTTGAGTAGTCTATATCAAACAAGGCATTTGAATTGGAAAAAGCACAGAGAAAAGGGCAATATAAGTGATTGGGGGATATAGAAATTGTTCCATTAGGAGAGATTAAAGACACTTGGACCATTCAACCTTAGAAAAGAGATTACTATGGGTGGACATTATAGTGCTCTATAAAATCATGAATAAGGCTAAGATTATATCATGGAGGTCAAGGAATCTGTGACTTTTGTGACATTTTACACTTCAGCCCTGGGAGGCAATGGCAGGGAACTCTGGAGCTCCATGAATTTTTGTTTATTGCCCATGACCCATTTGTGACTTTTACTAAAAATAACTGTGATAAAATCTAAACTTTCACCATTGGCCATACCGTCTCAAAAGATTTGTATGTACAGAGTTAGCCATTAGATACCCCATAAACTCTAAGGAGCAGTACTGATGGGTCAAGAATTTCTGGAGCCTAAGCCCCATTCAGCACCCCTGAAAATCTGAATTATTTAGGAAGCTGCAATGCCCAAAGACTTGCTCAGGGCACTCTTGTTTCTTATGGTTGGTTTTCCTAACAGGGAATACAGACTGTTTCACATAACTCTGATAACCAGTCGCATAGTTGGAAAACAAATTCTGAGTATCGCATGTTGAAATTAATACTTTCTATGAACAATTCATGAGCCATCTATAGTCTGAAGTGCCCTTATCATCTGTTTCAATGATTTGAATAACGAACATATTCAGAAAAAAATGATCTGTTTGCAGACAGTTGGCAAACAAAAAGTAATGTTACATTTGACATATAAACTGTTTGCAAAAAAGTAATTCAACTAGCTCTAGTCAGAGCAGATAAGAGAGAGAGAATTAACGATATTTGAAACATGGACAGTCAATAACAAACACATTCAGCTAGGGAAAGTTCAAACTAATAATCTTAAAGATGGCCAATGGCAGGGAAACATTCAAACAACAATGAAGCCGGAAGAAAAGACTGATGATAAAATCAGATAAAAAAATTAAACTGAAAATTTCTAAATGTACCTAAGTGACTTAAGAACCTAGGTCCCACTTTCAAAGGTGATTTAGGCATTTAGGAGTCTAAGTTTCATGGGCAAAAATAAATGAGACTTTCATACTTTTAAACATTTTATCCTTTGGCTGCTAAGTCATAGGTTTTTCTAAAACCAATACTCCAGCTTTTATGATAATATGACATGAAAAAAGGACAATACAATTTTCAGCGGCATAACAGGCTGTTCATGGAACCTTTAAATGGTAATAATATTTGGTTACAATTGACTGTGCTGGATTCAGATTGAGAACCTAGAGAAAAGCTCTGAGTCCTCTTTCTAATCTGATTCACTCACACCCAGATTTTCAGAGATATTTAGATGCTGCTGACCTCAGCATTGCAACACTGAACAGATTTAGGATCCTAAATCTCATTTTCAAAAATGATTTAGGCACTTGGGAGCCCAAATCCCAGTTCCTAAATCTTTTTGAAAATAAGATTTAGGATCCTAAATCTGTTAGAGATTGCAATGCTCATTGCAATGGCTAACTACGTTTTAAAAATCTGGGCCATACAATTTTGGGTCATAGAGTTAGTTTTATAAGCAAAATAATTTTACAGACAGTATCATGAATCCTTTATTAACCAAAGTCAACACTGTCCCAAACCATGCTACACTTTTCTTGAGCTGTTCCTAATTTGCCTCCATCAGACTCCTCCTTCCCCTTGTGGTTATGCCTCTCTCTCAGGGCTTCTCTTCTTCCCCCAGAGTTCCTTCTCTAAAGGTATGTCTTCACTACCCGCCAATCGGCGGGCAGTGATCGATCTATTGGGGATCGATTTATCGCATCTCGTGTAGATGAGATAAATTAATCCCCAATTGCTCTGCCTTCGGCTCCTGTAGTCCAACAAGACAAGAGGCGGAAGTGGAGTCGACGGGGGAGCGACCTTGCGCCATAAGGACACGAGGTAAGTCGACCTAAGATACGTCAACTTCAGCTATGCTATTCTCGCAGCTGAAGTTGCGTATCTTTGGTCGACCCCCCACCCCCAGTGTAGACCAGGGCTTACACTAGAGAATGAATACAGACATAAGTATTGCCTTGAAGTGGTTTCCATTATATACAGTGTTTGCAGTTTGGTTCAATGGCTCTCAGCACCCCCCCTGAACAAACTGTTCCAACATCTCTGACTACAGGTCTCCACAATGGAGCCTCCTCTGTCTTCAGTGTCCTAGTTTTACACCAGCTCAGCCTGTTTCTGTCCAGCTAGACTCCATCTTCTATTAAGGCTCTCCTAGCCAGCCTAATTCTCCCCCAGAGGCAGCCGATCAGGTTAATTAACCCTTGTGCAACTACCTTAACCCTTTCAGATGAGTGGTAGGATGAGCACCCTGTCACCAGGCTTACAGATCAGGAGGTGCTATTGTGAAAGAACTCCTGTGACACTCTCATAATTCACGTTACTTGTCTCTAAAGAAATTATGGACTGCAGTGTTCTCTCACTGCACCCACACATTTTTTCCTAATATTTTCTCATAATTGATGTCATGGCCCTATCTCTGACTAATGACATTATGTTTGCACTTTTCCAGCCTTCTCACCAGGGAACTTCAAAAATCATCACCCAAAGACTTAATCAATTTCTACTTTCATTTTCTTGAAATCTCATTATTACAAATTAAGGAAGAGAAAGTACAGGCAGAGACAGTGTTTGAAAGTCTTCCCTTAAAATCATATCTGCTGGTATCTATATTATGATGGATGACAAGAGAGAGATCATTTGATCATTACCTGTTAGATTTACTCACTCTGGGGCACCTGGCATTGGCCACTGTCGGTACTCAGGATATGGGGTTGGATGGACCTTTGCTCTGACCCGGTATGGCCATTCTTATGTAGACTAAGGCCCTGATCCAGTCAGGTACTTAAGCATGTTTTTAACATTAAGTGTATGCCTACACCGGCAGAGTTCTAGCCCTGCTCAGAATGCGCTGAAGGGAAACTGCTGTTGTGTGTTCACACTGTCAGCTGCCTGTGCAATAGCATGTTCACACTTCCAGCAGTATTCGATATTGCCAGGCAGCCATCCCACAGAGCATCTCTTCTTTTGCTGCTAAGAGTTGTGGGAAAATGGAGGGGGTTTCGGGGCATCCTGGATCCTGTCCCAATTCCCCATGATGCATTGCTTCGCATCCCAATAATCCATATGCTTCCGTCCACAATTGGCGCCATCTTTCAACAGTCTGTGTACTGCGTGCTCTGCTCTGCCTCTTCAATCCGCAGGAATGGATCCTGCACTATTGACCAATATGCTGCTCACTCTCTCTAAAACGTATATTTTCAGACATTGTACCTGTTTGGCTTCTCCCTCCATCCGGAGGGAGGGAACAACAAAAGAGAACTACAAACAAATCCCCACCTTACCCACACCCAGATTTGAAAGCATCTTCTTTTATCATTGATCCTTCTGGTCAGGTACCAACTAGGTTATTTGAACTACTTAACCCCTTACAGATAAGGCAATCCAGTACAGTTGCCACGGATACATAAAGGTTGCTACCCTTCCCCCTATTCATGACAGCATCTCACAGACATTAACAAAGACTGGTCCAGAGAGGTACATGACATACGCATCTTTCCAAACACTGGCCTGTTCAGGAAGCTGCAAGCAGGGATTTTCTTCCTGGACCAGAAGATCACTGTAGGGGAAGTCCAACTGCCCATTGTGATCCTGGGAGACCCTGCTTACTCCCTAATGTTGTAACTTATGAAGCCGTACACAGAGCACCTTAGCAGCAGCAAAGAACAGTTCAACAACAGGATGAGCAAGTGCAGAAGGACTGTTGAGTGTGCTTTTGGCTATTTAAAGGCCCGCTGGTGCTGCCTATACGGGAGGCTGGACCTGGGCAATGACAATATTCTTATGTTTATAGCTACATGCTGTATGTGCCATAATATTTGTGAATGTAAGGGTGAAAGCTTCATTCGGGGCTGGGCCGCTGAGGCTCAGCACCTGGAGGCTGAATTTGAACTGCCAGAGACCAGGGCTATTAGTGAGGTACATCATGGAGCTATAAGGATCAGGGATGCCTTGAGACAGCAATTTGAAGCTGAAAGCCTGTAATATTTGTTGCTATGCTTGGGAGTACAGTGCTTGTACTGCTAGGAGGTGATTGTGATTGGTGCAGAGGAAGCACCTTTCAAGGTTTAAGAAAAATGCCTGTTACTTTGCAAGCTTCTGTTTTCTTTCAATTAATGGAATAAAGTTTGCTTTCAAACCAAAACAATTTTTTATTAAACAACCAAATGGAGGAGAGAGACAAAGAAAAAACACATCAGCACTCAGAGGAATGGGGAAAGGGAGGGTCCCAGGAGGAGTTGGGCCCCAGGATGATTAAAGATTTGTGTATGTCCAAGTATCATATCCAACCTTGTCCTTTGGAGTATAGTGCAGCAGGTACTGTATGTCAGCAGGGCTAAACTGCAGAAAGACAGGTGCTGCATGCAGTGGGCACTGGAAGTGCGCAGTGCTGGACTCTGACGGGGGAGGAGTGAAATGCAGCGGGTACAGACTGGAGCCAGGAGATTGATAACTGTGTTGGCGGTGTCTGCGGATGCACAGAAAAGAGTTTTGTGACAGCAGCTGCAGGGGAGGGCGGGCATGGAGCTGCTCAATCTGCAGTGCTAGTAGCACCTGGAGCATGTCCGCTTGGTGCTCCATAATGTTTAAGAGCCCCTCCATGGCTTCATACTGGTGAGCCACTTTCTCATTTCAGTTCCTCTTCCCGCCACTCCTTCAATTCTTGTTTTTCAGCTGTGGAATGCATCATGACATCACGCAGGAAGTCCTCTTTTGTTCTTCGTGGCTGCTGTCCGATTCTATGAAACTGTTCAGCCAGTTATAACAAAGAGGGAGGCTGGGCTCCCAAGGTCATATTGACTTCACAGATATGCAACATTTTACAGAAGCAGTATTGTTTGCAACACAGAGACCATTGATTCAGTGATTTAAAACACAGCCACTGTTCACATACCCATCACTAACTGGCTGACCCCAGGCAAGCACACACCAGCCACAAGGCCCCGCAATATGAAGCGTAACGACAGGGGCACGGGAAATCAGCATTCCAGGACTATACTGGACACTAGGCATGTGGCTCTTGTGGAGAGCCAGCACTGTAGAGTGGGCCTTATAATCATTATTATAATCAATATAATCATTGCTGGCCCCACATTTTTCACAAGCTGTGTTCATTATCTAAGATATCTCTCTGCTGAGGGTGAGCAGAAAATCAAGGAAGGGTCTTCTCCAAGACTGCAGCTGTCACGCTGGCCCTCATATAGCTTGCCTGTGTGCAGCCATGGTTTTCTCCCCTCCCCCGCGTGACAGCAGAGCGGTGTGGGAAAGTTAACCTTAATGTGGCATGAAACAAAGCAACTCTGCCAAAAAACCTGTGCCAGCAGATTGCCCAGTATTTTCTATGAGAGTTCTATGGAAATCTCTGAGATTGATAGATTCCCATGAAGTAAGGGGATCAACACTCTGTCAATCCACTTCTCAGACTAGGCATGTGGTAGTACGCACATAATACAGACACAAGCCAGCTTTCTTTAACCCTCCTGCCCCCAACAACTCGCTTCAGTATTTCCCAAAATCAAAGCCACTTACCAGGGGCCTCCTCTCCTGTTTGCACTTTGCTAAGCTCTGGCAGCTGTGACTGGCTAGTCTCCTATGGGGTAGAGAAGAGCTCCTGGCTGCATGCATCTCTAACCTCTGAATTGTCCTATGCCTCTGGGTGCCCTCCCCCTCCACATCCTCGTGCAATATTTTCTCCTCCTGGCTCAGTCCACTCTCGACTGGCATGTGAGCCACCGAAGTATCCACAGTGGCCTTCACAGTGGAGGTAGGGTCACCACTAAGTATCTCGTCCAGCTCAACTGGAAGCTTGTAAAAGCACTACTGGCGCAGTTATTTGCCTCCCATGACTTGTGGTAGGCTTTCCCCAGGTCCTTCACTTTGACCCTGCACTGCAGTGTGTCCTGATCATGGTCCCTTTCTGTCACGCATCATGAAATCTGTATGTAGGGATCATAATTCCTAAGGCTGAAGCACAGCTTGGGCTGCACAGCCTCCTCTCCCCAAATGCCGATGAGGTCCAGCAGCTTGACATTGTTCCAAACAGGGGATTGCCTAGTGCCTGGAGCAGGCATGGCCACCTGGAAAGATGCGCTGAGCCCAGTGCATGTATCACTGAGCAAACAAGAAGGAGTCTTTCAGAATTTCCAAAGAATTTAAAGTGTGGGGCTCATGGTTGGTCATCTGACAGCAAGGCAATAGAGTTCAACCTGATGACCAGAGAGGCAAGAACAGGCATTTTCTTCTCACAGAGGCCAATCACAGCACTGTAATCAACCAGCGTGTCTACACTGGTACCGCGATGCTGTAGCCCCAGTGCAGTAAGCTGTACACCTCTCATTGGAGTGGTTTTGTTACAGGGCTGCAATTGCACAATTTCTGCTCACTAAGTGGCTTGGAAGTGTGTACACCTCAGGAGTTACATCACAGAAAACTGCTTTTCTGTGCAGAGACTTGCCAGTATAGACAAGATCTAAGAAAGTGAATAGTCTTAATGAAATCCATGTTTAGAATTAAGCATGGGTTGGACTTAGGCATTAGGTTGAATGGGTGTAGTGGTAAGGCAATAGGAAAATATAACACAAGGAGCCATTCTCCCCACCCTCGAAGAAGCAGAGCAGGATGTCTGCTTATTGCTTAGGACTATTATTAAGAGGATAGATTGGTTTCTGCACTGGCTGGAGCACCATAACCCAAGATGTATGTGGTCTGTCCACTAAAGAATATGGTCAGACACCATGCTGGCTAGTGCATATCTTGATGTTTTTAAGCACATACTAAATTGGGGGCTTCCTGCAAACTACTCAGTGCCTACGACAAGCCCCAGTGGGGCTCTGTGAGGAGTACAGGGGTTTCCCTTTGTGGAACAATTTGTGTGATTAGGGCCAGAAAACAGACTCTTCTCTGCCTCTCTTGTCCATGCTAAGCTATCCTGCTACCTCTTGCTGCTTAGATCCAAAATTTGGCCTCAAGTTTCCCTTGTTGTTGTTGTTTTGTTGTTGTTGTTGGTTTTTTTGTTTTGTTTTGTTTTGCTAGAATAAGAAAGGTAGAGGGAGTCAGTGTAAAACAGAAGATTAAGTGAAGGGTTGTCAAACTGGAAACCCTTTATTTTAATCACAAATATGCTGTAGACCCACAATGTGGTTTGGGGCAAGTCACATCAGACCTCTGCCACACGTTCCTCCTCGATCTGTAAAATGGAGACACTATTTACTTCCGCAAGTCTGTTGCAATTTTGTACAGAGCTTTGAACATGTTAAAAGCTATATAAGTGCTAATTATTATTTTCATTAGGAAATACAATCTGTCCTGCACAGCTTGCCATTTTTCACCTCCTCCACAGATCTGTAATTTTGTTAGACTATTTCCCAGTTCCCCACTCTCCCTTATAAGTAGATCACTTTTCCATTTTACTCTTCACTTACTGTAAATACCACTGAAGAATGCCTTGTTAGCTGAAATATTCTTCACAATTGAATATTCAGTATATCTAATTATGGTCTTAACGTGCTTATGCATATTTTCAGAGGTTTCCCAATCCTCCTCTCACTAGATTTTTGTGTATATTCTTAAAGATGCTCTCTGTTTATAATTATTTTTACATTCCTACTTAAAAAAATTTGCATCTGTTGTCTTTTTTTCCTCCCTTTGGACTGGACCAGGATGGATTTTAATTGCATCTCCAACTGTTTCTAAAATATTTTCCACTGTCTGGTAGCAGATTCAGCCTGCATAATAAAATTCTAGTCAAAACTTATTAGGGTATTTCATATTACCTCCAAGTCAGCTTTCCTATGGCCCAGAACATTCACTTTACTTCCTCTAACCTCAAGAATATTTTAAACTAATGATATTGTAATGTCCTGGGTGTTCCTTTACTTCAGCCTTATTAATCATACTTGGTGCATTTTCTAGGATGTGGTCCAAAATAGCTTCTAACCATCTGAATGCTTCAATAAACAATGTAAGAAAGCAACCCTGAAATATCTCTCAGATTATGTTCCCTCCTCATCATTTTTGCCTTGAGTTGTATCCAGATCAACATTTGAGTAATTAAAAGCCTGCCAGGATCAAAGAGCCTACTTGGTTAGTGCATTCTTCAAGGTAGAAATCCATTTGCTGATCCTACATTTTTATTATTATTTCAACTGCCCCAGTTATGTAAACTATAGCAGCAGCAGCATCTTAGAATCAATTTACCACCTTTACGATCCTTAATCTCAATCCAAGTCCATGTCAGCCACAATAGTTCTTCCCATTAAATCAATACTCCATATAATCATCTTTCCTTCCCATCAACCCTGTGGCAAATTTTGTATCCTGATATTGTAAGGGCTGTATCTGGGGAAAAAAAAGAAAACTACAAGGAATGTGTACTGTAAAAAAAAAAATCAAATATGCACATGCAAGCCCAGGCTCACAAGGAAGAAGTGGGTTCCATCGTGGCCTAAATACTCACAGCATCTTCAAAAGCAAATGCTCAATTTTGCCTAACCGCCATAGAGGCTCCAGGGGGATTTATACTTAGACTACTCTATGCCAACAGGGGAAAGCAATGGAAATGGTGGTGGCAGGCACAGATTTTTGTTCACCCGCCCTATACGTGGGCAGGTGAGAAAAGACGGACCAGAGACTAGAGTGATGAATGAAAAAACAGTAGAGGCCCAGGATCCCAGCTGATGAACAGATGGAAAGATGAGGCACATCGCCACGTTAATGACAAGGGAGCAGAATAATATTTCAGAAAGGGTAACAGTAGGTGAAGATCCAGAGGTAGGAAGAGTAAAGTAGTCAAGTTACAGGGGTGCAGCAGTAGCAGGGTACAGTTAGAGGGAGCAAGAGGATGTGAAGGAGTGGAAACTGAGAGGGGTTAGACAGAAAGGCAGGGTGAGGATCCATAAATGTATTAAAGAGTGTTGGGTTAGGAGCCCAGGGACGGCAAAGACAGGCATGGAGATGGAGGCATGACTGAAACAAGGGTGAAAGTCAATAAGCCAGTGTCTTCATTCTCTGTTGGCACATCCATAAAACAAAACAGCCATCAGATGACAAACAATACGAGAGACCCACCAGTCAACACAAGAGTTTGCAGCATTCACATATATGGAGTATGGGGAGAGAGGGATTTTGACACATGAAAGAGTGTCCCTAGTTCTGTGCATATTTGAAGGTGTGAGGTATGCTCTTGTGGCTGCATGCTCAGCAGCCATTGGAAACTTAGCTTGATAGGCAGCTCTTATTTTCATATTTACATGTAACTCCAAGTCAGCATTCACACCGCAGGCTCCTAGAGAAGTGTGACATGAATGCTCTCAGTCAACCATTTGCATTACTGTTACAGGCATGGCTGAACGCCCTCTGTTGGACACTTGCCAGGCTATTGTGTTTGGATCCATGCACTTTAAGTTTCCCTTTGGTCTAGAGAGGCTCAGAACACTGCCTTTCCTCTTTGGCTTCTAGGCTTACACCCTGGGCAGAGACCTTGACTGTTACTTCTCCTCAGAAATGAATCCCAGGGGCCCAGCTGCCCTATTCTCTCTGCTCCCCCCAAAAACAAAACAAAAAAACCCACCACGCCTCTCCAATAGCTTAAGCACTTCCTTTCCTAGAACTCCACCCTTGTGGGCACTCGTTTGTAATTTACTCCTTCAGTAATTCATAAATGTTGAAGCAAATAGATAGCCTTTTTGCAAGGTCTGTGTTTGAAACAGTCACTCTTGCTTAGTCAGCACAAAAGATGCATAGATCGCTGCAAAATAAGAAACGCTGTATGCCATTCCCTGCCTGAGCTTCCTCAACATTTCAAAACATTCTTTAGGATTTGGTCAGTCCTCTGCCAAGTGCTGGATCCTTTCTCTCCCCCTCCTTCTGCACAGCCTTGACTTCTGGTTCTGGTCTCTATTCTCTCTCCAAGATAGCTGATGAGAGACCCTTCCTTTCATAGACTTATAGTTCCCTTTATCAGACTTTAATTCCCCATCAGATAAGAGAAGCCCACCCGATCAGGGGATCACACCCACCTAGAATGTATCATTTGCCTGGGGTGGTAGCTCTGTGTCCAAAGAAGCTTCCTTTCTCCTGACTCCGCCTGTGTATTCCAGTTCAATATGGAGGCTACTAGGCCAAGATGAAGGCACAAAATAATTTATTTTAAAAATGGAGTTTGTGGTTTGGTATCAATACACAGAGTGTTCAGAATGTCAAACAATTCATAAATTATACATAGACATGTCCCCCAGTCATTCAGTTACCATTTCACTTGCTGGTGTGAAAATTATCCTTTTGTAGATATTCCTGGCATGGTCTACTGGAAGCAGTGCACACACTAAATTCATCTCCCAAATGTTAATAGGAAGATACCATGTTGTGAGATACAGTCCTCTTCAGGGCAATTCTGTTTCTTCATCAGTGATCTAAAATCATTTCCAAGTAATTGTCCACATTAACAGCTAACCTATTTCTTCTTACCCATTGTAGCTAGAAAGCAGAAAATGTATTCTAAGCTACTAAGCAGTAATACAGAATTTAATACAGAATTTAAAGAAGGATCAGTGCTCTAAGTGTCAGCATCAAGATGTGGTGATGCCATTTACAAATGTCACAGGTGAGCAACACCTCCAATTGGAGACTGTGCTGTTTAATTCTTGCTACTCACATTTGCCTATGAAATAGCCCGAATTATCTAACAATATATCACATTGCCTACACAAGGTAAATATTGATTACTCTTCCGCGCATTATAGCTCTATCACTTCACTAATCACTAGCTAATAAGAGAAAACTATTGTACATTCCCTTCCTGTTTCAAAGTTATAAGTATGAATCTATTTTAAGTCTCTTGAGTCTCATTCATTTCAATATGCACAACAAAGTACAGCAGCCTCCCTCTCTTAAATTCTCTTGACTAACAACAGATCAACCCTCTCATTATTCTCTCTAACATGTGGTCCTTGTTGAATAATCACTTTCCAATTAGACTGGTGCTTTTTGACTTAAATTGTTGTTCACAAAGCACAGCAGTGCATTCCATACCAGTAGAACATCTCTAGACTGTCTTTATTGACTTCACTGCTTTCTCTTATTTATCTTATTTATCTTAAGATATGGTGCAACCCTTTCCTCTGAATTACCTTTAAGTGATACCAATGTGAAGAGCCAGTTGGACATTGAATACTTGGTTTATTCTTTCTAGGTTTCCCCTTACTTTTATCTTCTTGAAGTTCAGATGTAGTTATGGCCTTGAAACAAAACCCCTGACCTTGGAGATATTCAGATTTGGATCTAAACTTCACAGATAGACTATGCAATCCTAGAGCCTTAATATTCCAACAAAAACAGTCCTGTTTGTTAGTCTTTAAGGAGCCACAGGACTCTTTGTCAATTTGCAGATACAGACTAACATGACTACCTTTCTGATTCTTAGTATTCCAACAGTTCTGCAAGAAGGGAGTAACATTTTTTTTAATATATAAACAGAATATCAGTGTTCTTCAATGGAATTATCCCTGTATGTCAGGAAATCCCATGGCAGATGGGGAATTTTAAGGTGTCAGGACTACAACTTTACAATGGACCATGCTGAAACCCTATGGGAAATTTGGGAGTTAATCTAACTTTGGAGGTTGGACCCACCTTTTCTTCAAAGTCACATCTCTTTGTAGTTGTGTTTATCCTGAGTTTAACCTCCAGCAAATGCATCCTGCACCTCGTACACTTAGTCCTTTGCAAATGTAATCATGCTGGAGCAGCACAGACAAGACAGAGCAGACCAGAAAATCTGACTCCTTGTTTCTTTGCATCACACCTGACCGACAGCCTCTCCCAAAAACTATGCTATACTTTTGTAAGGGTGGAGTGGTATCTGTCAGCTAAGTGGGGCTCTTTACATGCAGATACATTTTCATTGCCCTTTCTTCTTATTACAAACCTTCTTAAGTCCCAAATGTAACTATCCCACACGAAAGAGTATGGCATATCAGAGAAATGCAAGATAAAATATGGACTACAATATATTTAACCCCTTCCAAGTTCAATAAAATAAATGGTACTTATTCTTCCAAGTGTTGCTTCGGTGTCACTAGTGGCTATTCCCATAATTATCCTCTTCTGAGAAAGCAAATATTTAAAATAACAAAGGGTCACTTCCCTTTAGACTGTGCAGGTTTCCTATTTATTTATCTCCATTGGGGCCAACACTACACAGGGAGCTGTCACCCTCCCTCTGATGGGATCCAAATATATCACTACTAGAGTTTACTGATATTTTCCTAATAAAAATTATTTTCAGTGAAAAATGGCTTTTTCTTGAAAATGAAAATTACATTAATTTTTTTTTTAAGTTCTGTTTTTGTCTGATGAAAAGTAAGCTGTTAAGGGGGGAGGAGATTTCTCCCCCCCTCCCCCAGCCCTTCCTTTTTCTCTCTTTAATTTAATTTGTTTTGTTTTTTTTCCAGTGGAAAAATTGACACCTTCCAACCAAAACAGTAAAATAATTCATGCAAATTTTCCCCCAAAAAATCCTGAAATCTTCTAAGTGGAAATGTTTTTTAATTCCTCCGCCCTCATTTTTATCAGCTCTAGTTATTACTCTCACTCCTAACCCTTCTGATTGGATCTAAAGACTAGAAAATAGTGGGGCTGGAAAAAAATATTTCACTGTTCCGAGTATCCCCTCTCTGATTGCTAAATTCATACTGCAGCAGTTGATGGAAGGGTGTTGGCTTCTTTCTTTGACAGAATGAAAGAGAAATGAAAGAGAGAGAAAGCTGACTGGATTACTTTCACATCTCACAGTATTATTTGAAAGCCTTGGTATTCCAACAAAGCTCATTTTACCTAATTGTCAGTTTTCCTGGAATAGGACAACTCAGTCCAGTGAGGTGGCACAGATACATGAGATCCCTTCTCATTTCCAGCCCTCCAAGTGATAAAGCTTTGCAAAACCTATTTTGAAATGATTAATGGTAGAGGGAGGTAATTATAGGGTTTGACAAGAAGTTTGAAACTTTGGGGATGAAAGTGACTGTGAAGTGAGGAAGTGAATCCCCAACAGGCACAATATGCTCATTATGAAAATTCTATGAGATCTCAAAACCAGGCTAGGTATGGGAGAACATATTTTATACATTAACCCCATTGCTGCTGTTGGCAGTTGCAACTTCCTTGTTCTTTGAGGGCTACTATCATTCATAACTCACTAACTGTAGTCCCTCTGAGATGCCTTAGCAGACATATTGTGATCTCTTCCCCTCAGGAAGACTTGGTGAGAGGAAGACAATCAGGTAATTTATTATTCATGGCACTAACTGTTTATGACTGATCAGAAAATTCTACCTAGAATGCACCTGATTATATTTGCTACTGTCATTTTTATTGTTTTAGGTTTTGGTAGCATTATGAATACATAATGAAGTGGGATACTCCATTATGCATCCTGGAATCCTTATTTTGGGCTAAATTCTGAGAACTGGAGCAAAGCCTGATTAAAAATTTCCTCCAAGAAGAAAGCTCTTAGGGACAGCAGGACTTTGGGTAGGAACCTTTAGCTCCAGTGAGTGCTTTAGGACATTCAAACCTGCATTGCTCAACTACAGCTGGTCACTGTCAGAGAGGAAGCAAAGAACAGTCAGAGCACTATTTATAAATCCACTGGTCTTGCTCCCCACATCCCCTCCTCTGCAGGGAGTGACCAAGGAGACCTACTATTTGGTGCACTGGCTGGAGTGCGGGGTCCTTGTGTGGAGAATGTCTACTGTCTAGCTGTAAACAAAGCCCATTTCTGCTGTGTATTCGTCTTACCCCAGGACTGTAGACTTGGGCCCTTAATGTCACTGCAGAAAATATATGCCATTCATGTGCCAATTTATCTGTCTCTCAACTTGAATTTACAGGGCCAAATTCACCAGCACTCTCCAGCTGCTTGGTAACACTTTGGCAATACAAGGAAGCTGTAAGCCTGCCTTGCCCAGCTGGTTGTGTTTTCCTGCTTTGCATTGTTGGGGAGAGGCACCAAGCAGCTGGAGTATTCCAGGGAATCTGGCCCATTGTTTTGGTTTAATTATCTGGAGTGTGTATGCAACACATAGAAACTAGAAAATTCAGAATGGAGAAAAGTTTTCATGGGCCAGAATCTCCGCTGGACTCAATCAGCAAAGCCATTTACACCAGCTGAGGGTCTGTCTCGTATTCTACAGATTCTGTATTGCATTGAAAAATAAAGTTACATCATTAGGCTACTCTATCATCAAACTATTATATCTGTTTTCTTGCTAAAATTGTTTGGGAAATATTGAGCAAAGAGGATGTATTCCAGTATTCACTGGCATGAATTCATACTTGGACAGTTTAGGTAACATATGATAATGGAAGTTTATCAATGCAGGCTGGAACTCCGATGCATAGGGCCAGCACAAAGCTAAAGTGCCACTTCATGCCCACTTATGCCTTATTTTGAGGGCTTGAGTAAAACTTAAGTGATAGCCTTCTGTTGAACCTCTCTGCACAGAGATGAATTGCACCTTCAGAAAATAAAGTCACTGCTACCTAAACAAAACTCAAGTGACCAGTGAAGCCTTATGTTCCCATTGATTCCAGTGGGATTAAGACTGTGGTGTAATTTCAGAAGTTTTATATACATTCTATATTATTCACACGTTCACACAAATAAATTAATTCCACCAGAATTTCATCACTCTGTCATACTTAGGCCTAATCCAACCTGCATTAAAAGCAATGAAAATCGTTTCACTGATGCTAGTGGAACTTGGATTGGGCAATACTCTGTCTTCTCTCTTCTATTAGTCTCCTGCTCTTTTGCCTTCTATGTCCAGTTCTCTCCCTGCTCTCAGTTAATCCCACTGATGTGCTATGTACAATAGGCTAGTATGGACACAGGGCCTATTGTCAGTCTCTGAAAGGAAGATTGGGGTGTGAACCCAAAGCAGCATTTATTCTAATTGACATTAAATGTGTGTCTTTCCCCAGGGTAGGAAGGACCAGAGACTGCAAGTGCAAGAATATGGGACCAATAAAAAGGAGGAAGTTTCATGGATTGGATATATCCAGTCAGGGCAAAACTAACTAAAAAGGACTTACTGGTACTCCGGAGTCCTGAGCAGTGGGCAGAGACTCAACCAGAAGAGACATGGCCTCTACTGGCAGAGGCAGGGCCTTTTAATCCCCAGACCCTTTAGATCAGGATTTTAGTGGAGCCCCAGACACTTTAAATCACTGACAGAGCCCCCAAGGGCTCCCAGCTGCCACCGCTACCTTGGGGTCCCAGGCTCTGGTGCAGCTTTAAAGGGCCAGGGGCTCCACTGAGGTAGCAGCAATGGGAGCCCAGGGCCCTTTAAAATGCCACCCTAGGCCCACGGCCAGAGCCCCAGGGTAGCAGTGGCAGCCAGGGGCTCTGGCAGTGATTTAAAGGGCCTAAGGCTTCCAGGCACCACTACTGCAGTGGAGCTCCGGACCCTTTAAATTGTCAATGGAACCCCGGGGGTCCCAGCTGCCCCTGAAACCCCAGAGGCTCCAGCAGCAGGGCTCAGGCAGCAGTTTAAAGGGCCCAGAACTCCGGCTGCCGCTACATCCCGGAGCCCTGCTGCTAGATCCCTGGGGTAGCGGCAGCAGGGCTCTGGAAGCAAGTTAAAAGTCACGGGGTGGTAGCAGTGGCCAGAACCCAGGGCCCTTTAAATCACCACCAGAGCCCTACCTGCTGATGGGAGCCCCAGGCCTTTTAAATTGTCACCTGGGAAAGCCAGTCCACCCCGGTACAGCACACCAGCTCTTGCCCGTATGCCATACCGAGACATACTGGCTTACTTGCACCTGTGTCTAATTCTTTTTTCCACTTTCACTCCCAGATATTTGGCATGCTAGACGAATAGAAGAAACTAATTCATGCAACCATAATAGTTATATCAGGCAACCAGTGCTTTCAGAGTATACGAAGAGCAAACCCAAATGACCAAACAGATTAAAAGAAGATAGCACAAAATATGGAGTTCCAATGGAAAAGGGAGTTGAAGGTTTATTAGAGGAAAGTGCACACCACAAAAACTTTTTTGTGAAAATATTTGTTTGAAACTTTAAAATGAATTTGTTTCCATTGTGTCTGTAGCCCTTTGAATTACCTTTTCAGAGTAGCCAATTCTTCTAGACAAATAGGTTCACTAAAAGCAGTTTCAATCAATTTAGTTTTTTTAATTTTTTGGGTTGGCCACCAAACCAGGGGTAGGGGAAAATAAATTCTTTACTCAGCTCTACTCACACTGGCTTTGATAGATTGTAGATCACAGAACTCAGTTTTCAAATATTCACGGCCAAAGCATAGAGTAAAACTTCAAGATGATATTTGTCAAATAAAATTAAAATGATAATTTCCTCAGATTTAGACATCCATTCCAATTAATGTTCTATTAATGGAATATCAATAGAGGATTACATTCAGAGATATTATTCATTGACTATTCACTCATCTCTAGTATTTAGAAGCTCAAAAGTATCATATTTAGGAGTCAGGGCATATAACAGAATACAGAGTTTAAAACACTTCAAGTGATCTGATTCCTCTCCTTGCTCAATAATAATTATTAAACACTTAAAAAAACCCAGTGCTGCAGAAACGATATATTCAATTGACAGACCATGAGTACATCATTTATTTCTTTAAGTTATTGATGAGCTTTCATAGCACCCTGTGATGCCACTTTGCTCCGCAAGTCATGAGTTATAACAACATTAACTAATAATAAATAATGTACCCATAGTCCATTGGATAGCTAGCTCTTGTCATCAAAATATATGCACATGTATATGCACTTCTTTTTAAAAAAAGGAGACAAAATGGTCACTACATAAACAATGCTATATTGATTTTCAGAGGATGCAAGATTAGAGCTGTAGAGTGGGGAAAAAATTGAGGACATTACATTTTAGTCCTTTCTGTATTTGATATAAATAATCAAAATCTTGTTTTAACAGTTCCAATAGAAACAAGAAGAGTAAAGTTAAAAAGAAAGTTGGTTTGACTGGTTGTGGGTACACCGGATATCTTAAAAGGGAATGGACGAACTGAAAATGTAAGTTGTCCATGAAAAAAATAATAGTTGTAGATGACATTGGACTCTATGCTCAAGAAAAACTGCCGACAACATGACTTGCTGGGGATCATCTACAACGGTGGTTCCAATACAATGCTGATATAACATAATCGTATATTTCAAGTACACGGTCTCTTTTTGTCCATGTTCAGCCTTTTATTCTAGCTTAGAAAGACACCTGGATATTTATAATCCACTAAGAGATTGGTTGACCTTTTCATAAGGGATCACCAAAAGATAAAGTTGAAGTTTGGGACTTTTTCTGCTTTCAATGGCCCAGGATAAATGGTTACTACATATTTCAAGATTCTAACCAATAGGGCTGACATACCAGGGTACAATCCAGACTAGTGAACTCCTGCTTAACCCCTGCCCTGCAACATCAGGTGCCTAACAATGCCTTGCAGATGTAGCTATTACCTATGCTGCTCACAAACAGAACAGCCGTTCCAGCATGCAAACCACACACTGAATGTCTATGTGTAACTTCAGTCTGCCAGCCACACGTGGGTTACATTCTGGCTCTGACCAGCCTACGTTATGCTGCAGGATGTCCTCAACATACCCCCAGTCTTAGATTTCCCTGCAGAAATGTATGTCTTGTACTGCCCAGCCCTCTCCTGGGCAATACAAATTATATTAAGTCTGTTATTCCTTTAAAAGAATAATGTGCACACAATTTGTCACCGCAACTGTAATTACCCAGACACTTCGGTTTAAACACACTGGATTAGATAACACAATGAACCAAGTTTATTAACCACAAAGAGATAGATTTCGAGTACAACTAATGAGGCATCAAAGTCATAAATGGTTACAAGAAAAATAAAGATAAAATATTTACTATTACCTAACAAACTATATAAGATTCAAGCAAAGTTTCTCACCACATGCTTTCAGCAGTCTTGCTGACCAAACCCTGTACGTCAGGACGCCTTGTCTCAGATTCAACAAATGCTTCCTCTGTCGTGTCAGGTGTAGTGACTGTGATTGGCAGGGAGAGAGAAGGGGGTCCACCTCACTGTCTTTGTCCATCTTTTTACAGTTTCAGTCCCACGATTGAAAAATATTTCCAGCTGGGCACTAGGAGTTTTCGTGGAAGGATGGTCTCTCTTGTTTCTTTCTCACCAGTTTTAGCTTTTTTCATTTGTTTGTTTCTTTTCCTGGTTGATGACTGAGACTACTGCTTAAATGCAAATTAAGTAGAGTACACTTTCCTTTGTTTAGGGCAGGCCTGTTTGCCAACTTCAGTCTGAGCAGGGCTGTGGGGTTTGGAACATGTGTTAACACCATACAGTGGAATCTCTCAACTTCACACACAATGTTGCCACACAGATTTTACCAGGATGATATGAACCAGCAAAGCGTGAGTTTTCAAATGATAAATGATCAACACATACTTTGTAAAAAGATTGCTACAATATTGTGTAGGCTGTTAATACAGGAGTGTGATCTGTCACAATGGGCCTTTGGAATTTAATTACACCAGGCATTACGAACATCTGCATTTCATTAAATAGAAATAATTTCCTCTCTCCCCACTGAAATACATTCACTTTTAGGTGATACCAGCAACCATACAATAGTACGCAACAGCTTAGGACATGAGTAGTGATTTGTACTTTCAAGGAAGATCAGGAAGAGATTTTTGGTAAAGAATATTATATCCTTTCAAACAGGTTTTGGGGTTGTTTTTTTTAAGTACATCACATAGCAGGGGTCTATATCATGCCTCAACATTTTATATATTGTGTTCTTGACAATATTTCACTATGGACTTTCACAAACTCCAAATAAGATTTATTGCATCTACCCTCAGAGTAACAATATGGTCTTTGCTTCCTTACTCTAGAGGTGGAATAAATTGCACCACCCTACACCTGCTGCAACTTACCCTAATCTCTATCCCTCATACCCACTCCTCCATCTTTATGGGAATGGGAGTAGTGGAGGCTGTTCTCCCCTCTCATGCTGAAACTACAACATGGGAATCTTGTGCAGGGCAGTAAAATGGATATTTGGGGAAATGCAACACAGGTCACAATTGTTCCTAGGTGATGAGCGAATGAGAATGCAGTGATGTGCATCCTGCATAAAAGAATCTTCAAACAATAAAGACTCTCACTTCTCAGTGCACAGCAGTTTGGAATTGCAAGGAAAATATATTTTCTTACCAGATCACCCGGGGCCACCCTTGCTGCCAATGAGTCATACCTTATACCACAATTGACAATCAGTAAGACTATTTGGATGACTGACTGCTCGCCAGTGAGAGTAAGGGTTCATAATCTAGCCCCAAATAAGTATACACAGCTCCCCTTTAGAAAAAAAAAGTGTCCCAGGTACTTAGAAGCAAAAATAGATACAGCTTAGTAACTCAAAGTCAACTAAAATCAGTATTCAATCAAAAGGAAGTATCTGATTGCCAAGCTGAAAGCCCTGCATTGACTTCAGCAGTTTTATTAGAATAAGATGCAAGTACATTTTGTTTTAAAAGTTGAATATTTTTCAACCTCTATAACATAGAAAGGCCCTGATGATACAGTGTGATCTATCTTTATGTACACATGAAGCTACACTGAAGTCAAAGAGGGTCTGACTATATTGATCCATTTGCAGGATCCAGGCCTAAAATTAGTCCAGCATTAGCCCTCAATCCCATTGCATGGAACTGAGGCTTTTACTTAGCACAACAGGACTACTATTTAACAGTTCTGATTCTATAATAAACTGAAAATCAGAATTTTAAATACTTCACTTTTGAACATCATTTGCTTTACATTTGAGCTTATCTAATATAGTGTGCATCAAGCAAGCAATTACAGTAGCAGACTAGCAAAATCAAGCAAACATTCTTAGGCATTTTTAGTATTAAACTAAATGGTTCAATCCCGCAAAGAACCCTATTCCTCTCCTTTTTAGATGTGACATTTGCTGTTATACACAACAATTTTCTGTAGAAAGCAGAAGCCAGACATCTCTCCAAAAATTAGATTTGCAACATTGCACTGAGACTGCAAGAACCTCACCTGAGCACCTCCATCCATCTATCACCTGCCAGGCAACACTTGCAAATTGTTTACAGTCAACTGAGAAGAGATATATAAACTTGCCCAAATGAGGAAGATGCTGGATTTATACAGACAATTGACAAATAAGTTGGAAATGAGAATGTATAAGAATAGCCTACAGTGTGCCATTATGTCATGACATAAATATATGGCACCTACCCCCAACTGATGCCTGAGGCAAATGAACTGTGTAACCACCACTGGAGTCATTTCTCATATGTTGCAGGCTCTTTCCTTCATCTCTCATTCTACACCAACAATATAAAAAAGTTCCTTATTACAATGAGCACTTTGTATTGTGCAATATGTATTCCAGTCTGATTACTCTAAACAGTCTAATCACTCTGAACATCTATAACACAATTTAACAATGTACCATTTTTCATGAATCAGTTTCAGTGATCTTACATACTAATATACAAAATAGATACTCTTTCCTTAAAATGTGTTGTGTGGAAATATGAATAATCTATCACACATCACGATCTAAAGACATAAGTTGGAGCAGCCTCAAGATTGCTCTAACTTTCACCTGGGTTTCCACAGCCTGAAAGGGCTATCCCAGCAGAAAGGAATAGCACACCACATTTTCCTTGCCATGTCTCCTATGCTGGGGAGCTGCAAGGAAGACGACAAAATCTACAGCTTCAGACCACCCAGGGATATCTCCTACAATGGAGAGGAACAGTTAAAGCAGTTTAAGAACACCTATGTCAGGGGTGGGCAAACTATGGCCTCGGGGCCGCATCTAGTCCTTCAGACATTTTAATTCGGCCCTCGAGCTCCTGCTGGGGAGTGGGATCCTCAGAAAACAGGACCAGAAAACAGGGCCAAATGGGAGCTGCAGGGGTAATGCCTGCAGACAGGACAGTGCACAGAGCTGCCTGGCATGCCTCCGCATAGGAGCCAGAGTAGGGGCATGCCACTGCTTCTGGGAGCTGCTTGAGGTAAGTGCTGCCCAAAGCCTTCACCCCTGACCCACCCAGTGCCCCAACCCCATACCTCAGCCCTGATTCCCTTCCCGCCCTCCAAACTCCTCAGTCCCACTCTCCTGCACCCCAGAGCCTGCACCCACAACCTCATCCCTCCACCTGCACTCCAACCTCCTGCCCTAACCCAGAGCCCACTCCTGCACCCTGAACTCATCATTTCTGGCCCCATCCTAGAGCCTGGAACCCCAGCCGGACCCCTTACCCCCTCCTGCACTCCAACACCCAGTTTCATGAGCATTCATGGCCACCTTACTATTTCCATACCCAGATGTGGACCTCGAGCCAAAAAGTTTGCCCACCCCTGACCTATGTGCTACCATAGTAGCAACATTTTGCAACAGAAAATTGAGCCAGATGGCATGTATTTTCCTTTTGGAGGAACAGATATAATTGTTATTATCTTATGGGAATTGGCTTTAATCATTAAGTTGAGACCACTTCACAGTTAAGAGGGTTGAAAGCTAACTAAATTTGAATAATTGTTATTAATTTCCGTTTTGCAGAGAAAAATATCACATTGCTGAATCCAAATACTGTACATTATTCTAGTCTTCTCTCTCCCATCTTATTGCCATGAATTGCAAGATGATGCTAACGGGAAGGCTTTGGACAGAATTTCTATATCCCATTATAGCTCTTGGATTAGGAAGAATCCATTCTTGCCTTACTCATTCTCCTGGCGCAAATTCTTTCCTTATTGTGTTATACAGTTAACTTGAATGAAACTGAGTGTTATGCCTTGAAAACAAAACTAAATTAAAATGTAATGTGGTCCATCAATTACAATGGGACAACCAATGCCTTGAAATAGTTTGTACAAGAGTTTCTAGTTAGATTAATAATATAGCAGGCAATAAAATATTGTTTTAGTTATTCTCTCATTATCATTGATGGGAAAGCACAGCATAAGCAAAATAAATATTCATCACAATAGCTTGTAATGTGTTGCCTACATGCAGTGGTAAGCATTAAAAAGTCAGGATTTTCCAGTTACTACAACAAAGTGGTTTTTGAGATTAGTATAGTTTTTCCCCCGCTTTATGTTTAGCAATCACTACAAATACCTCCTCTTAATTTTTCAATAGCTTCATCCGTACTAAGGAGAAAAATGAAGAATTGATTTTTGTATAAATTAGATAGGTAGGCAGACAGATCTGAGCGATGACAATAGCTAAATATCCTCAGAAGGAAAGGTAAATAGTTAGTAAACATTCTACAGAGAAACAGCTGCTAGTTTTATGAAAAAGAGGTGTCTCCATTTCCCTGTTGTAGAACATGTATCCAATGAATTTGGATTATAAAAATTTCTTCCAATATTAGGAAAAATTCAAGGACCATACCTGCCTGATGCAAGATTCATGCATGCCATGTCCTTTATTATCAACAAGCATTCTTTCTACTTTCTTGCATTAAACCCCTGAATGTATGGCTTAGAAAATTATATAGGCTTATTTTGTTTACAATTAAAACAAAACCCATTCAATCTAATGTACACGCAACACATGCAGCACTTCAGAACTCTCATCCTTGAATGAGATTCTACAGGACTTCTCACTATTTATATAGAAGGGAGAACTAAACTCAGTAGAGAAAAATCATACTGATGGACAAGGCATTTGTGACTTTAAGGCCTCACAGTCCATTCTTTTAAATACCTTCATATCAGACAACTCAACAACTCAGCCAATGATTTATCAGTTGTGCAACATTTCCTATGGATTTTAAATGTGGATACATCGTGGAAACCAAAGCCTTCGTTTCATATGCTATGTGGTCGTACTTTGAGGAAGTTGGCTAACCTATGTAATGTGGTGTGGGAGAAAAGTGTAAGTATGTTTTCTGTGACTAGAAATTGGAACAAATGAAATCAAACAACTCCTCATACATTTATATTGGCTGTTTCATGCAAAAGACCCAAATATTGTGGGGCTTGAGGGAACAGAGGTTTCCCATCTCAGTGGAGTCTGCTCATAGCTTCTCCTGCATGCTGGGAAGCAATTGGCTGCTGCACTTCAGAAGTGTTTGCTGATGAGTAGGAAAGCAGGGCTACGGTTTCACCCCGCCACCTTTTGGAGTGCCTTGTGCACAAAGGCTGTGCGCAGTAAGCCATCTGGGAGAGCACAGGAACTGCAGTTTTGTGTTTTTGCTGTATGCTTTCCCATACTCCATAGGCACACACTTGCAGATCAACAGGACATAATTCGGTCTTACAGACATACAGCACCATAATATACAAGTCATGTCTAGAGTGAAGGCAAGAGTTTTATCCTGTGCTAGCTAAAATGGGATGTAGGGGAATTGTTGGTCATGAAGACAAAAGGAATTCTCTTAACATAGTATCATGGGATCTATAAAGTGCATGGAAAGCAGACAGGATGTCTGTTTTTCAGATCTTATCTGGAAGGCTCAGTTCCATTCTCAGTGAAATTAAAGGAAGTTTTCCCATTGACATTAATGGGAGCTAGACTGGGCCCACAGTGAGCAGCATGACACTCAATTTATTTCCCTCTGAAGAGAGAGGAAAGGATGAGTCAGCAATATCATGGTCTCTTTGAAACAGGCCCAACTCAAAGCACTCCAGCAAATGGTTAACACATCAGCAGGATGCACATGGACTGTTAGATCACAGCAGGCTAGTGCAGGGTATAATCAAACCCTACCTTGCTGCAAACTGAATATTCGTGTAGACAAGCCCTGAGAGAAAAGATGAAAACAAAAAACATCTGTATAGGCTTATGTCTCCATTTAACTTGTGTTGTCATTTAAACCAGTACAAAATAGTGGAAAGCAATTACTGAATAACATCATTCCAATAGGTTGCATTTTACACTCACTTAGCGCTGGTATAAGTGACTGGATGCCCTCCAATCATACATTAAACAAGTTGACAAGCATTTGTGGTTATTTCTACATTCCTTTCTCCAAGAGGAAAAGGTGCATATAAGGTTTGTTGCAAGGGTCAGGAAGCTGGTGTTGCATCTGAATCTACAGACTGGTGCAGAAACACCCAGAACAGAGAAAGTAATTATTATTGCACAAATAACTAGAAATAAGAGGATAAAATTATGAATGGGAAAAATGTAGACTCAATATCAGGAGAAAAAAAACCTATCTGGACATGAATTCTATTCAGGGGGAGAATTGTCTCCCCTAAAAAAGGTGCCAAAAGACTTATGACTTGAGATATTTAAAGTTAGGACATTGTGGTTGAGAATGTACTATAGGGAATGTACTGCTTTATCATCCTTATTTATTATGATGGATTGCCTGCTGTCATTGTACATGGCACTATGCAAACATTGGAAGACAGTCCCTGCCCTAAGGTGCTTATCCTTTAAATCAGACACAGATAATAGAGTTCAGACACATAAAACACTAGTTGAGTCCAAAATGGAAGCTCTGCCAACATTTTTAATAAGATGGAGGTACTCTGGTTAAGCCATCTGAGGATTTGGGCTTCTCTTTAGTGGACTATTATTTAGGGTCTTGTCTTAAGAATTATAATAAAAAGGTTAAACTAAAGAGGGACTATTGATTCTACAAGAAGATGGAGCTACAAGTGTAATGAGCTCTGAGCAGAATGAAGACCTGAGGAATACAAAGTGTACTAAGCTAAACCGCTGTGCACTAACTTCCCCATGTAGACAAGCTTTAGATACCAAGAACAAATGAAAACAGCATGACAGGTATTTAAGCAGGATCCTTTGTCTGTCTTGGCTATTTACATTGCAAATTCTTTGAGGTTCCTATTATATGTATGTACAGTAGAGCTGCTCAAGGATTTTCTGTCAAAATCTTTTTGACAGAAAAACACAATTGCCCCCCAAATCAAAATTTTCTGACCATTGAACTAAACTGAAACATGAAGCTGCATCTGCTAATAGTTTAGGTTCCATATGTCTACATTCTTCCCTATGGGCAAGGTTCCTCGGCCAGACTGCATCTCCCATGCATGGTGGCCTCCCCTCTAACAGAGTTGCATGTATATCATAGGAATCAAACCTGAGGCGGATGTAATTCAATCCAGCAACCCAAAACAAAATACTTGCTTTCAGTAATTTTGAAATTTCACTTTGTTAGAACTGTCAAAATGACACATTTCAATGCTTCCAAATGGATTTTTTTCATTCTGTGAAAAATTTCCTTATTTTGACTTGTTATCCAGATTCAAGAACAAATGTCAACTATTGTGACTCCACTGTTAACTGCATTAGACCCACAGATACAGGGAAATTTTAAGCTCATCTTTGATAATGCTTTCATTTGCCTGGAAAGTTTCATTCTGAATGCTGTGAAAACACAAACATGAAAGCAAGTGAAACTGAAATCTTTTATTTACTGGGATTAATATATAGTTTTAAAACTACTCATTTTAAGTACTAAATCAAATAAATGCTTCCTCTGTTGAAGAGGATACAGCACTGAGCCTGATCCTATGTTAGTGAGTTAATAGGCGTTTTGCCATTGACTTCAATGGGTACAGCATCAGACCCTTGTTGCATAACATAATTCATAGAAATATCAAATGTTAGTAGTGAAACATGCCCATATACTCAAGCATACATTTACTGCATAAGTAATACTGTCCTCAAATGAAATACAGTGCAGTGGCAGTGTTTGAATTCAGGGAACATTCAGTAGGTGGTTTTCCCATACTATACCCTCTCCTCTGGTGACGGAAAGCAGTTGGCAAATGTTACAGTAGATGCTCATTTTTAGGAAAGAGACCATCATTTTCTTCGAGTAATGCAGAATTCTACACAAATATAATCTTTTCTGAAATAAGTACCACAATAAGTGAACTTGTTAAACAGTTTTTAAATATGATCAGCAACTTGGTCTTACACATCATACAAACCACAAATCAATTGTGCAGGAGACTGACATTTTATTTATAACTAGAATGAAACCAGTGTCAAATAATGTATATTCTGGTAACTTCAGAACAGCTGTCATTTTGCTATGACCGTTGACATAATTTTGGAGATAAGAAGATTCGAAGATTTTGTTCATGTTTTCAAGCTAAACAGAGATAGGATTATAGGTTTAACTTTAAACATAAGCTAGATATAGTCTTAGCATACAGTCTTATAGCAAGCATTTTCTAAAAACATGCAGAAAATTCTATTCTACTTTTAATTCATTATAGCTGTAGTATTAGGAATACTGCCGAAAAATTCTACCTCAATTCCTCAAAGTGGTGCAGCAGTGACTCTGGCTTGTCTGACAACGAGGATAGCAGAATGTATTCTTCAGTAAGTTCAGCCATGTTATTAAGATGTCAGACTACCAACCTAGGGAGAGGACAGCTATCCTCCATCTTGAGGTTGGGTGCTAGCTAAGTTGAAGAGGTAAATGCACCACTGACAGCACAGCCAGTGGGTGGATGAAGAAATGGCTAAAACAACATGAATAAATGGTCCCCAACTCCTTGAGCACTCCTCGATCCATTCTACAATGATGATGGGTAATTCAGTTGATGAGAGGCTCTGAAGACTATCAGGGACCAGAAAAAGGACTGCCCTCTTAGTGTGCATCTACAACTGCAGGACACTGACAGAGAGATGATTCGATCAACCATCTAATGGAGGAGAAGGCAAAGAGAGCCTGCGTCATCCTTGGTCTCTGCAAAACACAACAGAGAAAGGAGATGGAAGTGAAGTAGGGACACAATGGTACCATCATGTTGGGAAAAGGAGAAAGAGCAAGAACCACTGGAGAAAATGGCTTCATCATCAACAAGAAATGGTCTCCAAAAATAATCTCCTGCAAGTTCGAGTCATCACACATCAGAGTGCTATACCTCCAGCTGAACAAGAACATACTCTCAAGATTATTCAGAGCTATGCTTCCACAAGCAAAGATGATGATGTGAAAGAATTCTATCAGGAGCTTGAGGAAACCCTCTCTCATAAATCCACATATGCAAATCACAATGGGAGATTTCAATGCTAATGTCGGAAGAGAGAAAGAAAGTGAAAAGTTCAGTGGAAGGTATGGCACCGGTGAATGGAATCCATAAGAAGAGTGACTGGTAACTCTAGTAGAGATGAAAGAAATGTTCATTGGTAACATCTGGTTTAAGAAGGCAGCCAAGAGGAGATGGACATAGATCACACCCAATGCGAAGAAGAACAAGAACAAGATTGACTAGATTCTGACTGATAAGTGGTGCATTGTACAAGACATCTCAGTAGTACTATCACTTAACACCAGTAGTGATCATTGCTTGCTTAGACCAAGGCTCAATTTCAAAGAAAAGGTGGAGAAGAAAGCACTAGAGACGTCAAATCAGAGACAGTGGCCAAAATTATTCAACAAGGCAATCTTAAAAACAAACATTTCCAAGGAAGAC
This sequence comes from Dermatemys mawii, assembly GCA_007922305.1. Taxonomy (NCBI): domain Eukaryota; kingdom Metazoa; phylum Chordata; order Testudines; family Dermatemydidae; genus Dermatemys; species Dermatemys mawii. The sequence goes on from ML677351.1 coordinate 7,569,855, forward strand.
TGGAGTCTTAAGATAACTGCGATGAGGATTATAAAAACTTCACTGATAAATTGAGGCAATGCATGAAATTAGCTGAGAAAGAAAAACCAAAAAGAGTGAAGGAAAGACTCTTGGAGGAAAAGCAGAACTTGCTAGAGAAGGAAGAATATGAAGCAAAATGATTGTGACAAACTTGAGTACTCCCTCCTTGCAAGTTGATAAGAAGACGACTAAAGGAGGACATCTAGAAGTACTGAAATGAAAAGCTCTTATAGATACCTGAAGATCGCAGAAGCCTCAAAGATGCAAAGAGGAATTGACACTTTACAAGACAGTAATAATGGCACTGAAGAATAGGGACAGAAAATGAGTAATTGACAGAACAGGGATTAAAGTGATCTGGAAAGATTTCTACACTGATTTGTTCACATCTCAGATAAATATCTCAGTACCAACGAGCATATACTCCTAGTCCTTGTCAGTGAAGTTTGACATGCAGTTCACCAAATGAAGGAAGAAAAAGCCCCACGCAAAGATGGACAATAAAAATGATAAGAGCTGGAGGCCAAGACCTCTGAAAAACCTTTGCTCAGAGATTTAGCCATTACTTGGAAATGCGGAAGATGCCTAGATGTCCCTAGCTGGAAGGATTCAAACATTATTCTGCTGTAGAAGCAGGGTGATCGTGAAGATCTAAAGACATATCTTCCAATATGCAAGCTCTCACATGTTTACAAGCTGTTCACCAAAACAACAACAAACTGACTCTCACAGAGTCTAGACAAGCAGCAGACAAGAGAGCAGGCAGACTTTTCAAGGAATTTCAGGACAATGGACCATATTTTCACTATAAACCAGCTATTGGAATGCTCAAGGGAATACAGATTCCCTTTAGGTAATGCCTTTATCAACTATGAAAAAGTGTTCAACAGCATAAAGGTCTATGCAGTGCTGAAAGCTCTTGCAGAGCAGAGCATCAACACAAACTATAACAAACTATTAAAAGAAGCAAATTCTGACAGCACTACAGATATAGAATTATTTGATACTTCTCTTCCCCCATGTTGCATCCCAGTTAAGAAAGCTGTGAAACAAGGAGACATAGTTTCACCAAAACACTTCACAGCCTGCCTCAAAATGGTAATGAAGAGGATGAATTGGAAGGGTGGAATCAACATCACTGGGCAGCAGTTAAACCATCTCAGATTAACAAACGATATTATGTTGATCACTGAAAATACTAAACTACAGAAAATGCTGCAAGAACTCAACAGAAAAAGCAGCCAAGTAGGACTGAAAATTTATGCAGTCTGATACCTTGCCAAAAGACCAAACAACAATAAAGGGAGAACAAATAGAAGAAGTTGAGCAACATGTATATTTGGGCCAAGAAATTAACATGTGCGATGATCAGGAAGGTGAACTCTTGCGAAGAAAGCAAGCAGGTTGGTGCACATTCAATTCTAACAAGAATGTCCTCTAAAGAAAAATCAACAAGGCAGCAGGTGCCAGCCTTTTTAACTCAACAGTACTGCCCTTAATGTTTTACGGCAGCAAAACATAGGTGCTGATGTAGACAGTGAAGCAGCAACTGTCTAGTTACAGAGAAGGAAATGGAAAGAAGAATTCTGGGAATTTCAATCTGTGATCAAGTCCCCAATGAAGTGATCAGACAGCAGAGTGTAGTGCAGGACATCACTGTTGAGAGCAGGCATAGTAAAATTCAATGGGCCGGGCATATAGCAAGGCTCTTTGATGGACTACAGCTGTCACCAAGTGGTATCCACAGGAACTAAAACAACGATTTGGTCAACCTCTAAAGAGATGTGAAGATTTTATCATGAAAAGAGATGTACATGAGAAGGAAGGCGAAGACACAAGAAGAATGGAAGACATGTTGTAATCAGTGCAATCTGTTTGAGGGCTAAAGGACCGATTGATCAAGGTGATTAGGGATACTACAGCCAATGTTTCACCATCACTTTCACTATTAACATCTATTTTCATAGAATTAGAGAGCAGCCCGAAAATATGACTTCAGCTTGAGAAATTTAAGGTATAGAGTCTCAGAGTCAGAGCATTTTTTTAAAAAAATTAGATAAACCATTTTAAGTTTAAATAAGTAGAAATGGTGACAGGTCATTTTAAACATTTAAACTCCTTTAACTAAAAGGAGGCTTTATTGTTATAGGGACATCTGGAGATCCAACATCCATAACACAAAAGTCAAATGCCAAGGAAACCAGCTGGCCAAATTCATTCTTGGTGTACAGACAATGACGTTACATCTCTTTACAGCACGGCTGAGTTTAGTTTGGACACAAGAATCAGGCATCTAACATTTAAGGAATCATACTTGACAATTTCACAAGCACACATAGGTCCAATGTGAGAAAAATATCAAACTCCAGTACATCCTCCCTTTCAAATATTGCATAAGGCTTTCTAGTTCCTGGTTAAAGTAAGCAACTATATTAAAGAACAAGTTAGTCATGTGAACAAGATACAGATCCTGCATTTCACCTTTTTTTTTGGGGGGGGGGGGGAGGAATATAAAACTTCTGGTTTGAAATATGGCATTCATCAAACAAATAAAAACATACCATGGGCCTGATCTGAAGCTCAATGGACTCAGTAGAAAGACTCCCACTGACTCTGGTGAGCTCTGGATCATGGCCTATGGGAATTTCTAAATACCTCTTCCTAAAATTCTCCTGGAAAAAAAGAGATATTGCAAGCTTTTGCAGGGTGTAAATAGAGACACCATGCACTATTGCTGCCCTCAGCTTTGGCCAATAAGCAGTTTCCCCTCAGAAAAAGCTGAATCCTCTGACATACGATTATTTTGCCTTTTCTTGGACATTTGTCAATTTCTAACTCTGACCACTGAACACATAGCTACTGTTTGTTTCTCTGTAGTGGCTGATGCAGCTGCAGTGGTGGATCTGCCAACCTGACTCTGTTATTACTGCACCTGGAGTTTTTCCTGTGTGTGTGACTAGGTGCTGCTTGGGTTTTACTTTGAGAGAAACTGGATGCAGCCCATGCCAACTGAGACAGCTGCCAGTTATGTAAAAGACAGAGCAGCTGTGGGCATGGAGTTGTTTATGATTTGCTCCAGTGCAGTGGATAATAGTAAGTATAGTACAGTATTCTATCAGATACTCCTTGGAAGTATAAGCTGGTGGGTCCAACTCATCAGGAAGGTCATCCAGTATAAACCCCCAAAAGCTGGGAGTTCTGACTCTTTTTCAGGGGCCAGTTTATTTCTCAAAAACAGTCCAATATCAGTTAATAAATAAACCATACTGTTCTGCCTGGACCCTTCTCTCTCCTGACCTGAATCTCATTCAAGCACCTACCGTCTCTCCACAGGTATCTACCAACTCTTTGGCCCTTTACCTAAGAACCAGGTGATCTGCAAACTATTACAGACTCATTATGTAAGAAACAGCTAATAAGTCAAACTTGGGCTAAGACTACCTCCCTTAAACAGCCATCCCACCCTGAGACAGAAGCACATTTCAATGGCTTCCACTGAAATAACACCAACTCTCTCATTTGAGGTATATTGCTTCTCTCAGATCAGCATGAGAGATGTCAGCTCTGATTTTCTGCTAAACCCAACATGAGAGAAACTTTCACTGATGTCCAAAGGAGTTCCACACATGTAGTGAGAGCAGAATTGAGGAACAGGATAAAAGATAACTTGTACTTTCAGTAAAGGTTATCATACAAAGTTAATTTAACTGTCAAGTTCTGTTTATCTAAAAAACAAAGCCAATGGAAACTTTTTGGGAAGGGGGGGTAAAATGATGAAATTAGAAGTTTTTCAAACAGCTCTTTAAGCTAAAAGGAGATTTATCCCAATGTTGCCCAAATCCTGGGCAGAAGCACACAGTCCAAGTAATCTGATCGGGGAGAGTGGGAGGAAATTTCCCCAGAAGGCTATTGAGGTGCTCACTAATCTCCAAAATCCCCAACATTCTTATTCAGAAAGAGGGAATTCAGAAGAATGACACAGCAGAGATCCACTCTTTCTACTAGCCCTTTTTCACACTCTCAAAGAGCATTCTAGACTTAATTCACAAGAAAAAGAAAAATGTCATTCTACAGAAGCCTCTAACCATCACTTGGCATTAAGTCAGATAAATAGTTAAGTCAGAGCACGGCACTATGGGATTCTTCATAACCTAAGCAATTGTAAGCTCTTTAGTACAGGGATCATCTTTATGTTGCAAGTTTGTACAGCAGCTAGCACAATGGGGCCCTAGGTGTGATTGCAATACAAATAATTAACAATGGTGTAGCAGGCCTAGTTGGCAGGCCATAGCTGAAAAGTTCTTAAAGTCCTAGGATAGCCTTTTGGGGCATTCTGTGGGTCTGGTGACTGCTACAGTCCATCATTTCCCAATGGTCCACACATTCTCCCAGCCAGATGGGAAAGCGGGGGTGGGGAGAAAAAGCGTGGGACCCAGCCCAAAGTTCAAGTGGAAGGATTAAAGGGTGTCTCAGCCCCCTCTTGCTGATATACCAGACCAGCTTCCCCATGACCACTTCCTACCTCCCCATGCTCTATTCGGTTTGGGGCATGGTCTCTACCCCTCCCTAGCAGTTCCCAGTCAGTCTCAATAGTTCAAAATAGTCAATGGGTACTTTCCAGCTTACTTCTCAGAATGCTGTTATTCTTCCTTTTTAGGAAGCTGGTCAAGAAAAATGAGCAGGGACCCTAGGCTCCCACTTGGGCCTTACCCCCAATCTAGATCCTTCTCCTGTGGATGAATCTGCTTCATCCCTGCAGATAGCCTCTCCTTCATTCTCCTACCATTGGTCTGTCAGTCCCGTTTTAAGTAGGTCCTCCATTTGGAGCATGCTCTGTAGCTGCTGATTGGCCAATTCCCTTAGGCTCTGTGAGCAGGTCTGTAGATCCCATCACAGAGAGTGACAATTATAGTGCTAATGAAATAACAACAAATACTTGAGACCTCTATTTCAGATATGCCCAGGGGTTTTTTACTCCATTCTCACAGGTGGGATGTGGGTCAGTGAAATACACTTCTGCTCAGGAACACCATAAAGCTCTGTAGAATAGAAGCCTCACTGTGCTGCACCAATGCACTTATGCAGTGTAGTGATTAAACTATTATAAGCAGATGTTTGGCATCTGAAGGGTTTGCATAGGGAGAAGTCCACTTCACTTAAAAAGCCTGATCATCACCTGATACAATTCAGACTACTGACATTGAAGTGAATAGAGCTATGTTGATTTACAGCAATTGAGGATCTTAATTGTTCGGCTTTTAATGTTCTTTCTGGATTGTTGGACTTCCTTTTTGTTCTTTTAGTGGCTTTTTTTTCCATTCTCCAAGAAAATTTTCTGTCCTCGATATGATTGTACCATCACTAAAGCTGGTCTTCTATCATGGGAAGCACAAATTCCAGGATTAAATACAATATTATATATATAAATGAATGGTGTGGCTTTTGGTGACTTGTGAGCGAGCAGAAATATTGCATTTAAACATCACAGAGCCTTTAGAGTTTTAAATTTATAACTATGAGTTATATTAAATGCTAATGGAGAACAAGAGTTCATGGACATTAGTGTGGCAACACAAAGATCAGGGGACTCTCATATTAGGAGCACTAATTCTTGTAAATAGCCATGAGGTTCCCCTTTCACAGAAAGTCCAAACAAACAAGGACATTTCTTTGTTTAAGACCCGAGAGCTGGATTTGGTTTACAAAGGTTTGTCTGACTGCTGCAAGGCACGAATGTGTTTCTTAGAATTTTTATCCTGACTATGCTCAGGTCTGCATGAGAGATGTCAACACCTTTTCTTAGAATTCAGTGATGTTCTTCCATTCCTAAGCCTTGCAGAGTGGGCAAAGGCATTAAGGCTGGAAGATCTTTTCTAGAATGGAATTGGTTTCAGCTAGACACAGTTGCTCTTAACTGAACAAATATGATTTAAGTTTCATATGGGCCAAAAGATTTATGAATTGTACAAGTAAACTGTGTAAAGAAAAGACAATGTTAAAGAAAAATGTTATCAGAGTTCACAAAGTTAAAAAGCAATACAGTTTTCAGCTGTTGCAGTTGTTATGGGAGATCTGTTTAATGGGATCAGTATTTTTGCTCTTATTTGTTTAATGTGGCAGGAAGAAAGAGGGGAGCATATTGTAGGGTTCCCAAAGCTAAAAGATTTTTACCATGTGAATTAGGGTACCCTGGGAAATAAAACAAGTACCTTTTTAGTTCATCATGCCTACTCCGCCCCTCCTGGTTGGATAAAGCAGTATAAAGGCCCCTTGTACCAGGGCACTGGCCATTTAAGTCCTGAAGAGGGAGATAGTTACTCTGTTCTCTGTGCCCAGGAAAAATGGATGAAGGCCATGAGCAGTCCTCTGGAGACAGGAAGTTGGTCTCGGGGAACAGACAGTGTCTGCAAGAGGAAAGGTGTACGAAAAGGCCAAGCACCTTGTAGAATGAATAAGACAAGGCTCCCCTCTCTTCCAGCCAAGCACAGACAGGTGTTTTGGGTTATTAGAGCCATCTGGGAAGGATTAAGGGATTGACTAGATGACTAGGCAGGTGAATGAAAAGGAGATTCCATGCCAGTTAGATGCAGCTGCAGGGGGAAAGAGCAGTCAACCACAACACAGCCTCGGGACTGAGGGTTATGCAAGTCCTAGGCTTGAGGAGTGAGTTTCAGCCTGGGGAGGCTAGGACTGAAAGCCGTATACACAGCCCCAGGAAGGACAGCTGTGAAATCCTGAAAGAAGGTGTAAGGCAAAAGGCCTGGACTGGGAAAACCCAGGCCCCAGAATGGTGGGCTGTGAAAACCGTGAAACTAAGATTGGAGATTAGTAATCTGAATAAAGTAGACCACAAAGAAAGGGAAAATATTGTTTTAAAGACTCTAGGTATATATAAATTAAGTCTCAGAGGAAGAATGGTGCAGAGAGCCTGAAGGACTACCCCAAGCCACAAAGGGGTGCCCTGACACTAAAAGCCTTTGATCCATACAGGGGAGAATGTCCCTGATGCCCAAACTGAGAAAGAGAGCCACAGGCGATCCTCTAAGAACTCCATCACAAACCTTGGAGTTGCGGGGCAAGGCTAGGGGAGGGATGAGATTGTCAGGGATGGGGCCATGGCATACAATGCTGCTGACATTCTGTGCAGCACTGTTGCCCATACACAGGCCAGGGAGGTTGCCATAATTTAGACAGCCCAGATTCATGAGGACACGCAGGTGACTTAAAGCTACTTTAGCCTCAACCTTATTCCCTGGGCTGAGTGCTCTGTTTTCTGTTCTGTTTCTAATTGATGCAGCACACACTCCGCCCCCCACCCCACAACTGCCTACCTTCTTGACCATATTAATAACACAAATGAAAGTGTGAACACCGATGGCATAGGGTAAGAAAAACATTTTCCTCACAACAGAGCATTGTATTAAACAACTATACTCTCCTGTTCAAGTCACTGTCACCACGATGAAATCTCTTTTCTGAATATTTCTAAAACCAAGAACTGAAGAGGAAAGTTGGATCCCTTACAGCCATCCAAGTTTGACTTCTAACTCCCCTCCTCACCCCCACCACATCACTGTATATACAGAGAGAGAATATATATAGATATACAACACACCCATATGCTTCTCCACTCCGTGTTGCCAGGAGCAGAGAACAGAGTACAGGTGGCCTCATAATACTGTACATAAAAATGACAATCATTGTACGCTTGTAAAATAATCTGCAATGTCAGATGCACCTCCATCTGTGTCACTCATTACTACTGCTTTCTGCAGCACTGCCATCAGCACTAACCCAGTGTCTCATTGTTGGAGAAATCACAAAAGGGGAGCTTGGCTTTGCAAGAGAAAGCTTGAAACCATTCCCGCTATCAACTCTGACATAAACCCCTGGGCTGGACTAAGGCATGGTATCCAAATGGTGTCTCCTGCTGTTATATAATTGTAGACATATCTGAAGGGAATGCTGTCAACTGTTTCTTTGTCAGTGCCAATGTGCTGAAGTAACTCTCAAGGCCAGAAAATGGTTTGTGTGGCCATGAGGGGAGAATTAAAGATCCCATTGACTCAAGCTTGCTTGAAACATTCACCTACACAGCTGTCATTGGCTTGGTATTCCACAAAATCCTAAGAGAAAGGTTCCACATGAATCAATCACCTAGCCAGTGAACTAACATCTACAGCATTGACAGAGAACAATTATAAATGGGTAAAACCTCAGGAGACCAAAAAAAACCCCAAAACCCTTTGTCACTATTTGGTGATTATCATCCTTTCTGTTATAGTTATCATAGTCCTCTAAGTATCATAGCATAATATACAGTGTGTACAATTATAACGGAGGGCTTTTCCCTGTGACTTTGCTAAAAACAGACAGGCTTAAAAAAAAAAAAAAACAGAAAAAATTTCCTCCCAGTAATAACAGCTAGTGAAGAATGCTTCCTGGTAACTAAGACAGGCTCTGGCAGCTTCATTAGTAAGTGATAGACCAGGGCCCATTATCCTTTCTTTATTGTATGAAACTATATTTTAATTATGAAGGAAAAGTTAGAAGAAGCCACTTAGAACAACATTAACAATTATGAATGTGTTCATATGCTGAAAGACTTAAAGGATCTTCAATTACATTATTTTGAAATAAAAGTAAAAGTAAAAGTAAAAGAAAAGTAAAAGTAAATACCAATAATTTGAGTAGAAAAGATAGCTTGTTACAAATATGCTGTCAACCTTTATCCTATGCTACTTGTGCATACAACACCCTGCTTGCCAGCCAGCACATCTCCATTAGCACAGTCAGATAAACAAAGAATTGGAGTAATAATTATAGATCGAGAGTGAGATACACAGGACCCTACCTGTCCAGTTTCATATTTGTGAGGCCCAAAGGAACCTAGGGATGGCTCTGTACAAATATGGTTGTTTCAACAAATATTTGAGATTTTTCAGACATAGCATTCTGACATACCAATGTCATTAAAACCCTAGTGACCTAAGGCCTTCATTTGTATTTAAGCAGTAAAGAGAGTCATCAAGCAGGAAGGGGGAAGAGATAAACTAATGTGAGGAAAAACAATAACAGGGAACATCCTTCCTCACGGACTCTGCATCTCCTGGTTCTCAGCTGGAAATTGTTTTAAAGGGGGAGACTAAAACTCAGGCAAACACACACCCCAAGACACCTCTCCTTTCTCTCCTGAGAACACAAAGAAGCAGCCATTAGACTCTGGGGAAGAGGTCCTGACCTGAAGAGTTTGGTCAGTAATGCTGTTGGAAGCATATGATGGGAAACTTAGATTTAAAGCAAATATAGTTTGTTAAGTTTGGCACTAGAAAGTGTTTCATCTTTATTTTTCTTATAACCATTTCTGACTTTTATGCCTCGTTAATTGTACTCAAAATCTCTCTCTTTGTAGTTAATAAACTTGTTTTATTGTTTTATCTAATCTGGCGTGTTTAAGTTGAAGTGTCTGGGTAACTCCGTTTAAAAGGATAAATTGATGCATATTATTCCCTTAAACTTTAAGGCTTAAAGGAATAATGGACTGTCCAGGAGATGGCTGAGCAGTACAGATATACATTGGACTGGAATTGTGTGTGGCCACGCTGCCATATAGGCTGGCAAAACCCAGAGTGTAATCCAAGTAATCCAACCCCAGATTGCAGTTGCACACAGACACTCGGTGTGGCTTGCGTGCTGGAAGGTATCTGTGAGCAACCCAGAGGGGAGCAACTACAGCAAGGCATTGTAAGGCACCCAAGGTTGCAGGGCAGGTGACATAGTCCCTTACTGGTCTGGAATGTATCCTGGTATGCCACAATCAATTGAAAAGAGCAAGGGGAAATGTAAAGAGAGGAATGAGCTTTTTTAAAATAGCATATTTTGTAATTAGAGACTGCCTCATAAGGCTTACAAAGCTGTAGCCAAATTCAGGTTGCACAAGCAACCTAATTCTGACATTTCCTAACTTTTAAGTGTTTGACTTTGCCACCTTTTTAATGTTATTTTGATGTAGTTCATTGTTTGCAATTTTCTATTTTTAGAAACAACAGAAATTCCCTCATAAGGCAACATATTGACACCCGCATGGGTTATCAGCAGGGTTTAAAACCTTTAGATCCACCATAAATTCCTACCAGGCTTACAGTAGTATGTATATCATTGACCTAGAATTGAGCTAGAATAAATTACTATTAAAATTGGTCTGTTACTGAATTATAAATGTGACTGAATTTAGAATACATTTGTGCTGGCATTACTGCTACCAGCAGTGGGTTTTCAGAAGCAGATTGATACATTGACTAAGTCCATAATTTTCACAGTTTGAGTTTCCATGATTTGTCATGCACTCTCTGATTGGCTTGGCACATTGGCAAAATGCAGAAGTGTTTACATGTCACAAATTGCATCTCATGATTTTTCACGCATATGCTGAACAATTGACAAAACACAGCACACTGGCTGAGTTTATACTCACCAATTTTTAGCCTTTGCAGTAACTGCCCAGGAATGTGCTAGCAATCATCATTCAGACAGAATAATTTTGTTATAATCTTGAGGCTTTATGGCTTCTCTTCTTTGTGCTACTATATTTTTGCTTCATGGATTTTAAAAAAAGCTATTAAAAGATTATATTGACCCTACAGGTAATGTCAAGATTCCCTTTTAGACCACAGTGTAAATGTGTTTCACATCTCCTCATACGTACTAAGGGCTAGAACCTGTGAACTGCTGAGCATCCTCATGCCCTCTGACGGACTGAGTCCCTGATGTCTTAAACAGAGCTGCATTTATTTAAAACAGCTGCGGATCTGAACTTCTGATTCAAAATGATATTTTTATTGTACTGTATGTGCTTTCTTGTGTAAACAAGATTTACTGTGCTCCTAGTAGATACAAAATAGCAGAACAAGAAGAAGAAGTTTGGAAAGAAGAGAGGGAAGACAGCAGGGAGAAGGGGAGAGGAATAGGAGGAAAGAGATATAAAAGTGGGACGAGAACGAAAGCAACAAGGCTAGTTTAGACCAGGGCTCTCGCTCATACACAACCTTTCTCCCTCTACTTACAACAGAATTCTAACACAGCATTCCCTCCCCTCGTTTTCCCCAGGCACCCTAATTGCAGGATACTTCTGAATGCTTAGTGTAATGAAATGTTGAATAATATGGTACAGTTTAGACACTATGCGGCACTGTGTGTAAAATATCTCATTTAAACTAACCTCAGCCATATCTGGCAGAGCAGTAAGGGATCTTATGTTGAACACATCTGATGTGTATATGCAAGCTGTGTAGCAAGTCCATACCTGGTACAGGAGCAAACTATGAACAGAAACAGAAGGAAAATAGCAACAAAGAGTGCATAATCGCAGCAATATGTCACTCTTCAATGCCCCAGACAATTTCAGCAATGACAAACTTTCACACCGGACAGACTGGAAGCAGTATTTTGAAGTGCAAAAAAACTCCACCAAGAAACTGGACATCTAGAGCTATCATCTGAAACGTACGTTAGCGGGAAACAGGCAGAGTATATTTTTAAACTCTGACTTTACTGAAGACAGGCACAAAGATGACTATGAAAGGGTTGTGGCTAGGTTTGATATACGCTTTATACCTCAGCAATATGTGGTATATGAAAAAGCATCATTTCACCAGAGAATTCAAGAACCAGAGGGAAATGTTGACTGTTTTACAAGAGCTCTGCATACTTTGTCTGAACACTGATTTTGGGATTGCAAAACTTGACAATATCAGAGACAGGCTGGTTTAGGGGTTAACAGATAAAAACTTTCCACAGCAATTACAATTGAAGACAGAGTTAACCCTAATCACATCTATCCACATGCAAAGCAGTCGGAGCTAGTGAGACAGCAAAACCAAAAGCAATTTATCTGTGAAGGAGTCAGCTTACTGCTTTATACCTCCTCATTGCCAGGTGTGGCTTCACAGCTCTCTCTCTCTTTCCCAAGAACTATGGCCACTGGCTGCTCCACCTCTGCAGTGGCCTGCTTCCTTCTTGATTTGACAAGAGGGCCACTTCCAAGTCCATCCCCTTCTAGGGTACTCCATAAAAAAAAATCAAGGAGAATTAGCACAAAATTTGTATGAGAGGGGAGGAAATGACTCCTCTCAGATTGTATCAGAGTCAAGTCTTCCCTTCCCTCAGGGAGTGGCCTTCAGACAGTCATTGCTTTCCCTCAGCTGGTGCAAGTTACTGGTATGTACTCTTCCCTGGTCTGCCCACAAGTAAGCTGCTCTTCTCCTTCTCCAGTCTGTGTATGTTTTATAGGTGCAGTGGGGCGAGGTAGGTCTCACTGAGCCCAGAGCAGTTCCTTAATCCTGGTTGTCCGGTGTGGGGTTTGTATACCCCATTACATCACCAAACCTGAAAAACCTGAAATTAGCTTCAAATCTATAAACAGACTAGGGCTGTCAAGCAATCAATCGTGATTAATCACATGATTAAAAATTAATTGCATGATTAATCACACTGTTATTAATAGAAGACCATTTATTTAAATATTTTTTACATTTCCAAATATATTGATTTCAATTACAACACAGAAGACAAAGTGTACAGTGCTCACTTTATATTTATTTTTATTATAAGTGTTTGCACTGTAAAAAGACAAAAGAAATAGTATTTTTCAATTCACCTAATACAAGTACTGTAATGTAATGTCTTTATCATGAAAGTTGAACTCACAAATATTGATTTATGTACATAAATACTGCATTCAAAAATAAAACAATGCAAAATTTTAGAACTTGCAAGTCCACTCAGTCTTACTTCTTGTTCAGCCAGTCACTCAGACAAACAAATTTGTTTACATTTGCAGGAGATAATGCTGCCTACTTCTTGTTTACAATGTCACCTGAAAGTGAGAACAGGTGTTCTCATGGCACTGTATATACTGTACTGAACAGTTCAGCCACTAGGTGGCACTGTGTCTAAAAGACCTTATTTAAACAAAGGTTAGCCATACCTGGCAGAGCATTAAAAGATCTGATGACATGCATAGCCAGTATGTAGTAGCAAGTTCTATAGCCAGTCCACAAACTACAGGAATATGATACTTAGTGATGGCAGAAAATCCAACATTTTCTAAAGGCTGATTAGGTCTCCATTCCGGCAGCCATTACTCCATCTTTTTCTTGTAACTCACTTCAATTATGTTTGTGAATATCTTTGTGGTTTCTTCTGGCTACCCATCCTTGAACATGCCCCACTAACTTAGATTCAGTTTAGTCCATGAACCAGGAAATCCTGAAGCATCAGAAGAGGACACAGAATAGTAGCTGAGGCTATTAGTTTTCTCTTCTGACATCAAAATAGATTTTTCTATAGAGCAGTAGCTGACAGCAGAGGATTTGGGAGGATAAAAAGTCAGTGATACAAATATCTTATAAACAAATGCAAGCTGAAGGTGAAAGGACTCTGTGGCTGTGCTAATTGATGCATTAGGTTGTTGAAGTACCATTGGTAAGAAGGCTTGCTGTGAGGGGGAATGTGGCAGATAACCAGTTTGCTCAGACAGAATGTAAAATAGTGTGTTTATATACACACAAATACTTTTGTATGTTTTCTCTGTTGCAAACCTGTTTAATACAGGGCAAGATTGTGCATTAAGGCTCAGCTTCTTGTTAAGGGTAGCTCTGAATTGTGCCCCCTCAGGGCGAAAATCAGAGGCAGTCTCCTGGAGCTCTCTAGTGGCTAGAGAAGAGACCAAAAAAGGATTACAGCCCTCTAAATTTGGACCATTTCTCATTTGCTTCTCAGTGATAAGTTAGGGTGCTCTCTTTCTTACGAGATGACTGCATCCTGGGCTAAATACATACTAAAGCCAAAGGTACAAGCAACAATTGAAAATGTTCTTTTTTCTCTCACCTCTTTTCTCTATTTAGCAACTAGAAATTTATCTCCTCTACTGCCTTCAGAACCTCCATCCATATGTCCACAATACAAATGCCTGCTTCAATTTCTGACCCCATATCCACTCTGACAACCTCTCCCAATATCTCCCTCACCCTGTTCCTCCTTATCTCAGGATGATGGGCTAGTGCTTCCTACCCGCCATTGCTATGTATAATTCTTTTTCAATATTTTAGCAGAGTAAGTGGGAAGACCGAATGATCAGAGCCTTAGAACATGAGGGAGCCATGTGTGTGGTTGGCTTTCAATGGGGAGACTAAAAAGCAAGTTTCAGTCAGACTGTAGTGGCTGATAGTAACCAGAGTGGAGGGAGATGCGTAATGACTGTGGTGAATGAGGAATTATCATGCCATCACTATTCAGACCAGATCTCCTCAACCAAACAAAGTGCAAGGAACTGCATAACTGAAATAAGTATGCAGTTATCTGCCAGTAATTCTACCATATCTTCACTCAGTAGCTGACTGGAACAGTACCATTTTAGTGTAATGTTGAATTGTACGTGATCAGGGGAGAATTAGATATCAGATCTTCCTGGGTGGTTGGCTTGTTTGTTCAGTATTAGAATACTGGGGTTCCACTGATATTTTGAAGCTGACATGTTTCTTGTTTAATGTAAAGTTGTATAATGATGAATGTTGCTTTCAAGTGTTTCATGGAATAATCTGAAGAAGGATGCGACGACATATTGAACAGAGTATCTGCTAGTTAACTGACAACCATCAACAATGGTCTGAAACCTAATCCCTCCCCGATCACATACAGTTACAAATTGCACTGAATTGGCCCTGACAAGCCATTTGTCCAAGTGCTATCACTGCCAACAAAGTTGGTCTTAGGGATATGCCAACAACATAGTGCACATGGCTCCCCTTTGGCCAGGGGGCTTCTAGAGGTAGCCTTCACTTTTCCCCTCCAAGCCTGTCAAAATATAATGAACTCCTGTCCATGGTGGTATCATCATTATGTACTGAGCCAGATCTAGGATTTGAGATGTTTTTGCATGCATGCCACCCCTCCACTTCGGTATTTTAAAAAAAGGGGTGGGAAGGGAAGGATCTTTGACAATTGCCATCATCCTGCTTCAGGAGAAGAGAAGCCCAACTGTTGTGCTGAGGTCTGAGCGTACAGTAGTTACTGGTATGCAATAGCCACCAGTAAAATAAAAAAAATTAAGTTTTAAGGAGTAATTCTCCATTGCAAACAAATGGGGCAGGAAGGAGGGGAATGGCGTGAAGACCTGAGTCCCTGGAGCACACTTTATATAAACACACCAATTAGAGCTATTTCCAATGCTCCAGAGTTTCAGAACTAGTGGGAGATAAATGTTATCTGACCTAAAAAATTGAGTCTGAATATGAACTTTCCCAGATCTGGATTGTTCTTATGTGGGGTTTCAATTCAGCCCATTTTGGAGGTAGGCATTAGTAATAAATCTGAGATCATGATCTGAATTTAGATCTTAACCACCCCAAATACAGAGATATTTGGCTCTAGGGTGACATACATTTCAGGTGCAGTGACTGCATTTTATGCTATGGTGGTGGTTACACACCCACACAATATTTTAGATTGCATTAATTAATGCAAATGAGGCTACATCTACACTGAATTATTAGGATTTTAAATTTCTACCTGCTGTATCTAAAGAAGCACCAGCAAACGAAAAATCACCCTACTACTGAGACTTGCACATAATCTTCCAGTTCTTACGAGCAAGTTTTCCCAGCTTCAAAGCATCCATTACTGGTTACTTTTTGGACTGTCATGCAATGAGCCACAGACATTTCCAACTCCTTATCTCCTGTATCCCTCAGAGGAAGACAGCATCTTTCAACTCTAGATGCTGGGTTGTGTCTCTGAAGTATTGCAGCGTGCTGATGGCTCCACAAAAGCCACCCATCAACGCAGCCATGAAACACAAACCTCCACATAATTATTTATCAAAAATAATAAATCATCAGCGTGTCAATTTTTAATGTCTCCTGCAGCACTGAATCGGAACCTCCACCAACATATACAGGAATCCTGTCAATCACTCTGAAAAAAATATTGCCTGAAAGCAGAACTGATTCTGCTCAGCATGGAGGCTGCAAAATTCAGCTACAAGGCACTTAGCGTTAATACACCACCAGAAATTATATTAAAATAGAGCAAAACTTCTGACAAACAAAAGTAAAGTAATTTAAAGTTAAGGCTGCGACAAAAATATGTCAGTGCCATGGATCAATTACTGTCTGACTAACTGCAGTGTGCACCTACCCATACACCTGAAAAAAATTACAAAAAGCTGTTATTCCCCATTTCAAGTTACAGTGAAATATGAGTATGATGCTTAAAGTGTCTCACAACAATGGCTGGCCTTGGAAAATCTGAGCCCTTTGTGAAAGCCCTGCTTCATGGGTCTCAGAAGAAGCCACTATATTCTGTCATGACAATTTGCAGCATGAAGATTGTATTTAATAAAAATACAGAGGCTTAGGATTTGGTCTGTGTCTGTCTTAAGCGTCAAGAAAATCACAGGTGGATCATAGACACAATATTTTCAGAGATATTTCAACCTGTCAGAGATAAATTCACCTTTGGTGTGAATCAGCCTACATCTAGGAAGTCAGTGCAGCCCTGCCTTAGTGAAAGACACTCTGGTACTCTAGAAACTACATGGCATGGGGTCCTCACATGGTGTGGAACTCCATGGTTATTCCTCTGTGGCCCGATTGCCATGCCCCCCACTTGGAGTGGGAGTATCAGGGGGACACATTTCCTCCAAGACTGAGCTTGGCAGTAGAGGAAGGTGTGTCAGAAAGAGACACGTCAGTTCAAAAGCAGTTATTTAATCCAGCAGTTGCAGTGCATTGGCTTAGGTGGGTAGACTGGACAGCATTGCACTGTTCTCCTCCTCCTCTGAGGAGATGGCAATGGTAGAGCCCACAGAGTGATAAAGTTTGGACGTAAGACCCTGTACACATGCATAGGGCAGTTCCTCCCACTTCCTTAGTTACAGTCACTTTATGTTTTCAATCTTTACTTCACAATCATAAGTGCTAGAAACTCACTTTAAACAAACTTAGCTTCGGATGTAATCACATGACTCCAGGAACTGGGACCTAGGCATAGGGCTATAGTTTTTAT
The DNA here is from genome assembly GCA_007922305.1 of Dermatemys mawii. Classification (NCBI taxonomy): domain Eukaryota; kingdom Metazoa; phylum Chordata; order Testudines; family Dermatemydidae; genus Dermatemys; species Dermatemys mawii. The sequence continues at coordinate 7,586,940 of ML677351.1, forward strand.
TCCTTAATCCAGTCTGCACCAGGGAAAAAACTGATCCAGCATGCACAACATGGAGCCTTGACACTATATGCCACACATTTAATAGAACAGAAATATTTTGCAGGATCAACTGTTAGCATATGAGAAATCCTAATTTTGTTGTGCAAAACAAGTAATTGAGAGCACAAAACTGCATGCAGAGAGAGGCAGTTGGGCATTTTCCATATGTACAGTCAGATTGATGTATATCAGTTAACGGAAGCTGCTTGAAAATTTGGACATAAACCACAGATTATTAGAACCCAAGATTTAATTTAAAAAATATGAGAAGCCAATCAAAAGCAGTCCTGTCTCCTTTAAATACATGTATCATTAGCTAGTAAAAACAGCCAAGCCAGTTTTATTCAGAATAAATAAATATAATTCCTTCCTTGCTGAGATTTCATACTGTATACCAAATTTCAGCTTAGAGGAAATTTTTACAGCTGAGTCATAAACCCTTGAAAGGCAGCATTTATAATGGAAATGATGACAGAACCATTACTCCAGGTATAATACAGTCATCTCAAGCATTTAAAATGATACTGCAGCAGTAAAAACATAAAATTGCCCTAGCAGATGGAAAGATCAAGTGAACAGAAGTACATGTAATCATAGCATCAAACTGAATTGCATACTCTGGGGTAAATATTTGAAGTGCTGCAAAGGGAATTTATCCACATGATGCTCAGCAGCATTAATGGGACCCCATTAAATCCCACTACACTCCTACTCCAATAGTTCTGATAGGTTAATTAAGCAATAGGATATGGCAGTATGTGAACTGTGTTGTATTAATTCATGCCTAGTGCAGTAAGCACAAGGACAGAGGCCAAGTACTGTCAAGACTAGAAGGCTTGAATTAATAATACACAATTTTTGCACTGCTGCACCTTATTATAAGTAGAAAATGCTAATTTTTTTAAAAAAATGTATTTATATTGTTAATTAAGTAATGAGGTTCTGAGCTGTGTCTGTAATCAGCACTATTCACTGCTTGCAAGTTCAAAGCCGTGAATAGTACTGATTAGTCAGGAATTGGAATGCTCATTAGATAATCAGATCACTCAATTGCTCTTGCCCATTTTATAATTACTTAATGATGCAGTAAATGGAAATTTCACCCCAAAAGTGTTCCAAATCATTTTTTGCCTTTATTTGACTTGGTTAAATTTCTGTTTTTATATCTAGAAAATTCACAGGATCAGTATCTTCCAGTGCTTTCCACTGTGTTACACTAGGGAAGAATTAAACTCAAACTCAGTAATAATGGAAACTATGTTACTCCGCTTTCAGTTTTAATCCTACCTTGAATATCTTCTGTGACGACGTGTTAATTGTGGGTATTGTGCTGTTTAGAAGTCATCCAGTATGTTACAGCTACAATCTTTTTTTTTTTCTAGTGACCTTTATTAATCTTGTTGGTTACTGTTCTATTTAACCCTACATATGGGCACAGTACAAAGGCCTCCCACCTTAATATACAGGAGTTTACAGGTGTTTTCTAAAATCTAACGCAATTATAAACCTAAGCTATAATGACAACATAGAAATTCCTCAAGCACATTAAGAATAAAATAAACACATTTACCTAATTGTTAAGTGGTACTGCATATGCCTTTCCTATAAGCACAGATTAAGATGTGATCGTGAAATGAAAGCATTGCCCTGCTAGCTTTGAAGCATTCAAAATGCTGTTTTAACAGTAATTAATGTGCCGTAATGTATAGGACCACAGGCTTTGCAGTACAAAAGCAGGTGATTTATCTATCAAGCCCAGTATCCTGCCTGCTCTAGAGGCTGATACTGGGAAGGTGAACAAGTCCCATAATATACTTTGTCCAGTTGTGTAATACTCTCTGTGTAGGGACAAATATCCTTCCTGGCCCAGGTGGGAATGACTTTACACCCAGTAGTTGAGTAAGGGAAGAATAGTCTCCTTGGAATCCAGACGTGCTGGTCTGAGGGGGCTCAACGCATAAGTCAGAGAGAAACTAAAGGGGCGGGGGAACGGGGGGGAGGGGATGGAGTGAGTGGGTTAGGGTGTTCGGTTTTGTGCAGTTAGAAAGTTGGCAACCCTATGGATGAGGCCTAAAAAGTTGAGTTTTGTGGAAGACTGTAAAAGTAGCTAAAAATCATCTCTGCACTCCCCTTTTCCTGACGCAGCTGTCTGCAGGGCCATTACCCGTGTGTTGTGCTAGGACCCCAACAGGATACAGTAGCCAAAAAGGGCTGAAAATGAAATAGAATTGGTATAGCACAGGGCCTTTATAGCCTTTTCTCCAGCAATGGTAGGGTTGCCAACCCTGACTGAAGCTATTCTGGGAGATTTCCCCCTCCCCCACATGACATAATGTCATTTTCTTAAATATCCTATTAAAATCTCCCAGATTGCTTTCAATAGTTACTGGGAGATCAGTGCCAATTCTGGGAGACTCCAAGCCAATCCTGTATGGCTGGCAACCCTAGCAATGACCCCCTTTCATTGTTACACTGGTAGCAGGGAGATTAAGTGACATGAGTGAGCCCTTACATCACCTCCTTGCCATCTTTAGGATGGGTGATCCACCTTCGGCCAGTTAAGATTTTTGTGTACCAAAGAAACTGACCCCCAAGATATTAGCTAGAATGAAGGTGGATGGAGCTGGACAAGACCAAGGAGTCCACTGGAGAAGGAGCATCTATCAGGGAATGGAGGAGAGAAGGTACATCTGGAGTTGACAGAGAAAGCTACTGTTGTGGCAGTTAAAGAGAAACATGCTCCTAATGGTTATTTACAACTCTAGAAACAATTGGACTGTATACACTGCCAATTTTCAAAGCTTTCTTCTCTCATTCTAGGTCAACAGGCAAACCTAGAGAGTAGCCAAGGAGTAACTTGCTCCATCTTCCATGAGTGTAACAGGATTTGTTAAGCACTACACAACAGCACAGATTTCCAGGTGTGCTTTCCAGTGTGAAAAAGTGATGTAGAGGGGCATTAGTGTAACTGAAAACTGGGGTCTTAATCTTTGGATTGTACTAGTTTTTTTAACTTATAATAATAATATAAAGCTTAGCACAATATGGTATTTTACAGAAGTAAAATTGAATAGATATTATGTAAGGAAGGTTTTTTCCTCTTATATTCCTTAATGTATAGGGCTACCACAAAAATATTGTGATAAAAACCCGTACTGAGGTGGCAGATATCCATTTTATTTGCATTCATTCTTTGTTAATGGATGTGGTAAAGAGTTCAGATAATTTACCTTGAATGGGGGCCATGGCAAGGCATAAAGTAAGGCCAATTGGACATGTGTTTTGCCATGGCATTACCCAGTACTAACTGGGATGAACTTCTCAAAGCACAGTACCAATTATTTGTACTACCTGAAGGTAGGGTGACAAGACAGCAAGTGTGAAAAATTGGGACGGGGAGTGGGGCAATAGGAGTCTATATAAGAAAAAGCCCCCCAAATCCAGACTGTCCCTATAAACTCGGGACATCTGGTCACCCTACCCAAAGAGAAAGGGTCTGAATTTGAATAGGGGTTCATAAAGATTTATTGAATCTTAAGACAGTATGAAGCACCCAGTAATTCTGAAACTTAGATTGGGATAGAAAATGTTCCAGACAGTGTAAGCCAAACAAACAAAAAACAACTAATGAATCCCAACAAGGTTATTGCAATGCTAAGTCCCAATTATGCAAACACTTACTCATGTGTTTAACTTTAAACATTTGAGTAGTCCCAATTATTACATGAATTATGTCTGTTAGCCCTGCCTTTAGTTAAGGCTGCTTTACATTTCCCATTCTTAAATCCTATTTTTATTTGTTTATAACTTTACCAAACTTTAAACATTAGAGCTGAAATTTTTCATGTCTGGCGTCTGCCATCGGCTGATTTGTTTTGGAAAGTTTCAGCTAAAATGGTTTCTCCATTTCTGAAAATGAGTTTGGGGAAATAAATGTTGTTTTATCATGTTAAAATAATTCTTACCACTATTTAACTGAGACATTCTAGTGCCTCTGTCCTTTGGTGCTGGGACTTGAAATTTGGCAGAGGAATCACCTTGGTGTTAGAGATGTGCCTTTTCCATTCACCATGAAAATCTAAGCTTATCTAGTCAAGTTATAGGCCTTCAAAAAAATCTCAATTCACAAATATTCAGTAGAGACTTGTTAGAGTTGGCAGCTAAAAACTATGAAGATTCAATTGCCACTGAGCATGCTCCAGTCAGAAACTGCAGAGGGTAAGTAGGACTTTACTTGAAATTGCTCCTACCAGCTGCTGGGGAGTGCTTTGGTGCCATGGACTAGAACTGAGATCAAGGAGACTGTGCTCGGAATGATCTCCTGCTGGTGCGAGATGGAAAAGAAAACAACTGACATGAATGCAGTGGTTGAGGAATGGGATAGGAGGTAAGAGGATCCAAAGTGTGGGGGTAGATGGGTAGCCAGGAGATGGTGAGGTAGATAAGGGAAGGGGAACAGGTGCTGAGGGATGGATAATTAAGGATCCTGGGGGGAGTAGAGGGAGGAGTAGAGGAAGGAAGTATGAGCAGGGGTGGGGTTTGTATAGGAACAAGGGAGCAAAAACCAATTTGGGGATAAAGTTGGTGGGAGCAGTGGAAGAGGGAGGCATGAGCCAGGATTGATCATGGGGAGTGGGACAGGAGCCAGGGATTTGGGTAGATGTGGGAGGAGGGAAGCACAGGTTAGGCAGTGGCACAGGGCCACAGAATCTGTAATTGAACTCAGCTGTCCTCAATCACTGCATTCTTCTTTGTCAGCAAATAGCTGCGAAGCCCACTGAGAAAGTGTGTGTCTCCTCCCATTTCTAGAGAATGGTCCACATACAGGATAACATCCGACTACCGCTACCAGTTATCCTGTTAGCTCAAGTGTTAGAGGTCTCTACTGGGTATCTATATCAAAACTGGAGCTGTGTGAATAAGCATCTCTGCCTGATGTGGAGTAGAGACTTCTACCCAGCTCTGCCGCCTCCCAGCTGAACGCTGTAACCACCAGCCAATGGAGTATCCTGGGATGGGTGTCTTTCAATAGCTCCTCTTGAAGCCGTGCCACATAGAATAAACAATTAAATCTGTGGTTCTCAAACTATTTTTATTGGCGACTCCTTTCATACAGCAAGCCTCTGAGTGCAACTCTCCCTTATAAATTAAAAATGGAATAGGGTATTTTAATGGGAGCTCAGGGATGACAGACCCCACAGATGGCTGGGCTCACAACCCCCATGTAACCCCTCATAACCTCCAGCTTGAGAACCCCTGAATTAAATAGTGGAGCAGAGACAGGGTGTTCCCCTGTTGGTCTCCAAACTACCAGACTATAGAGTCATTCCCTCACACACCCTCTCTCACGCTTTCCCTAAATATTCAAGTATTTCATGAAAAATGTAACATCAACAGGAGAGATGGAGAGACACCTGCCCCCACAAGACCCTGATGGTTAGACCCTGATTGTTGGGACAATCCACTGCTATGTGGGTGACCTTATGTTCCTGCTGCAGAGTAGAGGTTTGAACTCCCATATCTCAGGTGAGTGCCCTTATCACTATGTTATTTGCATAAGGGAGCCAATGGCACCACTTCTTCTTTTTGTGAAAATAGACTGATTTTTTTTGGTCCAAAATTACAGCAAGTTCAACACAAATTTGAAAATTGTGTTGGGATGACCACAACTGTATTTCATGGAAAATAAGCCATTTGTCTGAAAAAAATCATCCGGTTCTAGTTTGAACACTGCTAATGACCCAAGCCATGAATTAAAGTCAGTGGAACTTGCGGACTGAAGTCCTTCCCAGTGTGAATAAGGATATAACCATCTGGCACTTTGTGTCCTTGTTTTTCTTGTCTTTTCTTTTCCTCTTCCTTATAATTATATAGCTCAGTCAGGCTAATACGCAATGGTTGTCATTAAACATCCCGGATCAGCTGGTCTAAACTCACTCAAAAATGAGTCCAATCAGCCAGGGTGAAGCAAATGGAAAACTGAGTCCAATCAGTTTTGCTTGGTGCCTTGTCATGCCTCCCATTCAAAACAATTATCTTAACATTGACTTCAATGGAGCCACACCAGCTTTTTACACTAGCTGAGGATCTGGCCAACTGTGATGACACTCTGGAGCTGGAAAATGCTTTGCCTTGTCCTAATGTCAGTATCATTGCAGCTTCCTTCTATTGGGAACCCTATTCTATATATACATCTTATTATAAATGTAATTTGCAGAGCTGTTGTGGCAGTTTAAGGGAAGAGCAGAGGGATTTACAAAGGGCAGCTTGGAGCCCAAGGATAAAAGGGGATTGAGATTATTTGATGAGCTGGTCCCTGTACCCTACAAATCTTTGGGTCAAAATTATTCCATTGGTTAACATTCCTCCAGATTGTCCAGTATTCCTTAGTTATTAAGAATAGAGAATACCGTGACTCCAAGGTAATCTGATCTGGTTATAAAAGTTGCAACTATTTTTAAGAGGACAACTGTACAGAGAAAAAGAGACAGAAATAACAGAAATTGAATCTTCCTGCCCAGAGTAGAAAAAGTTGAAGGAAAGCTATGGATATGCTGTGATATTTGCTGTATGCTACAGGTACTCATAATGCTTAACTACAGGTGCGCAGGGGTGAAAGTAGGGGGGTATGGGCCAGTACAGAGTACCAGTAAAAGGTAGCCGCCAGTACCGGCCCATACCTTTAACATTGCTAACTTTACCTTTAAAAAACCCTAACTTTAAACATCGCTGCCACTTTTGTGCACCTGATCGGCGACCCTGCTGGATGCCTACCAGCAGGGCCACCAATGGGGGGGTGCAAAAGGAGCAGTGATGACCCGGCAGGACCGTCATTGGAGGGTGCAAAAGGGGCAGCAACATTAAAGTGCTACTGCTGCAGCACTTTAATGTCACTACCCCTTTTGCCTCCGGCCGCTGATGGGGGGATGGTGGGGATGGAGTAGCTGCCCTGGGGGCCATGATTTACAAGGGACTGGGGTTCTGGCTGCTGGCAGCAGCTAGATCCCCAAGCCCTTTAAATTGCCACTGGAGCCCAAGGCAGATGGGCCAGGGAGCTCCCCAGCTCAGCCCTTTCTGCCTGATGCCCCTTCAGGGGTGGGGGAGGCAGAGTAAGCCCCCTACAGGTAAGAGCTGTATTTTACTTTCGTCCCTGCAGGTGGGTATTATATAGATAATAAATTACATAATAACAATGATACATAGTTACAAGTGGAGGGTAATAATGCACAGCCACATCACAAAAGAGCGGACAAGGCCAGAAAAAAACAAATGGAAAACAAACTCCAGAATTGTTTGTGAAGTAAGGGATACTGAGTGCACAAGAAGTGGTTAAGACATCTTTTCGTAATGTACACCAGTTGCTACTGAAAATATTAGGAAATACTGAGAGGAAACTTTTCACTGGGCTTACCTTAAGTTTTGCTTGCGCAATCTGCATCTACAAAAATTGATCCAACATGTTTTGCAACCGCACTGTATTACAGGTAAAATCGTATTCTTTACACATTTAACTCCCTGATTATCATTTCACGTAGTTATATCTGTAAGTTTTACAATGCGCAGCTGCAGTTTATTTGCAGATTTTAAAAAAATTAATAGGTTTTAAAATGTGTATTATGGTAGCATCTAGAGGTTTTAAGCTAGACTGAGTCCTTGCACTGTTGATTGTCATTGCTAAAATGTTGATTGCCTGCATTGTACTAGGCATTGTACAAATAAATAAAAGACAACCCTGACCCTGAAGAGTCTATCACTTGGAAATGAAGGCATAATTTATGACTGCCCACAAGAAAGACACTTGACCTGGCCTGCCTGAAAATGTACTCCTTAATGGTTGAAAGTAAAACAAAACCCAAGGCCAGATCAAACCTATTTTGCAGTAGTGAATTCTACTGTAGGCCACTTTTCTATTAGCATCAGTTTAGACCTTCACTGCCCATGACACAGCCCCCCTCTTCTCCCTTGTGACCAGTGAAAAAGATCAAACATGAAGTATAAATTAATATGCTGTAGATATGGAAACATAGGTTGTATACATCCAAACAAAAGACTGCTGGTGATGGACATTTTATTGAACCCTTATTTCATCCTGAAAGCAGAGAGGCAAAAAGAGCAACTGCAGATCTATCAAATCTGTATGCATTTAATATTTACCTTAGTAATGAAAAGCATGTGCCATGATGAAGACTCACTACTACAGGAGAGATTCAGATTGTCAGTACCAGAAAATGAAAATTTTATTGATGGGAGCTATAAGCCCCAGAAATCATAGGTATTATTTTGCCAACCAACTGATTTATAGCTAGGGCTCTACCAAATTCACTGCCATGACAAATGCATCATGAACTGTGAAATCTGGTCTCCTCCCATGAAACCTGTGTTTTTTGTTTTATGTTTTCTATGCATTTACCCTATATTATACCAATTTCACGGGGGAGACCAGAGTTTCTCAGATCTGGGGGTCCTGACCCAAAAAGGAGTTGGGTGAGGGTGTCACAAGGTTATTTTAGGTGGGATCATGGTATTGCCACCCTTAGTTCTATTCTGACTTCAGAGGGGCAGTCAAAGAGCTTCAGCTGTTGACCGGGTACCCAGCTCTGAAGGCAGAGCCCCACCAGCAGCAGCTCAGAAATAAGGGTGGCAATAGTGCACTGAGCTGCGCTGCTGCCTTTGGAGCTGGGTGGCCGAAGAGTGAAGGCTGCTGACTGAGGGCTCAGCTCTGCAGGCAATAGCTCAGAAGTAAGGGTGACAATACCATACCATACCACCCTTGCTGCTGCCTTCAGAGCTAAGTTCCTGGCCAGTAGTCACCACTCTCCAGCTGTCCAGTTCTGAAGGCATCACCACTGCCTACAGCAGTACAAAAGTAACAGTAGCAGTACCACAACCGCCCCACCGCCCCTTTACAATATCCTTGTGACCCCTCCAACTCCTTCTTGAGTCAGGACCATTACAATTACAACACCCTGACATTTCACATTTAAATAGCCGAAATCATGAAATTTACTATTTTTAAAATCCTCTGACTGTGAAACTGACCAAAATGGACCATGAATTTGGTAGGGCCCTATTTATAGAATGTGAATTACTATTAATTGGTGAGAATATGTATTTTTGAAATGTCTAAGAATAAGGTGCTGTCCAGAAGAAAAGAAAAAGAATGATTTCTTCAAAAGCTAGACCTCAGAAAGTGTCAGCACTAAAAAGACAAGAGGAAAATGCACTATAAGTAAAACACATTTGATCTGTTGTAATGAATAACACTGAATAGTTACACATTAATGTATCTGTTGTTTAATACAATTTACAAGATACATTCTATAGGGGCATCAAGACCACCATGAGTTTTTTAGTAGTTTATTTTGTTCATTTGTTTGTTCATTAATTGCCTGGCATTAAAAATCAAGAACTGCCTTTTGTTTTAGCACTGGCAGAGCTTTCTTAGAGATTATTTTGAATAGCAGTAATTTATTATCTGGTATATTTTGATTTTAGTAAGGTTTGCACACGATCCCACCTGCTATTCTCATAAACAAACTAGGGTAATTTGGATGAGATTATAATAGGGTGAGTGCACAACTGGCTGAAAGACCAGGGTAGTAATGAATCGTTCACTGTCAAACCTGAAGGACACATCTAATGGGATTCCATAGAGTAATACTGGATTTGGCACTACTCATATTTTCATTAGCAATTTAAATAATGGAGTGAAGAGTATGCTAATAAAATTTGAAGATAATACCTAGATGGGCGGAGTTGCTAGAACTTTGAAGGTCACACTTAGAATTCAAAATGACCTTGACAAATTGGAGAATTGGTCTGAAATCAACAAGATGAAATTCAGTAAATACAGGTATAAAATAATACATGTAGGAAGAAAAAGTCAATGCCTAACTACAAGCTGGGGAATAACTGGGTAGGCAGTAAAACCATTCACAATGCTCTGGGGGCTTAGTGGATCACAAATTGCATATGAGCCAACAATGCGTTGCAGCTGAGAAACAGGCAGATATTATTCTGTTCTGTATTAACAAAACTGTCAAGTCTAAGCCTCCAGATATAATTGTCCCACTGGTAAGGCCTCGTCTAGAGTTCTGTGTCCAGATCTGGGTGCCACACGCTAGGAAAGACGTGGACAAATTAGAGAGAGTCCAGAGGAGAGCTAGAAAAATTATTCACCTAAGAGGAAAGTATTAAAAAGTTGAGTGAGTTTAGTCTCGAGGAAAGAGGACTGAAGGGGAACTGATAACAGACTTAAACCATGTTAAGGAGTGTGATAAAGAGGACAGTGATCAGTTATGCTCCATGTCCACTGAAAGTAGGTCAAGAAGTAAATGGCTTAATCTTCAGTGAGGGAGATTTAGATTAGATATTAGGAAAAGCTTTCTAAGGCCTGGTCTACACTAGTGAGGAGGGTCGACCTAAGATACGCAACTTCAGCTGCCTGAATACCATAGCTGAAGTCAACGCATCTTAGGTCGACTTACCTGCCATCCTCACGGTGGCAGTGGTCAACAGCGGGCTCCCCTGTTGACTCTGCCTTGCACCTTTTGGCGAGCTGGAGTTCCAGAGTCAACGAGAGTGCCTCTGGGGATTGATTTATCACGTCCTGACGAGATGCGATAAATTGATTGCCAATAGATCGATCTCTACGTGTTGATCCAGCCAGTAGTGTAGACAAGGCCTATGTATAAGGGCTGGGCTACACTACAGGGAGAGGTCGACCTAAGATATGCAACTTCAGCTATGTGAATAGCGTAACTGAAGTTGCAGTACCTTAGGTCAACTTACCTGGCCCTCCCCACAGTGGCAGGATGACTGCGGCTACTCCCCCACCAACTCTGCTTACTCCTCCTGCTGAGGTGGAATACAGGCGTTGACTCGGAGATCAATTTATCATGTCTAGATGAGATGCGATAAATCGATCCCCAGTACATTGAGTGCTACCCGCCGATCCAGCGGGTTGTGTAGCCCTACCCTAAAAATATTTAAGCAGTGGTGTAGACATCCAAGAGAAGCTGTGTAATCCGTGTCATTGGACAGTTTTAAGAACAGATTAGAAAACATCTGTCGGGGATGATCTAGGTATACTTTTTCTTGCCGCAGCATGGACTACTCGACTAGATACCCTCTCAAAGTTCCATCCAGCCTTATATTTTATAATTCTATTATTGCTAATAGCCTGGTTGAACATATGTAATTATGACATTATGTAATGACAGTATAATATTTGTAGTCTCCATCCTACTCTTTCTGGTCTAGCCTTTTAGAGGTATCAAAGAAGGGGCTATTGAGTCAACCACCCCAATTGCTCTTTCATACTGTGTTCCCCAATGTTCTTTTCTGTAACCCCTTCTTTCCACTCTATATGTTGTCAGGGTTCCCTGCCCACTCTGAACTCTAGAGGACAGATTTGGGGACCCACATGAAAGACCCCAAGCTTATTTCCACCAGTTTAGGTTAAAAACTTCCCCAAGACACAAATCCTTTTGTCTTTGAACAGTCACTGCCACCACCAAGTGATTTAGGGAAAGGACCGCTTGAAGTTCCTATTCCCCCCTGCCCCAAATATCCCTCCGAGCCCTACACCCCTTTCCTGGGAGGCTTGAGAATAATACCCTCACCAATTGTTACAGGTGAGCCAGATCCCAAACCTTGGATCTTTAAAACAATGGAAAATATCAGTCATTCTTAAAAGAAGAATTTTATTTAAGGAAAAGATAAAAGAATCACCTCTGTAAAATCAGGATGGTAGATAACCTCACAGAGTAACAAAAGATTTTTTTAAAAAATACAGAGGAACCTCCTCTAGATTTAGTTTCAAAGTTACAGGAAAAAATAGAGATAAACCTCCCTCTATCAAAGAGAAAATTCACAAGCGAAAAGCAAAAGAGAACTAATATGTCTTGCCTGGCTGTACTTACAATTTTTGTAATATGAAGGACTGGTTCAGAATTGTTTGGAGGAAATGGATTGCTGTCTGGTCCCTCTCAGTCCCTAGAGTGAACGAACCACAAACAAAGAGCACCAAACAAAGCCTCTCCACCCCCCTCTCCAGATCTGAAAGTATCTTTTCTCCCCTTTGGTCAGGTGCCAACCAGGTTATTTGAGCTTCTTAACCCCTTACAGGTAATGAGGAATTCTAGGCTATCCTTATGTTTATGGTGTATGTAAATCCACTGAGGAAGGTAGCGAGATGCTTTGGATTATCGTACCATTAGTGCAAAGCGGCTTGAGGTCTCTTTACTCAAACCTGAACAATATCCTATTAGTTCTTTTCTAGTTCTTTACTGAGTTACCAACTTGGATGGAAGCAAGTTGACTCATCAAAATGGTGTTAATGCTAGCTGGTTGGGGAAAGAAGTTTGAAAATATTATAGTCTGGTATCTGTCCATCCTCAGCCCAATTGAATTTGCAATCTAGAGATAGTGTGGATCCCTGATTGTTACCCTGACTGCCAGGTGCCATCAGTGATCAGGAATGCTTCCCATAAATCTGTGTTTATCCCATTTTTTTTCTTGAATGTGGATTTTGTATTTGTCTAGATTGTCACACTATATGCTGCATATGGGGCTTTTTTCCAAATACTACTTGCAAATCCTGTTGATTCACAATGTAGCAGCTTTTTTGTGTAGGAGTGCTGGCTCTTGGAAATACATTGTGCAGATGCGCCAAAGACTGCACTGGCTTCTTTTTTTACACCTGCGTGAAATTTTAAGTGTTGACTTTAATATTTAAAGCCCTACATAGCTTGAATCACAGTTGTCTGAACCATGCAGAGGACAAATGAGGATTCCAGCCCTATGCAGAGGGAGGCTCGGCTGGCAGGGAAGAAGGAGGAAGGATTCCAATGTGTGCATAGAAGTCCGGCAGGGTTATAGTGACCAGCAACAGCCTTGAGCAGAGCCCAGTAGGGTTTGAGTGACCAGTGAGTAGTGACAGCCACAAATAGGGAGCAATGTGAGGCACCAGGGTTTGAGTGACCAGTGGCAGTCGGGGTGGGGGGCACTTTGGGCGAGTTTCAATGGGAAGGGGGCTTGGGCCAGCCCTGTATGGTGTTCCATTTTCTCATTGGGAAATATGGTCACCCTACCTCCAGGAATATTGCAAAGTCCTACTGTTTTCCCAGATATTTGATAGAGAGAGCACAGGAATGGGCAGCTTGTGTGATTAAAGGATGCCATTAAATGAACCCAGAGACTTTTGTAAGAGCTAATTTTTTGTAAACTGAAAAATACAAAAATGAATAAGAGTGAAAACATATGGCTTCAGGATTATAATAGTTTATAATTTGTGGGAATGTTTCATTTTATACAAAACATTTTAAAAAGCTAATCCTGCTCCAATTTATTGAAATGGCAAAACTCCCATTAATAATTAAGGAAATAAGTTTGGGCTTTATGGCTCTGAACCTACAAACTGATTCCTTGAACTCTTTACATAGGCATGTCTGTGCACAGCACATAGCAGGAATGTGGCCTAAATGACAATTAGCAGGACTAACAAGGTTTGGGTGTGGTGTTCAGAAACTGTTATATTGTAGAGCTGCAGGTTTTTTTGTAGCCATGTGGATCCCAAACCATAGAGAGACCAGGTGGATGAGGTAATATATTTTATTAGAACGTCTTTTTGTGGGTGAAAAAGACAAGCTGGCCAAGAAGTTAATTATAGCTGGTTGAAAGTTTTTGATTAAAAAAAAATCAATCAAAAATGGCCTTGTAATGGTCGCTCTCAAAATGTTTTGCTTTTGATGAAACCTTAAAAAAAAACAAACCCCAGTTTTGTGTTTAATCTGGTGTTTGGCCCCCTTTTTTCTCTCGCTTTCCCTCCCAGTTCATGGAAAATAAGGAAACAAAAGGGGGGAAGTTAGAAAAAGGAGAAAGGGAGGAGGAACACTGAGAGAAAGTGGAGGTAGGAGGGAGAATGTGAAACCAAAAATGAAAACCCCAGATATTTCTATAAATATCTCCAGAAAATGAAAAATTATTCTCTTTTGAAACCTGAAAGATGAAAATGATTTTGACAGTTCCAGAATTTTTTGGAACAACCTTTACCATTTTTGATTGTGTATTGTAAAAATGTCTTCAACACAGTGGCTAATGTGTTGTACAGAATGTTATCTACAAGTTATTAATTTTCTTGAATGCAACATTTCTAATTTTAATGACTGACTTTAGAAGCAAGTAAAAACCTTTCTTATGCCATTTAATCTCCCAATTTCTATTCTTTGGAACTCCCACACAATACAACCAAAAAGAATTAAAATTCAATATACATATAATAGTGAGAGATATTAACAGCTACTTTTCATTTCTCTTATCATCAGATTCAAAGTAAACTTGTAATAAAAGTGCTGTAAATATGTATCAAGGGTTCCTAAGATTGCTACTGATAATTTAGTGGGAAATTATCTTTTTTTGATGTTAGACTTAAGCATTAAATTTTATATACTAGTAAAGATTAACAACCTCAGACAGATGCAGCTGCAATGGGAAAGTGTTCTGCCGAACAATGACATAGTTGTTTCAGTATTCTGTGTCAAATGCCTCTTTTAATTAGTTACATTACGACTGTAAGCAAAAAGCACCGACTAATCCTTCAGCTGTCAAGTACAATAAGGAACTAGCAGGAGACAGGACTACGGTATGTAGGCAGGGAGGCAGCAGTGATAGTAAGTAGTGCTGGGGTGGATTAGTTGAGAATAGAATATCAGGGCATTTATTAATACGTTTCCAGAAGACCAAAAGATCACTCAGCTTGGTAATGCTGAGTTATGGAAAAACCTTTCCCCCTTTCTGATCCTGGGGACTCCAGTTAGTGCAGAAGGACTATTCTAAATTACACCAGTAACAATAGCCCTTAGAGCCACTGCACCAGCAAGGATTAGATGGAACACAGCGTATTGCCTTCACCTCCATCCTGTACCAAACCTACTTTTCAACAGGAAGTGAGGTACCTAGTAGTGTAAGCCTTGTTAATTCCACCCAAGGATTTCTCTGTAGTGAAATTCGCAGCTGTCCATTGGTGCTGGAACTAGCGGTGCTGCTATACCCTCTGGCTTGAAGTGGTTTCCATTATATAAGGTTTTGCAGTTTGGTTCAATCATCCTCAGCACCCCACACTACAAAATTTGTTCCAGAACCCCCGCAGCTGTCTGTTTATGGCAGCATTATGGCTGCCATGCATTATGGGAGAAGAGAAAAGGAGCTGAAATCTGGGTTGAGAGACTGGCCAAAAATGCTTATGATTATATTTCCACTTTAATAATGATAGGAGCATATAATCTAGCTCTTAGTTAGAACATACTCTAAGGCCTTGCCTACACTACCAGCTGGATTGACGCGTAGAGATTGATCTATTGGGGATTGATTTATCACATCAGGACATGATAAATTGATCCCCAGAGGCACTCCCGTCAATTCCAGAACTCCAGCTCGCCAAAAGGCGCAAGGCAGAGTCGACAGGGGAGCCCACTGCCGACTATTGCCACCATGAGTACAGCAGGTAAGTCGAACTAAGATGCGTCAACTTCAGCTACAGTATTCATGTATTTTAGGTCAACCTTCCTCGCTAGTGTAGTCCAGGCCTAAAAGTCAGGAATGGAATCAAGAAATGTTTAAGAAATTCTGCTCTAAATCTCACTTTGGATTATCAAAATAGTTGTTTCTTAAAATTGCCAAGTTTACATCAGCTTTTAACAAAATCACATCCAAATATTTCTCAGAAAAGAATGTTTCATTTATGTTAAAATTTAAACTCAAAAACAAGATGTTAAAAAGCCAGTTGCTGAGTTAGCTTTCATCAGAAAGTTAGCTCCTCTCACATTTTGCCAGTGCAAATCTCTGCTGTCTGTGTGTATTACCACTGGGTCTTTCATTGTTGTGTGATCATGCATTATGGAAATGGAATAGAATAAAATACTGCATTAGTGCATCAACAGTTAAAGAAAAAATTCAGTTCAATTTGAAGGGTAGTGCCTGGAATCTTGAAATATTGTCATACTGGTCTCAGTAGGTCTTTATCTGGCCATGCTGGACGAAAGACTGGAGGCAATGGCTGTGGTTTAATTAGGCTGCAACTTTATTTACCTAAAATATCTGAGTGAACCCAGCAATAACTTGAAAAGTGCAGGTCATTATTATCCTTCATTGTTTACACCTGTTGGGGGAGGGGGCGCATCAGCCCTCTTCCTTTCCAAGCTGTTCCTAGCCAGCCAAGTGCTGGGACCTTGCCACTCTCTCCTTGTACAAGGATTAAGAGGGAAGGTAGGGTTGGCTTCCTATGATACCTGACATTAGAAGCCCCACACCTCCCTTCCACAACTTCCTCAAGGGATGTTGGTATAAGACTCCATAGCTGCACCTGTTCTGTACTCCTGACACCGTAATGCATCGGCTAGACTGCCTGACTTTCAGCCCTTCCTGATTGGCCAAGAAAGCTAGTTCTTAAACCGAGCTGCCGCAGTAGCTTACTGGCTGCTCAATGCACATGCCAATGGATTCTATGTCTCCCTGTGCTCATCTCTCCAAGCCCTGCTTCTGCTTTGCTCCTCTATAGCTCCAGCCCAAATCCTGCTTTGCACCGAGCCTCCTTCCTGCCTCAGAACAGGCCTTGATCCTGCCTTCCCTGACTCCTTATAATCCTGTTCCAACCCTCAGCTCCGATTCCTGGCTCCAACTCTGTCTTGCCCTTGGGTCTGGCATTCAGATTCGGAACAAGAGCCCCGACTCCCACTCCAAACCAGTGCACTGACCACTAAATCTCCTTCCAGTCCATTTTTATCCTGTCACCATGTCCCTTCCATAAAGAGTACCTGCTCTATAGATCTGCCATATTTATTCTTTACTTATGTTGTGACATTTTAACCTAATCTCCCTGCCCATCCCACTGAGTCCTTGAACCACTGTGCAAGTGCAAAAGGAAAAAAAAAATACACCCTGTCTTTCCCAAACTAGAGTTGGCCAGAAAATAGAACTTCTGTTCCATTTCTTTTTGTTCTGTTTCAAAATTTCAGGTGAAATGGAAATTCTGAAATATTTTGTTTTAATAATGCCAAAATGTACATACACATTATAGTATAATGCTTATTGCAGCTATAATATATCATATTCAAATTAATATTTTAGCATAAGTCAACACTCACAACACACATGGTAAAATCAAAGCCATTTGTTTTGATGTTTTTTTACTAAAACTTCATTCAAATTGACATGTTACCAGTAAATGTTTCAATTTTGACAAAATTGAATTTTCCAATAGAAAACTATTCAGTCAAAAAAAATTCGACTACCTCTAATATAAATGAAGACAAATGTGAGTAGCATATGACCATAAACTCTGTAAATGAGGTCATTTTCATGAAGGAGCCTAGATAAGGATTTAATGTAGAACTTTAGCTGCTCAAGTGTAAAGGTTTGGGCTACAGACAAGAAATACCATCTCACCGTTAATAATAATTTTCCTATTCTAGCCCTATAATCCCTTCCTGTAAATCAATTTTTATCGTATATGAACCACAACAATATAATATAAACATATCTTAGTTCTACCTAAAAGGTAGAGATCCATACCCATAAAACATTGATTCATTTATGCCAGTAGAAGAAAGAGTCTTGCATGATATATATGCCCAATGCACACTGCAGTTGGTTGCTTAAACAGAGCAGCTGGAACAAATAATTCTTTTAGACAAATTTGTGTTCTATTTTTTTCTTATCCTGAAGGACAACATAAGATGTAACTTTTCAATTTCATTTAATATGGCACATGTTGCTACAAGCTATGCTCTTGCAAGTACTGTATTTATGCCAAGTACGAACAAGAGCAGAGTAATTAGGGTTTACTTTTTACATGGAGCATGTCAGGCAGCAGACGAGTTTCACAAAGGGACTGAGAGCAAGAAATGTTGAAAAAAAGAAAAGGAAAATATGGGCCAGAGGCTTTACAACTCACAGTTGGCTAAAGTGAAACTGGAAAGTTTTTTAATGACAGTGAGCCAGATATGTCAAGTAAAAAGAGGTTACAGTTTCAGGCCACGCTGCCAAACCTAGCAACGTTTTCATGTTGCTGCAAAGCAACTACTCCAAGGCTTGATAAGGGAAACGTTCTTCTGAAAATCTGTATAGGGGCTCCTTGGGTGATAGTTTCTTTTGTGGAATGAATCAGACTCTAAGTCCCATGTAAGACAGAAGATAGACATGGGGGTTCGGAAGCTCATTAGCCCGGTGGAGTTGCCTGCTTAAATTGCTTTACATCTTTCGTTCTACAGCTGTTGACCAAAGACATGGAGAAAGAATGAAAACATACATTAGCACATTTTGATAGAATACAATTTCCGAAAGTGCCTATATAATTCAGGCCTGATCTACTCACAGTTTTTGTACCAGTGCAACTATTTCAGTTAGGGGTGTGATTTTTACCAAAATACTTACACTGCTACATCCCTACCATGGATGCAGTTATAGTGATACCAAAGTACATTACATTGGTATAACTTCTTCCCTTTTCCATTTAGAAATAAGCTATATTTATAAGCTAAGCATCTTTATACTGGTCTAACCAGCTTTAACAATACTGATATAGTTTAAGCAATACAAGCCATATGTGTAGACAAGGTGTCAGGAGGTAAGTCCCATTGGAAGCATTTGAGTGATTTAGGAGCCTACAGCCCATTGACTAAGTTACGTAAGTGCTTTTGAAAAGGTTACCCACTATTCTTTTAAAGATATATTTAGTGCTATAGGTGGAAAATGTAAAACCTCAAAGCACTGAACCATAATCAAATTGAATCAAAGCAATTTGTACCATTCTCTAACACAGTTCAGAGCTTTAAGATAACAAATTTGGAAGATAAGCTCAGTTGCCTTACATTAGTGCATTGAACGGCAATGTGAGGAATTCTAGTTCAAGTTCTAGTCTTAGGTCATGATGTTTAAAAATGAATTGCCCACAGTACAGTTAGGTTCCTAATTCTTTATTTAGTCACTTAAATAAAATGGCCTCACTTTCTAAAGTGCCTATTAAGGTGAGATCTGTTCTCTTCTATTGTTGTACTGACATCAGTGGGAATCTGTTAGGTGCCCTGTGCTTTTGAAATTGTGTTCTCCTCTCTCAATGCCCAAATATGGACCTAGGAGGAAAACTATAGATTTCCATTTTTGAAAATGTTGAACTCAATGCCTTCCTCTCCAAATTTTTAGAAGGTGGGACTTCTGTTGCAAAATATTTTTAAGCAAATGACTGTTTAGGGTTTGTTCAAGTATCTAACACAGTGATTATCTTCTGAGTCTAATTAATAAAGTAGGTGAATAAAGTAGTCTTACAGTATTACCTCTAAAGAGCAGGGTTGAAAGAGAATGATGCATGCCACAAGTGAAAGTAAACTACTGATACTCCAAAAAGACAAGAAGGAAATAGTGAACAACCATTAAAAGAGAGTATTGGGTGCTAGACCGCCTGGATTCCACTACCACTGATTCAAGTTGTATTTTTCTTTCAGCGAGTCAGTTAACCTTTCTGTTTCATTATCATCATCATCTTATGGTTCCTTCATCTATACAATGCAGATAATATCACTGTCATAGCTGATGGAATGTTCTGATGGGAGATTAACTTAAGCATTTACTTAATATTATTTACTCAATTCTCACCTGCCTCTCCAACTACTGCTGTCTCTTCCTTCATCTCTAAATTCATCTAAGAGGTTATTTACAATCATTGACTCAATTTTTCCTGATACTCCATCCTGGATCCTCTACTGTATGGCTTATGCCCTCTCTGCTCCATCAAATTGCTTCCGGTAAGTGTGATGGTCCTTGCACTTGGGAAGCATTGCCTACTGATTGAGGCTTAGGTCCTTCAACATACAGAGAGGCACTTTCAGTAGGGAAACCCAGGGTCTCCCACTCACGAGCTTTCAGTCCAAGAGCCTGTGAGGGCAACGAAGGGGTTTTCCACCCAATAAGGCTGTCTTCCCTGGGTCACTTCCTACCACCCCTTTATTATTCGCAGTTCACAATCTCTCACAGGAAAGGATGAAAGGAGTAAGCTCACCATGTGGCACCTCTTCACACCCAGACATGGCATGGTAGCTCTTGCTCTCTTTTGGGGTGGTGGCTTCCTCCTCTCATGCCTTGTCCTTTGGGACAGATCACTTCCAAGGCTCCTGTTCAAGGGTACTCCATAAACAACACACACAGAATCAACACAAATAGGCTGGGTTAGTATGTGAGGGGGGAAATGCCCCACTCTCAGGGCCTGTAGGAAGCAGGGCCTCTCTCCCCTCAGGGAAGAACGTTCAGGCAATTGTGGATGGAAGAAATCGTGCCTTCCCTCAGCCATTTCCTCAGGAGCTTCAAGGTAAAAGCCCTTTCTCTTCCCGAGTTTGCCCACCAGCAAACTGTTCTACTCCCTTTTTAACTCTTTTTCCAGCCTGTGCATCTCTTGCAGGTGGGGTGGGGTGGAACTGGCTAAGCCCAGAGCAGCTCCTTAGCCCCTTGTAGCTCAGCCCTGGTCTACACTGGTGGGGGGAATTGACCTAAGATACACAATGACATATTTAGTTTGACTTACCACGGCATCTTCATGGCACTGAATCAGCTGCTGCCGAACCCCACTCAACTCCACCCGCACCTCTCACAGCAGTGGAGTAGCGGAGTCAATGAAAGAGCGCTCAGGAATCAATTTATTGTGTTGAAACTAGACATGATAAATTGACCCCCAATAGATTGCTACTTGCCGATCCAGTGGCTAGTGTAGATATACCCTCAGCGTACGATTTGTATACTCCATCACACTAAGTTTTCACATGATGTTTTGCTAAATCCCAGGGTCTACATTCCATCTAATTCTACTCAGTTTCTGAAGATACTTATAGAGCTCTTGGCCTTCCTCAGACTTCAGGAGTCTCCCCTTTCCTGGTTCTCCTCTTATCTCTCCAACTTCTTCAGCATCTCTTTAGGTGCATTCCTCTCCTCTCTGCTTCCACTCTACAGTGGATCCCTATATAGCTCTGTATTTTGCTCCATTTCCGCCTTTATATTCTTTTTCTGGACTACCATATTTATACCAATAGTTCACAGATGGGCCTCTCTATGCCTAACCTGTCTCATTCCATCCAGCATTTCAGCCTCTCTCTCTCACTGTCATCTCCTTCTGGATGTCAAGCTATCATCCTAAGCTTAATATGTCCAAAACAGTACTTCAGCTCTTTCCTGCTGTACCCCTATTTTCTGTCACTGTTATAAGCATCACCAGTCATTGAGGACAATCAGATCTGGGTAATCTTCATATCTCCCTCCCTCTTGCCCCACAAATCCAGGCCGTGTTCTTCTTTCTCTATAACATTTCCAAGACTGGTCGTCTTCTTTCAGTCTAGAAAGTCAGAAGTCTTGTCAAGACCCTCAGCACCTCCTCCTCTTTAGCCTTCCTTATATTCCTTATATCTAGTGTGACGGAGTCAGACCAGAAGGATATAGGAGAGTGCTGGAAGGAAGGTACATTAGTGTCAGGGTGTGCAGGCCCCTGTTCCCTGGATAACCAAACAAAGGCTACTCCAGGCCAATCAAGACATCTGGGGCCAATTAAGAACCTTCTAGAAAGGAGTAGAAACAGCTAGCTTGATTGGAACACCTGAAGCCAATCAGGGACTGGCTGAAACCAGATAAAAACCTCCCAGTTAGTCAGGTGGGCTGTGGGTGTCAGGAGCTGTGGAAGGAAGTTATGCTGTTGGTGAGACTGAGTGGTGGACAACATATCATACAGAAGGAAGAAGGCCCTGAGGTAAGGGTGAAGTGGAGTTTGAAGAAGCAGGGACTGCTGTGGGGAAGTAGCCCAGGGAATTGTATTGTGTTTTGTGGATAAAAGGTCAGCCATCTTAGCTGATACTATTAGGGTCTCTGGGATGGAGCCCAGAGTAGAGGGCAGGCCTGGGCTCCCCCCTTTCTGCCGCCTCAAATTGGTCTCTGAGATTGGAAGACAATAGAGACTGTGCCAGGAAGGATAGCTTCTCCTCACTGGTTTGTGATGAAAATGGTTCAATAGGCTGTGACCTTGTCTCCAGAGAGAGAAGGGCTCCGTGAAGGGTCACAGTGAGCCGCTGAGGCTAGTAAAAATCCGCCAGGAAACACAGGATCCACGAAGATAAGGACAGAGCTTTGTCACACTAGTAAATAAATGCTAGCTTGGATGAGGGGTGGAGGCAGTATTAGTTTGCATATTATTTATTTGCAATATTTTTTAAAATGGAAAATGCATTGCACATGTGACTGACTATTGTTTATATTTGATCATATCCACCTAGGTACACCCTTTTTATGGCATATGTCTTAGAGTCAGATTGCTGTATAGTGACTCACATTGAATAATACCTTCCACTATGTATAGTCCCACCAAACTCAATGAGGCTTCGCTGTGGAATAAGGTGCATGATTAGTGGTACCATGAGTTGGCCTTTAGATTTTAAATTCTTCAGATCATATATTTGTGCAACACCTAACTCAATGGCACCCCAAACCTGACTGGAGCATCACTAATACAGATAGTAAATAACAGTAATTGTTACAAGAGTGCTGTATATATGTAAATGCGTAAAAGTTAAGATGCATAGTTCCTGTATTTTGTAGGATGCATAACCTTGTTTTTGTTTGTGCAATTGTTTATATCAGCTGGTAATAGTAATAAATGTCTATAAACTGTTTTGAGATGTTGTAATGGAATGCAGTGTAGAAGAACAGTGTTTATCATTTGTGTTATGTTCTAACTTCCAGAAAGAACTTGGAGCTGAACTTGGTTTTGGTAGCAAGTGATTTGATTCAAGCCAGGAGCATTGCTGTTTTACTTGCTGTACACACTTTTCTCATGATAATCAGTATTTGGACAAATACCTCAATTTTTCTAGCTTTCTGTAATAGATTGAAAAGAGAATTGCCATTAGTGAAACACATAGTATGAATAATTCTTCACAGTTAGACAAGCTGGGGACAAGTTATCTTCATAATTATCTTTGGGAAGGACAAGGTGTATTTGTAAGAATATTATAGATATATAATGTACATCTTTGCTGGTTTCAGAAACACTTGTCCCTTCTTCAGCATGTTTTATATTAATTTATCTGATGGATAGGCTTAGATTTTCCAAATGACTTATTTATATATTTAAAATCTTGGCTCCCTTGCTTAGGGTAATATAACCCTAGTTACTCTGCTTATATCCAGACATGCTGTGAAGGTTGCCTCAAATATTATCTCACATGCCTTGTATGATGACCTTTTTTCTGAACTTCAGACATCTGAGTTGGAAGACAAATGATGTCAATCCATATTAGATCCTTTCAACTGAAAGCTTTAAAATTTCAATGGGTTCTTGTCCAGGATTTTCGTGTGTGACAAATCTGAAAATGTACAGTACATGGCTATCAAAAGAGCTCTTGCCAGTAATATGTATAGATATAAGATGTTAGATCCCTCAGATGTTTGGCCCATAGCACAGCTTTTGAATATTACACCTGCAACTGATCTAAGATACCACTGTGACCAGTAGCAAAATGAAGGATTATGTTTTTCCTTTCATTCAGGAAGCCTTTATTCTACTTTGTAGTGTCTGGGAGGCAGGGGGTTTGGGGTGGGAAGCTGGCGCCAGCTTGTCCAGTAAAGAATTGGAATGGCAGTGTTATCCATTGTCTGCGAGATCATTTGTACTGATGGGAAGAGAATTTAAAGGCACCTCAATTGTCTGCTGCCTGCAGTCCTTTTCCAGGGGCAGGAAGTGCTGGCAGAGCCACCTTCCTCTGAGCATGAAGAGATTCAGACAGCAGGGAAGGCACCAGGGGTTTATAACATCACCCTGAGCAGCTGAAGAGAGGTGGGAATATTATTGTATTCTGCATGTATAGACTCTTCCAGACCAGCTAGTGCACTAATATCATCCTCCCTGACTGGAAGAAGGATGTTATTCTGCTTCTGCTCAAAAAAGGGGCCAAAGCCAAGTGCAGCAACTATAGAGGTATTACACTATTGCTGATCCAAGGGAAGGTCTTTGTCTCTGTTACCGTCGCAAATTTGGAGTGTATTTTTGTGGCTGGAATGGTCAGTACAATTTAGACCTGGTCATTTCACCAGCAACCAGATCTTTGAGGCAGTGGGGTATTTTTTTCTTTTTGAGATGATGGCTGAATTTAATAAGCCATGGACGGCCCTTTTAATAGACTTCCATTAGGCCTTTGATTCAGCACCTCGAGCAAACTTGTGGCATCTGATGAGGTGTCTCAGCAGCCTTGAGATGATAACATCAATGACAGACGTGCTCTAGAATAAAAGAGAATGCTGTGTCTGACTTAATGGTAGATACGTAGCATGGTTTTCTGTTTCTAGGGGAGGTGGCACAGGTGTATTCTGATGCCATTGTTGTTCAATATTGGCATTCATTGGCCAATGGATAAGCTTGAAGAGGCAGCTGTCGGTGGTACCACGTTGAACACCAATCTGGTCAGGCAAGAATCAGTGAACATTGGTCTAATTATTAATCTGGCCAAAACAAAATTCCCTGGCCATTGCCATCAAGGAGCTTCTAACATCACATTACAGCCCATTCAGTATTAACCTGCCTGGATGGGATATTGAGCGGATGCCAACTGTCAGACACTTGGATGTTTGAAAGAGGTAGATGATTGTATAGCAGCAGTCATCCCCATACTATAGAACATTCAGTGGGCTCTGTGGAGATGTTGCAATATCAAGCTTCCTATAAAGCTGAACACCTTTAGAATTAGTTATACCAACTCTACCATATGGCAGTGAAGTGGGGGCACTGAGGCAGGTGAAGAGCGACAGACTGACGTTTTCAATTCTCATCTTTGTCAGCTGCTCTATATTAAGTGGCAATACAAGGTCAGCAGTTCAGGCACTGATCATCAGCACTGGTTTGGTTTCCATGGCTTTCTTAGTATGGAACATATTATTAGGATGGATGAGCAACATATAATGAAGCTCGTTTACCAAACAATGTTCCTATACATTTGGCAATCATATGGTCATCAAAAGGTTCAGTGATATTCATAAACTGAATAAACCCAGTCACCCAAAATGTCTTAGCAGCCTAGCTACAAATTGATCCAGATGATGTTCGATCTTCAGGGAGGCCATATCCCTCTGAGTCTGCCTTGATGATTCTTTTTTTTTTTTAGATAGTCTTTACTTTCTGCATTTTGTAAATCTACTTTTGCAGGCCTTAGAATTATGTTTATCCTTTTGACCATGGGCTATGTTTTTTTTTATCTAGTTTATTTTGAACAGCATAAGAGTCCTTCTTGATTCTTTTTTCTGAATCAAACAAATAAGTTTTCAGCTGTTACACACCGAAAGAGATCCAAATATTGGGAGGAATCATTTTCACTGCATGTTTCTGGTATGTATCAAAAACTGACATCCCCCTCACCCCCGATTGCTCCATCACTGAGTAAAGTAGCAGCCATTAAGAATTCTGATTCTACAGGTGTTATTTTGGGTTTTTTTCTTAAATGCTTTATTTATAATAGAGTTAGAGCGGGTAGAAAAATGGGAAAATGTCACAATTTTTGTTTTGTGATGAAATAGTCATCTGGTTCACTGAATTTCAAAACTTTGATCTTTGTTCTTGAAAAGATATAATTTTGATCAGCTCTAGGTAGAATATCAAATTCTGAATTTCCTCCAGTATCAAGGGCCAATTCTGTTTGCAATAACACACAAACAATAGGGATGCTGAGCGCCATTGGACCAAACTGTAAACCCTGTATATAATGGAAACTATTTCAGTTCCTCCCACCCACCCCCTTACTCCTAGTTCCAGCAGCTATGATCACAGTAAATCTGTCTTCCTTCCTCCCACCCCATTTTTCCTGCACACATTCTTGAAACAGCCACTCTGCTGAATATGCTTTTCCCTGATGCTAGTCCTAAAAAGCAGTTGGAAATTTCATAAATGAAATAGGTGTCAGTTAACAAAATAATGGATGAAATGCTGTTGCTCTCATTCTTCAAGACACTAGTTATTAGCTATTTTCTTCTGGCAGAAATAGAAGAATTTAAAAGCTGGCTGATGCAGCTTTAATATGTAAGGCTCATTCATTTTCCTTGCCCCCAATTCAGCTGGGGTGGGAGAGATACAATTGCCTCATTTTTAGATACTCTCTTCCCCTATTGTTAGTGTTAATCAGGTTGGAGGAAAGGGCAGCTGCATAGCTAGATTTTTCTCTTTCTCTCTTTTAAGACATTCTTTCTCCTGCTTCAGCAGAAGCAATCAGTAGAGGTGTACAGCTTCCTAAGGATCTGTTCCTGTGAGGTCTTGTGCTCAGTATCTTACCAGATTTAAGTTTTCATTTTAATACTAATTAGTTTGCTTTATTGGTATTACTTTAGCAGCTGCAACTGAGCCTAGGGACACATTGTATTAGGCACTGCTTACAATTTGTTTGAATGACAATCCCTGACCAAAAAAATTTACAATTTAAATGGAAAAGTCAAGGGGTGAAAGGAAGAAAGTGTTGTTTTAGAGAAACTGAGGCTCATAAACTTTAAGGCCAGAAGGGATCATCATGAGGCATAAAGAGAGATTAAGAAAATTGCCCAGAATCACATAGAAAGTATATAGCCAATTCAGAAATTCAACTCAGATCTTTAGTGTCCCCGTCCAGTATTTTAATCCCATGACCATCTTTCCTCTTTAATTTTAAATTGTTCTCCATGCCCTTTATCAACCCAAAGGCACTGCAGCACATCAGCGATTTTTGAAGCTGCTCCAGCAACCTCTTGTTTCTGGAGGAAGAAGGATAAAGTAATTTTATTAACATTTTAAAGGATTTTAAGTTAACAGATTTCTTCTCTTTTTATTATTATGTTAAATATATATGAAGTGACATAGCTATATAAGTACTTAGATAACTTTTCTATATAGCTTTGGCACACATTACAAATTATTTAGCATCCGGTAATGTTTTATGCATTAAATAATGTCAAGCAAATGAACTAGATTTACATTATTTAAATCAGACAAAAACTGGAGTGAGCTTTACCTATCAGCTGCCTGAGCTTCTTTTATTATTTTAACAAACATCTCCTCTTGTTGGGAAATAGGGAACATCATGGCTTCCTTAAATGACTTGAAGATATAAATATAACTGCTTTATTCCACATATAATCTGAGTTCAAAACTAGCTCTGGTATTCACAAAGCGTAGCTACTCTCTTTAGTTTCAGGCACGCATGGTCTTCCCTCAAGCACTGTTGGTCTGTAATCCATGTATTCCAAAGTGGGAGCTCCAGTAGTCAACACTGCATGAGAACTTGATAGCACTTAAGATTTTGTTTTTTCTTTCTATATCTGAACACATAAGGTAGATTGTTCTGGCTGGTAGAAGTGGCTTTTTGTTTTTCAAAGGAAAGCTGATGTTGTTGAAAAATGAAGAGTTAGTAAATTGCTTTGTGATGTCTCAAAAACCCTTTCAATATATTCCTCAGTGTTCTCTGGGAGCAAGCACAAGTTTGTAATTCTCATTTTATTCTTTAGAGTGTCCAACTTTTCAAAGCATTGTTTTCAACCATCAAACTAGAAGACATTACCTTCTTACCCTGAAGTCATGGTCTCAAGATCCGTGACATGAGACTCCTAGTAATTTAGAAGAAATATTTTCTACATTATCTTCAGTAGTATTGGGAGAGAGGCCTTTACCCTCTCTAATGGTTCTCTTTGACATAATTAGTTAGACAGTAATAACCGTCATTGGTCTGAGTCAAAATTTAACCCTTTTTTTCTGATTGGCAAAATATTATACATAGAGTACAATTAAGGAGAACATCTGTCTTATTTTTCCCCAATCTGCCTTTGATTCTCTCTAAATTCCACAATACAATTTGAATTGACCTCTTTAAAACTTGATTGTTTGCTTGAATTATTCTTTTCTGAGATAGTAAATATATGACCTCTAACTTGTAGTTAATAATATGTGTTTATTGCCAGCTAGACTAACACTTGTAGTTTATCCTTTTCCCTTTAAAAAGAAGGAAAAAGGAGCTTATTTTAATGCATTTTTTCCTGAAACATGGAAGTTTGCATTTCCACAATATAGGCATGATGTCAAAATGTAGTGACAGTGTGCATGCATCCAAAAAAAGAAGCTTACAAGCAGTGAGAGGGAAAAAATAAGCCACATAAAATCTATTTTTTTTTTTTTGCTTTGGCTTTTGTTACACAGATTTATTTCACTTCAATGATCTGGTTAACTAACTAAATAAAAGCTCTCCAAAAGTTACTGAGAAGCCATCTTGACTATGATCACAAAGCAAAATTGTCAGAAATACTGCTGCCATTTATGGCTTATATAGAAATTTTCATATTCAGAGTACTTGACAGACAGACATTAAATTAATCTGACTATATCTTAATTCTAATGGTCCAATTCAAAATGCTGATGTATATCTACTGATAGAGATACGTGTCTACGACATCTTTTTGTCTCAGGAATAGCAGCGTTAAGACTCAATTTGTCATTTTAGCTAGAGACTAGTCTTGTCAAGTATGTTGTGCCACTTTTCAAAAAGTGAAACAAACGCCTATGTGCTAACAATTGTTCTGGCCCACTCCCACTATGAACCCACTCCTGTAAACCAGAAGTGGCTGAAATTTTTCATTGGAAAGCTTATCATTTTTGTCGAAAATGGAAATTTCCACAGGAATGTCATCTTTCAAATTTTTTTGGGAGAATTTTTAATTAAAAAAACCAGTGGTTTGTTTTTAGCAATTGCAAATTTGAAAAAAACTATTTTGATTTATGGGATTATTTATTGAAAACCCATAAACATCTGAATAAAAAAAACCAACGACAATGTTTTTTTCGAAATATTTTATCAGAACCAAAGACATTTGCCTGTCAGGCCTTGGACTTCAAAGTAGTCCCTTTCTTCCCGATACCCTTTAGCCACAAATTATAGTTGTACATTTGCTCTCTCCTGCCTAACTTCTCCTTTGAGGCCTGGTGGACAGAGATGAAAGAGAAGGAAGGTTAGCTATCTCCTTATCGAACAGCTTTTATGAAGCACCAGGAGTGAGCTCAGCATTATACAAGACACAAAGGAAAACAAGGAGCCTGCAATCAGCAGGTTGGACGCTGAAAACCCGACTCACATTGCTGAGCATTTATTCATAGAGGTAGAACCACAGCCTTGACTGAGGAAGGATGGTCTAATGATTATGGTGTCAGTCAGAGACTCAGGTTCAATGCTCTGGTCTGCCACAGAGTTTGTCATTTAATCTCTCTACATTTCAGGTCTCATTCTGAAAAAAAAAAAAAAGCAATAATAGTATTTTCCTACTTCACTCGTGTGTAGCGAGGATAAATACAATTAAGGGTCAGCTACAATGGGGAAGGGTGCCATGTAAATAATGACAGAGAGAATGCTCACCAATGCGAGTCAGGTGTTTTACAGTCTGGCTATCTGATATGAGCCAGATAAACAAGCAAACAAAGATCATTGTCTTGTTAATAACTTGCTTCTAGAGATGATTATTCGATAATATGTAATTTTAAACTCTTGCTTACAAGCTTCTAGACACACATGACATACCCATGACAGTATGTTTATATATGTACTTAGGACTAGAGTCTGCTGTCCTTATTCATGGTGAGCAGCACCTTACTCTGTGAATAGCTTGATTAAAATGAATAGGTCTACTTACGGAATAAAGTGCTACTCGGGTGTACTAAGGGTGCTGGAATCAGACTCCCTGTGATTGAAATTTATATACAAGGAGCTTATCATACACACTTTTGCTATTGAATATAAGACTAGATGTGAGGAAATCTGAACAAGGAATATAAGAACGGAAAAAAAATAATAGCAAGAAACTTGTGGATGGTAACTATAGGAGGCCCAGGTAGCAATGCCAGGGACAGAACAGGCACAGGGCTAGAGCTGAGATTGGGAAGGTTGCAGGGACAGAAGGATAGTCCAGTCCATTCAAAATCTGGACTAGCAATATTTCAGTAGGATTCTCTGGTGCCATTAGCCTTATGAATTAAAAATCACCAAACTCGCATCCTGAGTTTCAGCATTACTCTGCTGTCAGCAAATAAATAGCTGTGAAACCCACTGGCAAAATGTGGTGTGTGCCTTTTTCCCTCTCTAGAAATGGCTGACCCACAAAGAAGATAAGAACCAGTATTGCTAACTGTTAGCTAAAGGGACCCTCATGACAACCCAAGTGGTGGTCAATAGGGTTTCACATGATAATTTTGCAGGTTCTTTTATCAAAAATTAAAAAGAACATTTAATGTTGCAAAGTCAAGAGTCAGGAAATACCAGAATCAAAGTTGCCTGTGCAACTTTAATTCAGCCCCTTTGTGCATATTCATTTTTCCACAGGACGCTACCTCACTGAATGCATAAGATGGACTATACTTTGTGAAAGTATTAGAGTCAAGAAGGCTGTTGTCTGTAGGGCCCCTTCCCTCCTGACCTCAACACACACACACCACATTTGATACAAAAACTGAAAGGTGTATAGGGCCTGAGGCAGGGAACCGCAAGGAGGAAAAGGGTGGTCTTATGAATGCCATCCTGAAGAACTGGATTCTATTGCTGCCTCATAGTTTCTATCTGACGCTGAGCAAATCACTTAAACCACAGCGGGCAATTTCTGGGTGCCTGATGGCCTGATTTGCAGAAGCGCTGAGCGCTCACAGCTGCAACTGAAGTCAACGAGAGCTGAGCTGAACAAATAAAGTGCCATGTAATGCTAAGGTCTCTGAAAATCTCACACCAGGCACCCAAAATTAGTGTATGTTTATGATATTAATGTCTTTCACACCTTTCCCATCTGTAATATTGCCCCTCACCTCACTATGAAGAAAAATTCATTAAGGTTTGTGAAGCACTTAGATAGATGATAGCGATGTGCACCATAGAAAAGCAAGTATGGAAATTATTAGTTCTGTCTTCAGAGCAAAGTTTGAACAGTGTACAGTAATCCTGGAACAATGAGGATAAGACAAAATATCAAACAGGCGCTCAGTATGTGAGCACTGTCCATTCCGTGCACTGAATACAAGCAGGAGTCTTGTGGCAAAATAGTATGTGATCATGTTATTAAAGACCGATAATGCACTCAGCAGGGGGCCAGATTAAAGTTGCTTAGACAGATTTATTCTGGTATTTCCTAAATTTTGAGTGCTTGACTTGCAAGCTTAGTTTAGTTATTTTTAATTCATAAGGCTAATGACAACAGAGAATCCTATAGAAATATTGCAAAGACAATGCTACGCTGACAGAAGCAGTACATTTTGCATGTCTTGCCCAGATGCATTCTGTGAGACTGTATTTAGCTTGAGGAACAGAAGGGACATAGTTAGACCCATTTGGAACTCTTGTACTGATTACATACAACAGGTAGACTCTGTCCCCTGTATGTCTGGAATTCATTGACATCTTCCATTTCATTCTTTACAAGTTGTTTAGTGAGTTGAGTGTTTGGCAGTAGAAGCTTTCGACTTAGTTAAAATTGCAGGGTGTAAAGGTGAACTCCTAGTTCTCCATCCCCACAAACCTTGACAACAACCAGCTGTTGCTATATCTGCCACTGTATTTTATCGTGATGGCTACATATAATAATGTTTGTTACATTTAAAATTATTTGAGTGAAAGAGGTATGATGATAGTTTAAAATACCATTGCTAGGATTCATAGTAAACACACAGTTGAGACAAACAGGACTTGCCACACCTCCCAGAGCTATTGTTTCAGGCAGATACAGACAGCTTTGCACTCATTTTGGGTTGGGAGGGTGTCTTTGAACCCATATGGGCTAGAAATGTAAAGTACTGTCACTAAAAGCCTGGATTCTGTGGTGCTGGAATTGCAGGGCCTTGGACATTATTTTCACAATATCCAGATGCTTTTAGGAAGCCCTGTCTTTATTGGTTGTTGAAAGGGGTTTTTTTAATCCTCCTATTTTCTATTCTCCTCGCAAGCTTGAATGGGTTTCCTGAAACAATGAAGCCCTTTGCTGCTGACTTCGTACCCTAAGTATCTGTTTTAAAACTGGTAGGAAACCAGACAATTAAAATCAATACAAAATAAATATATTTTGTATTTCATGATGCTGCTGTTGCTAAAAACGTCTTAGATCGGGAAAAAAAATCAATACATACAATCATCATCATGACTTTGATTGTCATGCTCCAAAAAATCTTAAAAGCGATTGGTTCCACTTTCATCTCATATATAGAGACTGGTGCTGAGTAGGCTCAATCCTTATTTTCTGATGTGACAAGCATACTGAATTAAAATTCCACATTCCACTTTTGCCAGCTAAAAACAGCCCATTAGATGATATATGTTTAAGAAAGAGATAGGGCAATAGACACACGCAACAAGGATTGAGTTCCTTTGACAGTATTTATCCCACAGTGATGTCTATTTTGTTTACCAGTTTTAGAGAGATAATTAATTCTTGGAATCAATGGGACCAGGATTTCAGTCTTATTTACTTTTTGCTGGTCCATTAATTTTTCTTAATTTCCCCTTCTAATAGTCTAATGAGTTTTCCCCTTCTCCCATTTCGTTTCCCAGATTTCCATAACACGGTCTTGGTTCCTTCCACTCCCTCTCATCTTTCTGCATTCTCAAATTTCTGTCTGGAATTTTCCCCCTCATTTCTGTCTAATGTGTGTTGTATCATCATAGAATTTAAGGCGACCCTGTAGACATAGCGTCATCTTGAATCTCATTTTCCTCTATCTTTTAAACAATATTTTAAATGTTTTCTGGTAGCCAACACACACTGAGTCAGGAGAAATTGTTTAGAAATACATTGTTTCAGAACCAGGGTAATCAATCTTTGCAGGTCTATGTTGTTATATTTGCATGGATAATAAACATCTTCTGGGGCTAGAGTTTGCTATCTTAAAGACTGGATTTTGGAAAAAATATGAGAAAAAATACACTACAGTGATTTTCAATTTTTTTAACCTGAGTAAAGATTGTAGCCATGGGGGCATAGCTGTCAGCAATTTTAAGAACCTACCAGTCATTCCCATTTTTTTTCAATCAGGTAATGTTCAAGCTCATGCATTTTTATAAAAAAACTAATTTTTTTGAAATTGGTGATAAACCGTTTTTGTAATGGAAGATGAAATCTATGGGGAGACTGAACATTACATAAAACGTTACTTACCTTGTGCAGTAGCAATGGTTCTTCGAGACGTGTGTTCCGATAGGTGCTCACCTGTAGTAGTGCTTGCATCCCTGCACTGCTGATTAGAAAACTTCAGTAGCAGGGTCCATAAGCCCTGCACATGTGCTGTCTCTCCTTGGGCCTTCCCATGAGGCTAGTTAGCATGCTCGAGCTAACCCTCTCCCAGTTCCTTCTGTACCACAGAGTCATTGACAGGAGCTCCAAAGTAGAGTGGGGAGGGCAGGTTGTGAAGCAGCCAGACGGACACACATCTTGAAGAAGTATCATTACTGCACAAGGTGAGTAACGTATGCTTCAAGTAGTATCCATATGGGTGCTCCACTGTAGGTGACTCCCAAACAGCTTCTCCAATGGACAGGCGGTGCTTTGGGGTCAGGTCAGTTACAGATGATAGCACTGTGGAGCCGAAGAGTGCATCAGAGGCAGAGTCCCCAGTGACTACATAATGTTCTGCGAAACTGTGGACTGATACCCCTGTCGCCACGCTACAGATCTCTGAGATAGAGAAATTCTTGAAAGCAGCGATGGACGAGGAGCTTGTGAAGTGTGTATGAACACTATCTGGAGGGGGTCATAGTGTGAACTTGGTAACATTGTCTGATGGTATTTGCCACCTACTTGGAGAGCCGTTAGGCTGATATTGCTGAGCCCTTGGCTCTTTCCAGTATGGTGAGGCAAAGCCATGGGGACTGCCTGAAATTCTTCATCCTGTCCAGGTAGAACACTGAGGATCTCCTTACATCTAGAATGTTTAATATAGCTTCCCCGTTGTCTCACTGACGCTTGGGGTAGAAGGTTGGAAAATGAATCACTTGGTTCATGTGAAATGGGGAGGTTACCTTAGGAATGAATTTTGGATGTGGCTTGAGCATAACCTTGTCCCAAACGAATACTGTTGAGGGGGATATACCATTAGAGCTGCTATTTCCCCTAGCCAAGGTGACTGCTAGCAGGAAAGGCATTTTCGCTGAGAGGCAGGTAAGCGAACAGTTGGCCATGGATTTGAAGGGAGGCCTGGATAGTCCTTTAAATACCAGGCTTAGGTTTCACATGGACTGAGGGAATTGGGGTTTTGAAAAAAGCTTTACTGAACCCCTGAGGAATATTTTTGTGGTCAGGTGTGACAGCACTGATTTTCCATTTACTGGCTGGTGGAAGGCTGTGATAGCTGCCAGACTCAGAGAGCTGAGAGATAGGCCCAGTCTTTTTTAGGGTCTGTACATATTCTAAGTTCTGTGGAAGAACTGCAGATGTCAGTGAGGTTTATTGGGAGATACACCAAATGCAGAACTTGGACCATTTTTGCAGGTAAGTATGGTGTTTTGAGGGCATTTGTGTAGTAATACCTCTTGTACCTCTTCTGAACAAGAGCTCTCTAGGTGTTGAAACCATGAAGGAGCCACGCTTTGAGGCAAAGAATCCTCAAGTTGGGATGCAGGGCACATCCTCTGCTCTGCAAGAGAGATCGGTGGACATGTCACGAGGGTAATGGCTAAGTGAGAGCAATCAGTATGAAGTGTGCTCCATCACTTTATTTTAATAGGACTTTTAACAATAGGGAAAAGGGAGGAAAGGCACAGAAAATGTCCCTGTCCCAGGAGCGGAGGAGAGCATTATTTGGGGAGCATTGTCCTAGATGTGCTCTGGGAGCAGTAATGTAGATAGTTCTTGTTCAGGTGTGTGGCGAGCAGGTCTGTGGTCGGTGCCCCCCCCCATCACCTGAATAGGTCATGAAGTAGTGCTGGGTCGATCTCCCACTCATGGTTGTGTGGGAATTTTAGACAGAGACTGTCCACTGTTGACTCTTGTGTGCCCAGGAGATAGTGTGATATCATGGGAGATACACCAGTTCCGTCACCTCTGCACAGAAGCAGGTGACCTGGCTCCCCTTTTTTGATTGATGTAGTATGTACAGGCTATATTGTCTGTCAGGACTCTTGTGTGAGATCTTTTGATCAGCAGAAGGAAATGGGCAACAGCATTCCTGACCACCCTTAGCTCAAGGAGGTTGATATGAAGGGATATCTCCATGGATGACCACTTGCCTTGTGTCATGAGGCCATTTAGTGTGAGCCCCACCCTCTGAGTGATGCATCAGTGGTGAGAAGCAATGAAGAGTGGGGTGCGGAATTGTGAAAAGGGGATCCCTTTGCAAACATTGGCTGGGTCCTTCCACCAGTCTAAAGAGTTTTTGACCCTGGTGGGTGTAATAGAAGTTTGTGTACGCTGTCTCTGTTTCATCTGCCAACTGAACTGAACCACATCTGGAGGCACCACCCGTGAATCCTGGTATATGGAACCACCACTGTGCCACTGTCATATGCCCCAAGAGCTGAAGGCAGTGTTTGGCTGCTATTTGTGGGCTGCTTTGAATGGTCTGAAGGTTGCCCAAGACAGAAATCTGAGAGGAGAGCTCTGGCTTGTAATGAGTCAAGGTTGGCGCATATGGATTCCAGGTGTTGGACTGGAACGAGTGTTGATTTCTGGGCGTTGCTCTGCAGGCCCAGTTCTGTGAACAAGTCTATTGCAGCTTTGGTAACTCGGCGAGCCTTTTGGAAAGACTGGACTCTGAAGAGGCGTTTCTAGCCAGTGGGGGTGGGGAGTCCAAACTGAGGGGGGTTACCCTGGGCATGCTGAAGTGTCTTGTGTTGGCGCATGATGAGAGACAGCGCATGTGTGGGGTTAATAGACACTACTTCTGAAGTTCTTAGATCAGAAGCACAGGGACACAATTGCACTATAAGGAGTACTGAGATGGACAACTTGAAAAAGAGTGGGCGCATTTTAAACTTCAAACAATCATAGCAATCTTCATCTTTCAGCTGACAGGATGGAGCAGATTTTTAGCCTCTACCTTCATCTAAGCACATGGAAAATGGTACGTGCACAGACACTTGCTTTTTGCAGATGCCAAAATCTGCATTAGAGTTGCCAACATTCTAACTGCACAAAAAAACCTCCACCCTTGCCCCACCCCTGTCCAGCCCCTTCCCAGAAGCCGCACCCCAACCTCACTCCATTCCCTCTTCCTCTGTTGCTCGCTCTCCCCCACTTCACTCGCTCATTTGCACCAGGGTGGGGAAGTGGGTGGAGTATGGGAGGGGGTGATGGCTCCAGCTGGGGGGTACAGGCTTGGAGTAGGGTCAGAAATAAGGGGTTCAGGGCACGGGAGGGGACTCAGTTCTGGGGCAGGTTGAGGGACGCAGTGCAGGTTCCAGGCAGTGCTGACCTCGGGGGGGCTCCAAGAAGTGGTGATTTGTCCCTCTGAGTCCTAGGTGGAAGCACTGCCCCTGTTCACTGTTGCCACCCCCCAGCTCCCATTGGGCATCGTTCCTGGCCAATGGGAGCTGAGGAGCCAGTGCTAGGGGCAGTGTGCACAGAACCCCTCCACGTAGGGGTCACAAGGACACATCACTGCTTCCAGGGAACCGCATGGAGACAGGTAGGGAGCTTTCCAGGCCAGCACCAACTGGACTTTTAACAGTTCAGTCAGCAGTGCTGACCAGAGCCACCAGGATCTCTTTTCAATCTCTTATTCTGGTTGAAAACCGGACACCTGGCAACCTTAGTCTGCATACATAAACATAAACAATAGCAAAATGTTTTTTCCTGCTACTAGAATCTTACAATTTTTTTAAATTGTTCACAGTAGGAAGTTTAATATACTCAACTCAGTGGCTTTATTTTTCATAGGTGATTCTAAAGCTGATGATATCCAACACTTTTGGCAGCCCGGTGACAGTGATACTATGTGTACAGATCCTGTTATCAGAGTACTTTCATCTCCAACCTTCCCTGAGCCATATCCTACCTGCTATTCTCCTGCTGTTGTCCTCCATATATTACACTCATTATCTTAGTTCTCCCTAAACAATTCATGAGTTCACAACTGAGAATTCAATGCTGACATTGACTACACAGATGTAACTACACCGGTTTATTAGCACAGTGATCCTGAATTGAGATTTGAATAGTTGACTACACCAGAAAATAAACCTTGTACTTTTAACCTATGGCATTGCATTTGGTGGTAGGAAATTGTGACGATAACACTTCATGTAACATATCTTCCTGAGCTTAATTTAAACAACTAAATAAGAAATTCATGCCACTACTATTTTGACAGTAAATTTTCAATTAACTAGTTAGCTATTTTATTACTTAAATTGTGGTTTATGGAAAATAAGAGTCAAGGTTCTAAACAGTGTGAATACATTTACATTTGATAAAGAAATGCATAATTTTAGATTTCATTAACAATCTAAAATCACCTGGTACAATTAACTCAAGAGTGGAAAAAACCTTTTTCAAATACATGTAAGGGATTCTCTCTAAGAACCGTATGTAAGTGCTATTGCTTTAGTATACCCTCCCTTATTTTTCTAATAGTTAAATATATTGAGAAATGGGCACTCATGGGAATGAATAAAAATCTGAGGCTAAAAATTGTAGCAATGCATCTTTTAAAATTCTTGTGATAACTTCAGCGTTCTAGACAATTTTTTATATCACATTCATGTCTCCATTGGAATATTATTTTTATCTGATAATTTGACATTTTATTCTCTTTACAGAATTTCATAGAAAACACCTTAGGGTTAGTCAAACTTCTATACATAAGACATTCACTCCAAATACTATTAAGGTTTTTTTTTCTGACCTTTTTGCACTTTTTCTTCTTATTGGGAATGAATTTGGAACACAAGAAAATATTCCAAAACCTTTGAAGAGTGTTTTTTTTCCTGCTATGCTGACTTCCCAGCCAATGAACTATTGTTAATTTATGTTAGCAATGCAAGGGTGACCTTGTTTTAGTACACATGAATTCTGAAAGATGAGATCAATTATCTTTCAACATAGATCAACAGCAGTAACCATTTCTGAAGCTCAGATTGCAATATATATCTCTTCACTGTGTTGTGCATTTCATTGTTACTGAAGCCCATAGTGTATTGGAAAAGCAGTGCAGACAGAAGAAATCTTTGCAGTTACATTGTTTGTGCCTTTAAACTAATCAAAAATCTTACCAAACCATTATATTGCTTCTAGATCTGACCATATAAAACAACAAATGACAATTTTTATGGACAATGACTAAACCAGTTTAGCTATTGCTAACCAAAATAATTAACTGGGAAAAAAATTCCTACCTCGGTTACACATCTGAGGCCAGAACATCAGCTGGCGGTTGACTTCAATAGATCTGCACAGATTTATGTCAGTAGAAGATCTGGCCCTTGCTTTCTTGTATTTCTCTGTATAAATGAGGAAAGCAGTAAGCGCCAATTACAGCCGGTACCAATGTCCAATCAAAGATGAAGTTCTCTTTGTGCCCTGCAACTGTTAGCTTTGCCAACTCATCCTTCAGTTCCCAAAAGCTCCAGTTTCTCCAGTTCTTGACAACTCTTTTAATGATATTGGTCTGAACCAGGCTAAGCACTGAACCATGTAGAAAAAAAGATACTTCAAACACTGTTCTAACAGAGGCTTTCTTTTAAGCTAGCAGGATTGTGATGGTGTTGTGTGTAGAGAATATGACTCTTTATTCCACTTGGATAAAGTTTCAGGAAAGATATTTTAGGAGATAGGGAGATACCATACAAGACAACGAATATGGTGGAGAAATGGCATAGCTTCAATTAGTTACAGGTTTCACTGGTTTTGATTTTTCATATTTTTAAATTGAGGTAGAGGAAGCAGGGTATGAATGGCAAGAATGAGGTAATTAGAGTAGAGAAAGGAAAGAAGAGGAAAAAGGAGTCACAGCGCAATTACTGTCCAACTATGATCCACAGGCAGAATTCTGTAGACATCACAGTAGCACAGGGATGACTCAGAGTACATCTGCATTTGAGCTGAGAGGTGCAATTCTCTGTGCTATCGCTGCTCAAGCCAGCATGCTAACAATAACAGTCTGTGTACATACCTGTCTGGACCCTTGTCTGCTAGCTTGAGCCTCTGCCTGTGCTACTGTGGATACTACTTTTAGTGCACCAATTTGAGCAGAACTAGTGCATGTATATCTACACGAGTTGAAATCATACCTCCCAGCTCAAATGTAGATCTACCCTCAGAGTAAAGGAGGCAGCAATTTGGAGTCAGATACCTAATAGTCCCTAACAAATGAATCAATTCCAGTGAACAAATTCCTTGGAAAGGCTGGGAAACAGATTAGCAGAGAAATTCCCTATCATTTGAATTTGGAGACTCTTATACCCGATTTTCTCCCCCCAACAAATGTCTCCCTTCTCTGGTCTATAGTGTTATATGTACAATGGGTTAGGGACTGGACTTCGGTCTTTTGCTCATTTTGGAAGTTAGCATGGTTTTAGTGATGTGATGGTTCACCCTATTAGAGCTGCTAAAATATTCATAAAGGACTCAGTATTTGCATCTTTATGATTATCAAAAGTTATTATGCAAAAGTCTAAGGGCTGGATCCTGTTGACTTCAGTGGAATAATATCCCAGGTATACTGATATAAATCACATCATAATCAGATTCTAAAAATGAGTTTTGAGTAAAACAAGAAGCTTTAGAAGACAAGATGCTGTATTTGAGAACATTTTTAATAAATAATGTGACAAAAATTACTTTTCTGATTATTGGATCCCCAGTATGCAAAATTATGGCTAAAATATGAGGTTTCTTACATGGACATAATGCAAACATTAATCACATGGATTGTTCCCTTAGTACCGCACATCCTTTCTATGTAACCATTTTTTAAAAATTAGCTAAATGAAAAATTTCAGTCCTCAGTAAACACCAAAACACTTTTTTTTTTCCATTGGGGCTAGTCCTGATAGCTGTCCATTAAACAAACACACAATTTTCCATTAGCACCAATGACAAAGAAATCATATAATTACAGAAAAGATAAAATCTACAGAGCGAGGACATCATTTGGGAAAATTCAACACAACTAATGCCTCTATTTCAGCTTTTATGAAAATCCAATGTTGAGATAGGCCATAGCAAACTTAAGACTATTCCACAAGTCCAGGAAAAGTGAGAAGTATTGTTTATGGCCAAGGTGTAGGTATGTTACTTTACCATCTGTCATCATTCAAATATTCCAAATACAAACAGAAAGCATTAACAAAAAGATGAAAAAAGTCCCAAACAAATGCTTCTTAACATTTTTCAATAAGACAAGAAAGGTTAATAGTTACAATGGTTTACAAATAAAGTTTAGTGATTGTGCTTTTAAAACCAAAAAACAAAAAAATAATAAAAAAACAAAAAACCAAAGCAGTGCATTACAAAACAAACCAACCCCAAGATCAAACAAAACATCTTTAAGTGGCACTTCTTTAAGGTGAATTGATATTACAAGTAGAGGTCTGAGATTTGGGCCAGTCACAATAACGATGTCCTTACCCAATTATTATTAAAAATGTCCATTATTTTCCTTGCTTATTTTTATGTGTCATTTAAGTTGAAAATTAGAACAAGTTTCTAACAGACTTATTCATGCCATGACTAGACCACCAGAGTTCCTACTGGCTTGACTCCTGCCTATCCCAAAGGACATTTTCAATAAGAATGTACTTGAATGATGAAAATGGGGAAGACAAATTAAAGTACCACAGGGGCTTTAAAATGAGTATATATTTACAATATGAGCCACCCCACATTTTAAAAATTAATTCTTTGCTGCTGCAAAGGGTAACTGAGAAACTGGCAGGAAATAAAAGGAACAGTCCATTTTGAAAATGCAAGTTACCATTTGCACTAACTGCGGGCTATAGTAAAGCCACCACATTAAAAGAACTCTTTGCATAAATTTCACTTTATGCAACTTAGTATTTTTAATCAATGCTATATTACATGGAAGGTTATCAGCTGACTCGGTGCTGTATCAACTGGCGTGGTGCCGCCTGCAGGGTGAAAACTAGGAAACCCAGGTTTTGGCACCCTCTTCTGTGCACATCCTGAAGTGCCAGTTGGCATCCACACCAGGAAGAGCAGGTTACCTGCCTTCTGGGCAGAAAGAAGGTGATACACTTAACATTATGCAATAGTCAGGGGCTGTTCATAATGGAAAGGGGTTTAAAAGAAATAGTAAAATAAAGACTAACATTCTGATGGCATGAATAAAAATGAAAGTTTGTACACTCTGATTGCACTGAACATTATTTCTGGCATCAAATATCATCAGACTCGAGGCATCTTAAGTGATATTTTTCTGATTAGATTTCAAAGCCTGTTACAGTACATCTCTCATCCTCTTCAGCTTTCGGTTTCCTGTAAGAAATCAAAATAATTGGCTAGGAGTTAGCTTGCTTTTATTCTTTAAAGTATTTTCATTCTAGCCTTAGAGATTTTTACTCACAAATAACATATAACCATGCTATTGTGCATGAACTTCAAGACAAAGGCTGGCATTTGGTTGACACTAGAGGATGACAATAAAATATATCATATGTCTTTAAATATCTATTTAGTCTAATCTAGAACTAGAGACTCTAAAATGTATCATGAGAGGGTAGAGTTAAAGTTGTTTGGGTGCCCCAACTCTGTATTTCTATATCTGAACATGTTTGTATTATTTTAAATTTAACCTTTATTTTGAATTTCCTGTGCTTATAATGCTTGGTTTTGGAATAACCACAACATCCTTATATGTATTCTCAACTGTATCTCTATTTTAAGATGGCTTTTGTCTTGGAATAACAATAACGTATAAAGAATAGCAACAACAATGATTAAGGGTTTGGAACAGCTTCGAAATGAAGAGAGATTAAAAAGACTGGGACTGTTCAGCTTTGAAGAGACCACAAAGGGAGGCATGAGTGAGGTCTATACAATCATGAATGGTGTGAAGAAAGTAAGTGTTGTTTTCCCCTTCACATAACATAAGAACCAGTGATCATCCAATGAAATGAATAGGCAGCACATTTAAAACAAACAAAAAGTATTACTTCTTGACACAACATACAGCCAGTCTGTGGAACTCATTGCTATGGGATGTTGTGGAGGCCATGATTATAACTGGCTTAAAAAAGAACTAGATAAATTCACGGAGGATAGGTCCATCAATGGCTATTAATCAAGATAGTCAGGGAGGCAATCCCATGCTCTGAGTGTCTCTGAACATCTTAATGCCAGATGCTGTGACTTGATAACAGGGGATGGATCACTTGATGATTGCCCTGGTCTGTTCATTCCCTCTGAAGTATCTGGCATTGGCCACTGTCAGAAGACAGGATATTGGGCTAGATGGACCATTGGTCTGGCCAGTATGGCCATTCTTATGTTTAATGAACAATTAAAATAACTAAAATAATTTCTCTAGGTTAAATATTTCCACTTTTGAAATGTGCTTTCAGCTGGCTATCTGTCTAGGTCCTCAAATCATTTTCCAGTGTCCAGGGTCTATCCTATGCATTGCTAATAGTGCCACTGCAGTTACCTCTAATTCTTCTTCTTCTTCTCCTTGTTCATATGCTCCCAATACTTGCATTTCTGCAGCATTTCTTCGACCTATATTGGTTTGATCTGCCCTTTGTCTACCTCCTGATCCTCTTGATGACATAGAGCTGGAGGAACTGGGATCTCTTGGATTATTTGATGTTGGAAACGTAGGCCTACAGTATGGTAAGATGTCCTCTGTGCAATGAAATACATATATTGTTATATACATTTATATGCTTTAGTATAATGTGCATCTGCAAAGTCTGCATGCATACTTGATGTGTGCATTTTTTAAATGGCTACCCAGAGATTTAGAGTGATAGCAGTATGAACTGCTTCACTATTGTTTCCATAACAGAGTACAACACGTTATTGAAGAAAAGATAATAGCGAGGTTGGAAATATTGAAATGAAGAGAAAGAAGCAACAGAAAGAGTGATCCGTGATTCATGTCTATATATGACATGAAACTTATGATCCCTGCTCTATATTCCAGCAGAAAATGGAGAAACAAAGAAAACCTGTGCAGTATATTTATCAGGTATGACCTTGGAGGTGGAGGGAACAATTCATCCTTGAGCTCTACTGGAGTTGTGGGTGCTCAGCACCTCTGAAAAAAGGCCCAGCGTATCTCAAGCTGAACATTCAAAAATGTAGGCACTCAAATTTAGTGGAAACTTTTGTAAATCTCAGCCTATGTCACTTGGCCAGGTTCTTACAAACAGTGGCAGACTCAGTAATGCACTTCAGGTCTCCTCTCTCCATATCCACTAGACCATTGTTTCTCTACTGCTGGGTCAGGACCCACCGTTTGATTGCAGCCAGGTGCCAGAGGAGTCACCATGCCCAGGGTAGATTGACCTATTATTGGGCCCTGGCCTAGGCAAACATACACATCTCCTGGCCTGATGAGGATGGGAGCCCACAAGGATTGGACAGCGAGACTGCCTTGTACTCCCCATTCTGGACTGGGCCTAGCTCCCCATTCTGGGCATTGTAACCTGGTGCATGGGGTTTCACCACAACTCAGGAGGCCAAGCCTGTGATCCCACATAATAGGTCATGTCGCCTGGAGCAGGGAGTTGATCCCAGCCCTATGGGACAGGAGCCACTGCTATTGGGTGAGTGTGGGGCAGACTCTCTCTCCAACCTCTCCTGCTCACACACTGTGTTCTCCCTTCCCTTCTGCTGGGGCGGAGAGTACAGCTCTGTAGTGGTGGCTTGCAAAAACAAAAAAAAAGAGAAAAATTCAGTGAGTGAGTTGCCTTAGTAAAAACATTGAGAATCATTGCAGTAGGCTTATACTACAGTCAACAGAACGTGCAGCTGCTAAGCACCTCTGTAAATTGGGTCCTTTGGGTTGGTTTCAAGTTGGGAACAGAAAAACAGACACACCCAAAATGAGTTGACACTTTGGAGGACTTTGGCCTTAAAATTCCCTATCCCTCATTTTTTATTTTGCTTTGTGATATTCGGATGAAAAGGAGTATACTAGAGTTAAGTATTTGTATTAAGTAAATAATAATTAGAATCAGTAATAGATACTACAAACCTGAATGCTTCCATTCCTTTTATTGTCAATAAATTTCATTTCCTTACCCAGTCACACGTAGGCTGCCTTGTGATTTTAGAGCTCAAAGTGCATATCTTTAAATCAATACACAGACATCTGCCCTAATGTTTTTAACTGTTTCTGAAGGTGAGATGCCCCTTAAATGTTAACAGTTTCCAATTTTACAGTCATCAGCAAATTTTGCCACCTGCTCTAAGCCATTAATACATAAATTGAAAAAGCAACAGCCCCACAACCAACCCCCGAAGCAACCCTCTAATGACTTCTCTTTATTGTGCCCCACTGCCATTTA
The DNA here is from genome assembly GCA_007922305.1 of Dermatemys mawii. Taxonomy (NCBI): domain Eukaryota; kingdom Metazoa; phylum Chordata; order Testudines; family Dermatemydidae; genus Dermatemys; species Dermatemys mawii. Next base: position 7,631,486 of record ML677351.1, read on the forward strand.
CAATGACCTCTTGCTTATGTGCCCATTTAACCAATTTAATGTCCAATTTCTAGTCCCCTGTTTTGTATCCAGGCTAGCTAGTTTAAGAAAGAATCAAACATTTGCTTTGATACTTTGCCCAAAGCTTTACAGAGGGCAAGATAAATACTGTCATACTGACGCCCTTTATCGATAGCCTTACTGACCTCCATAAAATAAGAGATTAGGTTGGGCTAGCATGATCCATTTTTTGAAAAATCATGCTGGTTACTATTTGTAACCTGTACATCTCCAATCCATTCTATTGGTCTAATCTTCATTATAGTGTTTTGCTTTTTAAAGGGGACCAAGGCAAGAACAAGTGGTCTTTGAAATCTGGGTTGCACCTTTTTTCTTTATAAATGTGAGGTAAAAATGAGTCAATCTTCAATTCACCAGTACTATTGTTAAATATCTGGGTTACTTGAGCCTCACTGAATTCTTAATAACCTGGGGCAAAGGCAGGAGGAGATCATACAAGTGACAAATGTCCATAAAGTACTCTAAGAATGCCTCTTCAGATGTAGCTGTAATATGTAAGTATGCACATACAGGCCTGTGCATTTAAGGACCATATCATAGTGAAAAGAATGTATTATTTTCACAAGATTGAGTTCACAATATTGCCTACCTGACTGAAATCAATGCGATCTGTTTTCACTTTGTAATGCAGCCTAATTTAAGGCCTTTAATTTTCAGTTTTACTGATTTTTATCAATATTTTCCCAAGTTTTAAAGTCATTTTTGGGCCCTGTGATGGTGGGGGAAAGGCATGTTGGGATTTTTTGGGGAGCCAGTGGGTGGGTTTTTTTGTTTTGTTTTTTTGTTTCTGATTTTTTCACCTACATTTTGGAAGCACCTGGTTCCCTACTCGCTGAGGAGAGATGGTGGCCCAGTAATAGGACCTTCCACCCTCCAACATTAATCCCAGTAATTACCCAGAAAAGTGAAGGGGTTTTGCATCTATATTCAGCCACCACAGTTATTAAATTGCTTGCGTGTGCACATATAGCTCCTTTCCAATGCACATCCTCACCAGGAGCACTTGTATTGATCATACTGTCAGTGTGGGGCACGGTAGAACAGCTCCTGATAGCCAGTAACAGTCTATGTAAGCAACACAGTGTCTACACTGATACTGCATAAACCTAATTATGTCAACCATGACTCTATGCCGTGAGGGGAAATGGTGTTACAACATGGACATATAGAAGCACTTATGTCAGCAGAAGCCATATTTAAGTGAAGACACTTCCACAGATAGTTAGATGCAAGGCAAGTTATGTCAACTTAACCCTGTAGTGTAGCAGAGGTGCTAGAACAATTTGTGTAGTGGGGGTGCTGAGAGCGATTAAACCAAACAGTAAACCCAGTATATGACGGAAACCATTTCAAGTCAGGTGGTGTGGCAGCATTCCCAGGTGCAGCACCTATACTGTGTAGACCAAGCCTGCTGTGAATTTGATCGGGAGGTCTATGGTATGTACAGTATTTCATTAAACTCAATGCATGTCAAAATCACCTTGGAGAAGATGGGTTTTTGCTGGTGTTCCTTCTCGCTTTGCTGCTTTGTTTCCTCGCAGTTTCCCATCATTTTGCTGTTCCTGCAGTTCTCTGCGCTCTCCTGAATTTGTCCGCACATCAGAATGCTGTCTGCCATCTGCCCCTTCCCTCCCTTTGTAGCTCATGCCTTTTCTTTCTGTGGACCTCTCTGTTCTCGGTTCTATAGAGGCGAGTTTTGGCAACATGACAGGTCGCACTTCTAGCTGTGACTTGGACTGGGCGGTAGGAGATTTAATAGCAGGAGGTGGCACTGGAGGGGGTGGTAGGTCTACAAAGTAAAAAATAAATAAATGACATCAAGTATTAGCAAAATGAAGGAATAATAATTTGCTTCCCTGGTAACGTGGTAACTCATCATATTTTTAGGTCAATTTCTTCACAAAAGAAAATCATTAACTTAGAATTAAGGCTGCTCAAGTGTACATCCAACCCAAGTATTAAACCATCAAGAGTTAGACTCTTCCCCTCCAATCACAAGATGAACTTAGAAATCATTATTTTAAAACACAACAATTTTACTGTGTTAAAATTTTGCTTTCTGCGTTTTGAGTCCATAGAAGGAAGCGGTTTTAAATACAACCCTAAATATAGCAAAAATGCAGGCTTCCCAACTGGCTGCTCAGAAAGGGGCTTCACCTATTCTTTTGCACCCCTGGGGTGAAAGAGCTCATTATCATTATTCTCCTTTGGCTTCTTTATCACCATCCACTGTGTCCCCATTTCCCTTCATCCTCATAGCCCTTGAACACATCAGCCTTCCTCTTGCACACCATACTTCTCTCCTCCTCAGTTTTCAGTGCAGCTCCACATTCCTGTCTTCCCTTCAGTCTTCTCTGACTCCCCCTCTGCATCCTCCTGCTACACAATCCTCAGCATCCCTCTAAGTCCGCCTTGCTCCCACATCTCCATACAGCTCCCCTGCCCAGTTTCCTCATGTCTATATCTGTATCTTCTTCTAAGTTCTACCCATTCTCAGTCTCTCTTCTGATTCATGTCTTCTCCTGTCTCCTCACACTTTTCTACAAGGCTCTGTAACCACAGAACTGCAGTCATTTGCCTTGACCATAGCGTGAATTCAAGCCCATAGAAAACAATGAGTGCTGGTGCTTGTCTTTAGTAGGTGCTTGTCTACACAAACAATTAGTTCATGGCATGCTGGGGTGTGAGTCTACACTGCAATAGCCTGTCATGGAGTAACAATCCACATAGACCATGCTGACATGCATTAACAGTTTGTTAATGAACTTTGATTTCATCCTTTTTGAAATGGGACCAATCAAAGCGAATTAATAAATTGTTAATACACATCAGTGGACCATGTGAACAGTTACTATACAGCAGGAAAAATTCACACTCCAGCTTGCTGCAAACTAAATGTTAGTGTGGACAAGCTCCAGAGGCAGCCTCACTTTCACATCTAGACACTGTTGACGTAGTTGCTAATTTTCCTAATTTCACCCTATTCAAAGTCATGGGTGGTCATTTTGAATAAGGGAAAATCTGCAAAATGTAAGGCAGCAATAGAGAGCATGTGAAAGTTGAAAAATTCAGAATATCATGAGCAAAGCAAAATAGTAAACAAAGGCAACACTCACCCATCAGAGTCGCCATCTCCAACATTAACCCTGCTATCATTGTGATATCCCATCCTAACACCACATTTCAAACCCTCATTCGCAAACTCACTTTCAGATTAACAATACTTTTGCTCTCATATATATGTCATGTACAGCAAAGTATTATAATCATGGCTCTTGGCTGTATGCTAGTATAAAATAATTCTTGCATGCCCAGCGACTGATCTACATTTTCTGTGGAAACAATAACTGTGAATGTGATGTAGTAGCAGCCATCTCTCAGAAAAAGAGAATAAATGTGCTAAATTATTGACTTCTAAAAGAGACTATATAACTTCTGAGAGAATTCCATTTTGAATTATTGTAATGGGTATTGGTAAGGTCATTAGATTTTATGAAAACAACACAGGCAAAAATGTTCAGTAGTTAGTGTTTAATAATAGAGTTCAAAGTCCATGCACACCACATCACCCTAAATATTCTGAGCCTCCACAACCCCTACTGACTTTAGTGGGAAATATAAGTGCTTGCCACCTCTGTAAATCATTCCACTTTTAATTAGGTTCGCAAACATGAATTTAGGAGCCTGACTGTCGTCACCCTATTTTTAAAAGTTTGGATATATGCCTTGTGGAAATTTATCTTCCTTGTTGAGGTCCACCCAAGAAAAGGGCGATTTTGATATAGTTGTTCAGGAGCTGAAATGTACTGGGTTCTTCATGAGGGATATGGCTATTATATGAGAAACGTCGCTGACGGCTACACCCAAAGGGTAATCTAGAAATACTAATCAGTCTGTTATTTTTCAGAATTATTGGATGGCACACACAATGCCTAGTAAAGGCAATCTATTCATTTTTGGTCTTTGTAGGCTCGCCGTATGTAATCTTTTGCAATCTTATGTTGAAATTAATATCACTATTAAGATAAGGGTGCAAACAAACCAACTTAGTTTTTAAGTTCAAGACTCTAGGTCAGTTACAGAAAATTTATTTAGTAGAGGACTGCTAAATGATACTTTGAATGATACAACTAAACTTTATTCAAAAGAAGAAAGATTAGTTTAGCAAATAGGCATGCAATTATCACTTACACTACAATTATATTTACACTCAAAGATGAAATAGTGTATTAATGGCTGATCAGTCCACTGACAATAGAATGAAGTACAGCCTTATTATCATGGAACCTTACCAACCCTTCTGATGTTAATTAGAACGCTCCTGCAATTTACCAAGGCTACTCCTTTTATAATATAACACCAATTAACATTGAACTGCACCTTACCATAATTATATTTCCAACACCTCCTTATTCATTCTTTATAATACACATCATTTAAATAAACATCTGCACTAATGTCCTTCCTAGCTTTTCAATATAGAAGTATTTTAATCAAACATTCACAGTCTTCAAAAATACTCATTAGAAACCTTGCTCAAACCAGTTATAATCAAAACATAATAGCAACATAACCGTGGGTCATGTCTTCGCTAATTTTAATTTTCCCATTTTACTGACTCCAACTTATCTCAGACTTTCTCATATTTGCAACTTCAATTTTCCATACTCCTGGACAATTAGGCTAATTTCAGCCCAAAACCTAATTTCTACTGATTTCTTAATCTAAATTATCCTATAGGCTACATACAGCATATATACAATTCATTCATACAAGCAAACATGATGCTAGCCTGAAAGACAAGGGAATGTAAAACAGGTTTTGCATTAAAGATGGCTTTCTATACTATTTGAGTAGATTGCATTATAGAATCATGGGGGACCACAATGGCCGTTGAGTCTAATGTCCTGCCAAGATTCAGGGTTTGTTGTTTCCAAACCATCCAAGACAGGTGGCTGTCCAACCTCCTTTTGAAAACATCCTGTGAAGGAAATACCATGATTTCCCTAGGAAGTCTGTTCCAATGTCCACTGTTCTTATTTTTCTGAAGTTTTTCCTGAGATTTAATCTAAATCTATTATGTTGTAGTTTGAACCCATTGCTTCTGTCCCATTGCCTCTGTGGCAAGAGAGAACAACTTTTCTCCATCTTTTTTATAGCATCCTTTTGAGTATTTGAAGACTGCAATCATGTTCTCCCTTAATCTCCTCTTTTTCAAAGTAAGCATACCCAGCAGTTCTTTGAGCCTTTGCTCATATGATTTGCATTCCATCTCTTTGATCATCTTTGTCACTTGTCTTTGGGTCCCTTCCAGTTTCTCTACACCCTTTCTACACATTGGTAACCAAAATTGGACACAGTACTCTAGCTGAGGCCTAACCAGTGCTGAGTAAAGCCCCTCCTATGACCTGCATGCTACGTCTCTGTTAATGCAATCTAAAATTTCATTTGCTTTTTTTGCAACAGCATTACATTGCTGATTCATTTTGAGTTTCTGATCCACTACAACTCCAAGATCCTCCTCAGCCATGCTACTGCCAAGGCTGTTGTCCTCAGTCTTCTATTTATGCATTTTGTTTTTATTCTCTAAATGTAACATTTGTCTTTGTTGAATTTCGTTTTGTTGTCTATAGCCCAATTTTCTAGTTTATCAAGATCCCTCTGAATTTTAGTTCTATCCTCCAATGCGTTAGCAATCCCTCCTAGCTTTGTGACAGCTGCATTTTTGATTAGATCTTCTTCTTGTATGTATGCATTATATAAATACGACACAAATTCTGCAAGATATTAAGTGCTTCCTGAAAGACATTTCAGAGGTGTTTGAAAATAGTTGACAGCTAAATATAGTACTGAAGAAGTCAGTAGCAATTGAGGATGCTCGGCCAAGTCAAAGAATTGAAACCCCAAAACCTAACATAAAGATTAAGGAGACTGGCCTACTGAAAATAGTTTTATAACTTTTCTTTTCATTTAGCTTGTGCTGCAGTATCAAATGTATACCAAAACTGCAACAATAACTATTTATAAGGTGCAAATCTGCTATTTTTCTCTGTTCCACATTAATACTTAATATTTTTAAAAGTAGAAGGGGAAAGCTGTCAGTCAATTATAATAGCACACAACTGTATTATAAAAGGTGAAGGAAAATTGTAAAAAGTTCACATATGGTAACTGAGCTACAAGGCTGCTTTGGATGAAGGCTACAGGTGTACCATAGGTGTACATTAAGTAAATAGGTGAAGAAAATGTGCATGTGAGAGGTGTGAATGATAGTCCTGAGTCAGTAATGCATTCATCCCAAGTGTATTTATTATAGAATGAAGACCACTGAATATTTTAAAATCCCCGCTTCAGAAATTTGCAATGGAATGCATTCATTCTGACTATTTCCTCTGAGACGATTTGAGAGAACTTTCAAAATCACAGAGCAGATGCACTTTTCAGCTATCACCTCTGTATATTCAGACAATTCAAGGTACATTTGTGCAGATGTACAATTGAACTGAAATCTGACTAAACTAGTACAACAAAAGTAAGGGGATGAGCTCAAGATGAGTAAAGACTGGGATATAAGCAGAGCTTAAATTCATCCAGAGCAGTTTAGAAAGGAGCTCTGGTAAATAAAATCTGCAGGAGCCCAGGCGTGCCCCGCAAGGCAGAAGCCACGAGCTTCAGCACCCCACAGCGGAAGCCAACAACTGAAGGGGGCAGGAGGTTCTGGGAAATAATTTCTGAGAATTTAAGCCCTCAGTAAAAGTACATGGAATGATGAGATATATTCCTGGCATTAGCAACCAGAACGCCCTTCTATGGTGGCCACTGAAGATTCCTTCTTGGGAATTGCAGGGTGTGCCATAGCTGAGGGAAAGGGTGGAATGTTGCATGAAGCTCTACCTGAGCCTTAGCTGGCATAGTGCTCTATGTGGAATCACTGCAGCGGGACTAACATACAGCAGTCCTTCACCAGCCTTAAATTATGCTCACGTTCATTTCAATCATTAGCTGGCCCAGAATCAAGGGAGTAGAAAGGTGGTACAAGCTACATTTCCTAACTTTGGAAAACTGAGTACTTCAGGCAAAAGAAACAAATAATGCCCATCAGTCCTGCCAAGCCCTGGCAGTAAAGACCTGTCCATCTTAATTTGTATTTCTTCCAAGCACTCTCCAGGGCAAGTCTCACACTTTGAGAAATGTTTCCCCCTTTTCTCCTTATTTGCATCAAGTATAAACCGTGAACCTTTGTAAAATCAATATTTTTTCTTCTCCCCTGCCGTAGGGTGACCAGATGTCTCGATTTTATAGGGACAGTCTCGATTTTTGGGTCTTTTTCTTATATAGGCTCCTATTACCCCCACTCACAGTCCTAATTTTTCACATTTGCTGTCTGGTCACCCTACCCTGCCATAGCATTGGGAATTTTGTGGTCATCAGTTTTGGAAAGTAGTTAAAATTACACTGGTCTACAATTTTTTAGAAGTCGTCTGTTTCAGAGATAAAATGTGATATTTATTATGTATTTTGATGTGCTGAATTCAAATATGACAATTAAAACAACTGATTGGCTACTGTTTCTAAGATATTTAAGTTTTTACATTTTATGTCTATGTATATTGTGTAGATAGAGTTTTAATCATAAATTGTAAACCTAGGTCTTTTCATGTGTTTATGGTTGCTTTACATGAAAATATTTCACCTGTCCTGTTTATGTAACACTTTAAAAATCAGCAAAAGGGTTATATAAATAAAATGTATTATGAAACAAAAGGCAAAAATCTATTATGTACAAGCTTAGTCCTATTCAGTGTCTACTCGGCACTTCTTGGCTTGTCTCTTGTATTCATTAAATGGAGCATCTTTTGTCACTGTCCAGCAATAGTCTGCAAGCACTGATGGGCTCCATTTGCCCTGATAGTGTTTCTCCTTTGTTGCAATGTCCTGGTGAAATCGCTTGCCGTGCTCGTCGCTCACTGCTCCACAGTTCGGTGGAAAAAAATCTAGATGAGAGTGCAAGAAATGTATCTTTAGTGACATGTTGCAACCAAGGCTTTTGTATGACTTGAGGAGGTTTTCCACCAACAACCTGTAGTTGTCTGCCTTGTTGTTTCTGAGAAAATGTATTGCCACTGACTGGAAGGCTTTCCATGCCGTCTTTTCCTTGCCATGCAGTGCATGGTCAAATGCATCATCTCAAAGAAGTTCACGAATCTGAGGACCAACAAAGACATCTTCTTTTATCTTAGCTTCACTTAACCTTGGAAATTTTCCACGGAGGTACTTGAAAGCTGCTTGTGTTTTGTCAATGGCCTTGACAAAGTTCTTCATCAGACCCAGCTTGATGTGTAAGGGTGGTAACAAAATCTTCCTTGATTCAACAAGTGGTGGATGCTGAACACTTTTCCTCCCAGGCTCCAATGACTGTCGGAGTGGCCAATCTTTCTTGATGGAGTGGGAATCTCTTGCACGACTATCCCATTTGCAGAGAAAACAGCAGTACTTCGTGTATCCAGTCTACAGACCAAGCAAGAGAGCAACAACCTTCAAATCGCCACAAAGCTGCCACTGATGTTGGTCATAGTTTATGCACCTCAAAAGTTGTTTCATGTTGTCATAGGTTTCCTTCATATGGACTGCATGAGCAACTGGAATTGATGGCAAAACATTGTCATTATGCAGCAAAACAGCTTTAAGACTCGTCTTCGATGAATCAATGAAGAGTCTCCACTCATCTGGATCGTGAACGATGTTGAGGGCTGCCATCACACCATCGATGTTGTTGCAGGCTACAAGATCACCTTCCATGAAGAAGAATGGGACAAGATCCTTTTGATGGTCATGGAACATGGAAACCCTAACATCACCTGCCAGGAGATTCCACTGCTGTAGTCTGGAGCCCAACAGCTCTGCCTTACTCTTGGGTAGTTCCAAATCCCTGACAAGGTCATTCAGTTCAGCTTGTGTTATGAGGTGTGGTTCAGAGGAAGAAGATGGGAGAAAATGTGCATCCTGTGACATTGATGGTTCAGGACCAGAAGTTTCATCCTCTTTCTCTTCCTCATCTGACTCAAGTGAGAATGATTCTGGTGCATCAGGAACCGGCAGTCCTTCTCCGTGGGGTATTGGGCGTATAGCTGATGGAATGTTTGGATAATGCACAGTCCACTTTTTCTTCTTTGACACACCTTTCCCAACTGGAGGTACCATGCAGAAGTAACAATTGCTGGTATGATCTGTTGGCTCTCTCCAAATCATTAGCACTGCAAAAGGCATAGATTTCCTTTTCCTGTTCAACCACTGGCGAAGATTTGTTGCACAAATGTTGCAGCATATGTGTGGGGCCCACTTCTTGTCCTGATCTCCAATTTTGAAGCCAAAATAAAGGTGATAGGCTTTCTTAACCATAGTGGTTATACTGCGCTTTTGTGATGCAAAAGTCACTTCACCACAAACATAGCAGAAGTTATCTGCACTGTTCACACAAGGCCGAGGCATCTCTGCTCACTTTGGCTAAACAGGAATGTGTCCCTCTGCAAAATCAAACACTGACAAATAAGAGAGCACGACACTGTATGATTTCTAGAGCTGATATAGGGCAATTTGTTCAGCAGAGTGATGTAAGCTTCGTTATGATTGCATCATCCATGACTTCTAGGAATAACATGATGCAATTCATATCATGTATGACGCAATACCAGCTTCAGATTGCATCATTCAGTGTTTTGCCTAAAAAGCAAGTACTGTCCAAACCCAGTCATAGATTTATTCATAGATCCAGTCAAAGATTTATTTTAGTCATTTCTGGTTTAAATTGAGATCCCTTCCCTTTATAACTCACTTATCCTCTGCCATTCCCACGTGAAGGGTCGTATATACTGACCCAATAGCATATCTCGAAAACTAGAGCCAATCAACAATTTTAAGCATCATTTTCGTTCTCAGTGACCCAGAATTAGTAAAGTTTGACTACATTTATTTCAGAAGCATTTTGGCTGTAGAGCAGTGTTATTTGAACATGAGCTGCCCCTGTAAACTTCTTCATCAGAGTCTTCTGATCTCACAACCACTTTTAGACATTTCTTATGAAATGACACTATTTCCCTCAGCCTGAAAGAGTATATTGTCATTTAACACGAATAGTTAAATGATCTGGAAACTGCAATATCCTAGTAAGTGGCTGCATTAAAGCCATTTTACTTAATGAGAGAGAGCCTATTTATTAGACAAAATGGTGAGAAGAAAGGTAATCTTATGGCAGTGAATCTGATTTCTCTTTCTGAGGGGATTGTAAATATAGAAAAGTATTTTTGGTAGCTCAGGCAAGAGGCAGATTAAGGTTTTGTGGGACCCTTGTTCCCCCCAGAATATCCCCATTTTGCCTCCCCCTGCAGCTCTGCAACTCCTTTTGCTCCTTTCTGCCCACCCACACTGCAGCCCCAAGACCAGAGAAGCTCGATCCCCACTGCCACAGCCCCAGAGTGGGGCTTCTGCTGGGGGACCATGGTCAGGGCGCTGGGGCTTCTACTGCCCCATCTGCCTGGTGCTTCTGCTGGAGAGTGAGTTGAGTGTGGGGGCTTTTCCCTGCTACTCCTGCAGCTTCTGCTGGGAATGGGGGCTGCTAGGCGGGAGCTTCCACCATCCTATGGCTGCTGCCTGGATTGGGGGCCTCTGGGGAGGGGCTGCCACCACGGACTGGACTGGGGCTCTGGGCTTCCGCTGGAAGTGGAGGATTTTTTCAGGGGAGCCCCCAGTTGGCTGGGGCCCTTGAGCACAAGCCCCATCGGGCCAGAGGGTAATTTTGTCTGGAAAGTGATTTGGTTTTCCCCAATCAATCAAGGAACTACTCTCAATAATCCAACAGAAATATTCTCTTGGTACTCTTAACTCACTGAAGATTGTTAGTTTTGCTACCTTTTGTCTAATCTCAAAACAACCCCACTCCCTACACAAAGTCATCAGTAATTTTAGAAATTAGTCAGTGAAATATAACTAAACAAACTTTCCTCCCCCCAAATTCTAACCAGTTACAAGTTACAAGCAATGTTCCCTCTAATTTTTGACAGGCCGGGTGCACAAAAAAAAAATTCTGTGCAAATTTTTGACAGGCTGTGTGTGCGAAAATTTCTTCTGTGCAAATTTTTGTGCTTCTGTGCAAATTTTCTGTGCGCAGTGTTTCACTGTGTGCACAGGGTTAGGATCTGTGTGCATGTGCACGTGTGTGCAACTTACAGGGAACAGTGGTTACAAGTTAGAGTGGGCAAAGATTAAAATGATTATTTAGGTAGAATTAATGCAAGATAATAGAAGAGAAAACACATCCATATGAAAACCGGTGAAAAATTTCATTAATACAACAATAACCACAGAAAAAGTGATAGCCTCTTCAGAGAGAGCTTTGTCATACCCTGCCGGGAAACTATAAAAATCTTCATTATAACACAGTATTCCTTGCTGAGAAGAATCCTATATAAAAGAAAAACGAAACTTTTCTGAGGTCAACACTATTACACTCCTGGTGTTTATTTAACAGCTCAGATCACAGAGAAAATCAAAACTCAATCTATCTCCTCTAGTACAAACTGTTATGTTTTGTTATTGAAAAGAAAATGGAGGCATCCATAGCAAGAAATAAAAATAATTAATAACAGAGTGACATCAAACCAATATAAGGAATTTAGGGGTACCTAGTAAAGGTCAGCTGCTCTCAACTGTTTCATTTGTGTCTGCATATAGGTGTTGTATTGCTGCCCACTTAAGACAAACAATTAACAGATGCCATGTTATAACATATTCTACAGGGGAAATCTTCCACATGTGCCTTTTGAAAAGGGTGATTATAATTTTCAATAAGATTATAAATGAGAGTATATATCAGGGGTTGGCAACCTTTCAGAAGTGGTGTGCTGAGTCTTCATTTATTCACTCGAATTTAAGGTTTCGCGTGCCAGTAATACATTTTAACATTTTTAGAAGGTCTTTTTCTATATCTTTAATATATAAATAAACTATTGTTATATATAAAGTAAATAAGGTTAATAATTTCATTTAAAATTAAATTACAATGCAGAGCCCCCCAGACCGGTGGCCAGGACCCAGGCAGTGTGAGTGCTGCTGAAAATCAGCTCGCATGCCGCTTTCGGCACCCGTGCCATAGGTTGCCTACCCCTGGTATATATAATAACATGAAAAACAACTGCAGGGAAAATAATCAATCCACTAAGCCAGTTTTGTACTAACGTGGAGAAACTGAAAATAAACATAAAAAAGATCAGTCATAAGTAACGATGAATGAAATATTATTAGGAATCTTCTTTAAAAAATTAAACATACAAAGCCCAATATATCATATCTCAGGAAAAAACAGTTGATAGTTAAAGATCATGCTATACTATGCATTTTCTCTAAATCATATCTGGCCAGATTTTCTTACCTGCACATACAAATATGTATGCAAAACTGCAAAGTTAGGCCTTGCTCCTGAAAAGTTTGAAACATAGGAGTAATTTTATGCATGTGAGAAACCCAATTCCAGGTATTACTCATGTAAGTAAAGTTCCTCATCTGCGTAACTCTTTTCAGATGCAGGGTTCTAAATTGCATGAACAATAATTGAGTGAATGCATGTACAAAACCCCAATACAATACATAAAGGAGAAGCTTTTTTACCCATTGTGCATGTTTATATAATTATAACTTACACACAGTAAAAGCTTTTCATCTCACAAAAAATGTCTCAAAAATATCTTAAGTTCAGAATCCCCAAATGCCTCAGGACAGAAGCAGATGCTGTATCCTATTGCAAAGATGCTTTATCCTGGAATATCACAAGAAACTTAATGTTCAAATCATAACATCATTTTATAGAAAAAATGATTTTGGGCAATTTGTAGAAGTTGCAAAAAATATTTAGTTATAATTTTTCTTTCTTTCTGAAGTTGCACAGTTTAGACATTTTGTACCATCAAGACACAGAGAGAAAACAATACAGATGGGGCTATAATGGGGAGAGTTGGAAACATTTTGTAATTTTTTCATGTCAATATTTGGCACAGCCACCTTTCCACTTGTGAGAAATGTTGCTTTAATAACCTCATCATTTATTGTGGGTGCAGATGATAACACTTAGACACTGGCCTGTTTTACAGGTAGTTAGTTAGCTACCTACGTCAAATGTGAGAACAAGAATGGAGGCTGGATTTAAAAATCAGGCACCATATGCTGATACTGCCAATGCCATAATCTGAATGGAAAATCCCAAAGACTACAACTTACTGCAGAAGATTCTCCACTTTTTTCCTAAATGCTTACAAGTCTGAGGGCTTTTAATGAGTGATAAATCAAATAAAAAAAAATTCAAAAGAGGCTTGCAAATGTATAATTTATGACAAGAAAGGCACAGAAAATATTTTTTTAGACTTGATTTCTTAAATAACTTATATAAACAGGTCAGAGGAGATTGGGTAGGGGAAATGCATTTGTTGGTAGGTTTTAGTAATGTGCTTGCTTGTATTTAACTCTCTGAAAGACTAGACAAAGAACAATTAAATATTCAAACGTTTACTGCTTACTCTCTTCCCTCAGCAAAAGATTTTTAGCAACAAATATGGAGAACATTTCACAGTCTGGATGACTGTCAATGAACAAAACAACTGAGCTGAAAGCCTGTTCTACATTCAGTATCAGCCAAGAATATAATATAGTCATTACATTACCCTAGGTTTGCCCAATCTTATACAAAGCACAGTAAACTAAAAAAAATTCCTGTATTTAAAAATAAGCAATGGAAAGCAAACACATCTCCTTTCATTGCTGCATTACATATAAAAACTCTCTAAAATAACAATAATCTACTTCATAAGAAAGAAAACAAAACCAGAATGTTTATAGCATATGCATATAATGCTGCTGATAGCATTCTTGGCAATTCCAACCAATCATTTGACGCTTGAATTTGCTTCCATATTTTTTATCATCCAGCTGTGTAAATCCTTCATGTCACAGATATTTCATAAAACTGCTAGCAAATATTTATTGAACTAATGTAGTCAAGTAATTTGGGAATAGTGAAAAACACTTCTGTGCTACATAAGAAATAGCTGTTGTTTAGCAGTCACTCGTGAATGCAGGTTTTATTGAAAAGATAGAGAAACTGATGAAATAATTAATCTCTTCTCCCTTTTAGTATTTAACAGCTCCAACCAGTGATAAAAGTCCATGTTCAGACCATTAGTTTTCTTCCACTGTAAACTAGATTGCTCACTCATTATGGGAAAAACTAGAAGCTTCTCTAGTAGTAAGCACTGCTTTATAAAAGAAATAAATCACAGTATGACACCAAACCAATAGAAAAAACTAAGAGGTACCTTGAAAGGTCAACTGTGCTCAAAACTGTTTCTTTCATGTCTACATATCACTGTTCTCCACTTAAGGAAAATAATTAGTAGATATTATTTTATAGCTTATTCTAAAGGACCAGCTTCTATATATGCCTATTAAAATGAGTGATTATATTTTTCAGTAAGTCTTCAAATATGGTTATGCAAATGGATTGGGGCAAAAAATAATAATAAAACACAACTGAACTGGGTTTTATTAGCACTGCAGAAAATAGAACAACTCCCTACTATCTGACCAACCACAACATACAGTAAATTAATTATTACACATAGGTTAGCAGAAAATCATGTCTAATTAGAAAACATGCTGAAATAAGGATCTACTGTAGCATACAAAACAAATATTGATCACGACTGTCACATCTGTTACAATTTTTAACCACAGCACTATATGGTCTAACTTGGTATAATTACTTTTACAAAATACACTAAATACAGGTCCCTCACTTATTTATTCCTGTGCTAGAAGGAAAGAAATGGCCACATAAAATTCCAGTCCAGATTTTCTTTCTGATGTCCTAGCTACTGTAGATGTGATTATATCAAGATTTGATGTTTAGCCAATATTGCAGTTAAGAGCATTTTCTTCAAGATAATAAAAGCTGATAAAATGATCATAAAATCTTGTAAAATGCCATTACAGAGGTCCCATAAATGTAAAATTGCTAGTATAGTTTTGGGATTTACACCCTGTTGTCCTTTTCACAGAAGCAACACGCACAAAACCACTGTAAATAACCTCTTGAAATCAGATAATATTCTGACAGCTCAGTTTCACTGACAAAAGGGACCTGGGAAGAAGCCAAGAGGCCCAGGTGCACCGTGTCATGCCAGTGTTTAATGCAGTCTAATATCAGATGGATGCTTGTGAGAGAAAATACTCAGAATAAAGTCAGATAATAGCACGGACAACCACTCATTGCAAAATTACTTCTGCTCATCATGCTGTGAGCTTTGTATTAAATTTTTCTGTCAAGTGGTAGGAATCACAGGAAGAAGTGGCTCAAAAACCCCTTCTTGTAACCCTGGATAAGGATCTATAATATTAGGCTTTCATATGATAATGGCAAATGATGCCCCTCTTTGAAAAATTTCTGACTGGTAATGAAAGTCCTAATCAGATTGTTGTTGCAGAGAACCAGGAGGTGGGGAATGATGCCTCTGACACTCCTTCGTTCCCCTCCTCCTTAAGCGAATTTAGCAAACCTGACAAGATGGGTAAGTCTTCAAGAATTTATCTTACATGAATTTCCACAAAGCCCTTGAGTTGTTTATAAAAACTGGAAGGCGGTGGTTTAATAAAATCTGGGCCACCTGAGGCATTTTCAGTAAAGGCTTTCTCCAGACAACATCACGATGTTTGCATTCTCCTCCTGTGCTCCCCAGAGAATACAAGCATTACCTTTTCAGCAGGAGTCGATATTGTGTGTGAAGGCATGTGAAAAGATGATTAGATTTTGCCTTTTGGTGTACAAAATAACTAACAATATTCGCATTCATATTAAAATTCAGCCATTTTTTTCGTTACCATCTGAATGCTTAACTGTTTCTCTGAGAAAAAAATGACACTTTGGAGGAGTTATTGTTCCATTATTTTAATGCAAATTTTAATCCCAAGCACCCATCATTTTCAACTACTGTACCTATATGTGCTACCTTTTCTCTTAAATAATGACAGCAATTAGCCCATTAGGACACTACAGGGTACAGGTGCAGGGGAGGCATCCATAAAGACTACCAAATATGGAAATTTAAAATGATTAATTTTCTCAACATATCTAGCAATAGCAAAAACTGATTTCTTTAAAAACATAATGTTATCTCTGAGGAAAACCTTTACCCACTCAGCATACATCTATAGCGATTCATTGACACTTTCACCTGTTTCAGTGGACTTACCATCTGTATAGACGTCTCTGCGCAGATGTCCTGGCTGGTGTTTTTGCTTTTTGGCAGGTCGGACCTTTTGTATTACAACAGCACTCATGTTGCTGTCAGTAGACACAGGGCTGGTGGGTCTCGGGCAGTGTGATGCATGAAAATGTCTACGGCCTGAAAAAAATAATTACAGAACAACAGAATGTTGTTATTTTTTCCCCAGAATAAGATATTATATTCCCTCTCTTTTTAAAACAAGGATCTTGTGTAGCCATCCTAAAACTGAAGTTATTTAAATTACATTACATTAATCTAAGTCTTGTAGTATCCTTATTGGTGATATGGTTTACAGCATATTTTAACAAACAATTGAAGAAATACATTAATCTTCAAATTAATAAACAGGCTGACTTAGTTTCCCAGAAATTATGCAACTTCTTTGTTTCTAGTAGGTCTCCTTGCAGCAATCTTAACTCTGTGGCCAGGCACGAACAGAATACTTTATCAGCCCAATAGCTTGCAATGTCCATGAACAATAAAATGCATCATTTTCACATTGGGCTTCAATTCCTCTGGCATGGACCAATGCACAGGTTCACTCAAATGTACCAGGGCAGAACAATGAGCAGGACATAGTTACAAATGCATACAGCACTACACTGCTTGAATCATTATGAATAAGGTACTGTTTGTGAAGTACACCAAATTGTTCGTAGATCCAAAATATGATAAACCCCTGTATGATGGGGTGTTCACCCCACACCAATCTGGAAGGGGTTAATAAAGCTGAGAAGGAATTTTGTGGCCTACTTAATCCTCTGAATGGTGATGGTGCCCAGCTAAGAGGAAGAGGCAAGGCTAGGATAAAGCCAGGAGCTAGCAACAGAGTGGAGCTGCAGGGAAGTAGTCTAAGGGGTGGAGGCAGAAGGTTGGTAAAGGCTCAGGGAAAA
The DNA here is from genome assembly GCA_007922305.1 of Dermatemys mawii. Taxonomy (NCBI): domain Eukaryota; kingdom Metazoa; phylum Chordata; order Testudines; family Dermatemydidae; genus Dermatemys; species Dermatemys mawii. The sequence continues at coordinate 7,648,764 of ML677351.1, forward strand.
GGCAGTAAAGTCCAGAACAGGATAGAATGTTCGGGACCCAGATTAGAGGGTGGGTGGGGTTCCCCTACCAGCTACTGGGGAAGTCGCACTGCCTGGGTAGTGAATGAGAAGGCTACCTGAACCTGTTCATTAGCAGAGATTTTGATATGCTGGAAGGGCAGGGGACATGTGTGATTTACCTGGATGGCCAAGCCACAGACACAGAGCATCTTGCCTCACTGAAAGCCAGGAAGAGAAGGCAGGGCACACGTAAGAGATGGAAAGGGGGCGTCAGACCTGAAATCAGCTAATGCCCAGAGCAATCAGGAGGAGACCCACCTGCAGTCCTGGTGACACCCTGATTTGCATTTCCTAATACTTCGTTTGTACATGAGCAGTATCACATCTCCAGTGTTTGTATTCAAGAAAATGCAAAACCAAACCAAAACAAAACCCCCAATTCATAATACTCTTTTAAATGCTGCTAAGTTTAATTTTTTTACTTCAGTAGAATGTAAAAATATCCATTCCAAATAGTTATACCAAAGGATGAAATTTTGGCCCCATTTAAGTCAATGCAAGTTTGATCACTGACTACAATGGGGCCAAGATTTCACTGAAAATAACTAAGCTACCTCCCCTTCTCTTTCTTCATGATGAACAGCCATGTTGAAACAAAGGAAAGCTAAAAGTTTGAGTGGAAGTTAGAAATGAGAAGGGAATCTTGCAGTTCTGTAGAGCTGGTGAGGACAAAACTACAGTAATAGAATCCCAGTGTTCTGGCTCTAGTAGCTGTACAGGGTTGGCAAGATAGTCACAGATCTCTTTGAACTGTGGCAGTCCCATTTATCAGCTGAAACATGACACTAACCCATTTGGTAAGCATGAGGCTTACTCAGATCACTGGTTATTCATATTCAATTAATCCTGGTGGCTAACAGTGCTTGTGCTCCAATATGAAATATTTATTACATATCAAATGTTGACTAGTGGAAAAGCCAAGTGTAGTTTGTTTGTAATCTAAGATAAGTTTCTGAAATGACAGGTTATAAATTATGATGCCAAGCCAAGAGCAGTTCATCTCAGTTATGCTCCAAACAGAGACTGATGATATTCTCTAGTATAGTAAATGGAAAATAATTATCTTAAAATGTGATTAAATGTATTCTTAAACTTACAAAACCTAGAAAATAAAGTGTCACAGCTGAAACACTTTCACATTCCAGTAGACATGGATAAACCAAAACTCACATATGAAGAGAACAAAAAGATTGGGATCATGTACTTTACAGAGAGGACATGAAAAGTATACAAAATAATGCATTTTAGAGAAAGGGCCAACTGGAAACTTCTGTTCACTTTGTCTCAGAGTATAAGAAAAAAAGGCATTCAATTAAACTAAAAGGTGGCAAAATTTCAAAATCAGTAAGAGGAAATGACAGTTTTATATAACCTACAATTAGATTGTAACTCTGTAAGTCACAAGGTGTCATTGAGGCTAAAAGTTTAACAAGGATAAAAAAGAAACCAGATGTTTATATGGATAACAAGAGTAAAAAAGAAACTGGATGTTTATATGGATAACAAGAATATCCAGAGTTAGAATAGCAAATTCTAAACAAACAAGAGTTTTTGAAAGTGCCTAAACCACCATACTTCATGGACTAAACCAATCGTAAGAAACTTCCCTCAAGACATGTTATCCCAAACTGCCTGCTTCTTCTGGACTTCTTGTGCCTTCTCTTGAAACATTTGGTACTGGCCACTGTAGGAGAGAGGATACTGGACTAGTGCAGTATGATAAGTCCTGCGTCCTATTCATATGATGTGCATAGGGGTGATTTTTGCATAACAAAGAAATGTAAGCTTGGACTTTCTGTTTGATTTCATTGCTTAGATACACACACTAACTTTTCATCTTTATACTGTAACATTGAAAAACAAAGACAAAACTGTTCAACCATTTTTAAGTTTAGAAATGGCTCTCAAACTGAGTTCATGTAATTGCATGTATTTTGAATTCAGAGCACATTAGCATGCCTGAGTTATAACAGTCAAATAATATGAATGTTGTTTTTATTCTTGTTTTTCTTCCCCTCTGACAGACCACTGTCCATATGAGCCTTTATCCTTATCACCGACCTATCCTCCCCCTATCCGCACACTTCTTCACCAAACTCTACAGAATGTCTACACACTCCCCTTTGAAGAGGACTTCATTAATGCAAATAGGAACCTTTTAGTTCATGCCCACAGCATCCACATGGGGAAGTTACAGTGCAGCCATTTGGTGTTCACTGCTATTCACACACCCATATTCCAAACTGTGGAGCTGCATACACCCAACCTAAGAGAACAATAATAATTTTAGCTGCATTTGAATTTTAATGGACCCCAGGTGCCATATGTCAGACAACTGATTTTATGTAAAACAATGTTTAGCAGCAATTAAAATTAATATAGTGAATTGGACTGTTTCATTTAAGGTCCTTCCCCACCCCGCAACCTGGAGACCTTAAGCAGAATTACCTGCCTCCCATTTCACTTCAACGAATAATACAATACCTGCAGGAAGAGCCATAGCGTAGAAGATAATTATGTGGACATGTATGTCAATTTTCTGAGCATGCTGAATTTGTTCAAATTGGAACAGCAAACTGTGATTTATTTTTAAGTTATTTAAGAAATTCAGGGACAACCTTTGGATAAAAGACATGGCATGGTGGCAGCTTTTCCTTTTCTATTCCCAACCAAGCACATCGTGCCTTTATAAAACCTCACCTCCTGCTGCATCCTGCACTTGACGTCTTGCTACTTTGAGACCCGCATATTCTGCTGCAGCAGCAACAGCCTGTGCAAAATCTGCATCAGTAAAAAACGATCCATCAGAAGAGCTAACACTGGACCGTCCACTTGAGATGTTGTCTTCTTCTGAGGCTGAGCCCCAGCCATTAATCATGGATCCTGTTACAGAGCTTTCCAAATCCCCAACACTCGAGGCCGGGGTCTGCTCAAGGCCACGCAAAAGGAGCCTTCTGTTCTGCATCTTGGTAACCTCCATTTCTGCCTCATCCTCTTCCTCTTCTGGTGCATCAGTATCCATATCTGAGACAAGGGGTCCTGAAATGTAACCATAGGTGTGTGGTGGAGAAATAGGCCTTGGAGGGGGTGGAGGACTCACAGGCTGACGTCTGCATGTAAACACAATGTTAGAAATTGTTATTTCAGTTGCACAAACTAACCAGACCAAAACAAAATATCCTAGTAGAAACAGTGGAATATTTCTCTTACATGCCATTTTGCCCCCTTTAAATTCTCAGGATTTAGATTTGAAAGTAGCAGGATTTTACTTTTTTTGCTGTAATCAGAGATGACTGACAGCTATGAAACCAGAAATAAGTCAAAAAAAAATTCGGCTTTCTCTTATGGTACCTTTCACTCCTGTCTAATAAATATGTGCTCGCTTATGTATAAATCTCCTTATGTTTCATAATTTAACTAATGTTCAGTTAGGAAAGGAGTGGTGACAGTTTAGGACACAGCTTAAAGAATTACATTAGGAAGTGCACAAAAGTGTGATTGTATATTGCTTTTAAAGCTTGCTATTACCAGGGACAATAGGCATTTACAACCAAACAGACTGCGCCATAAACATTATCCTTCTTGGAATTTTTTCCCCATTTATTCCAAACATAGGTTTGAAACTGGTCTGGAAGACTACATTAAAGAGAGAATTATTCAATATCATTTATATCTAACCTTGGGGAGCATCCGAATATGTCTATATTACTCTTGTTTCTAAATAATCAGTAACAGAGCTGCTAGATTTCAAAGTTAAAGGACTGTGTCTGGGCATTATGGGATCAATGTTTGGTTCATTTCATATTTTCATCTGCAGAACATTTATCTTAATGTTGCCGATATTGTCATTAGTTTGTCCCCAGTGTTTTTTAGTTGCCATTTACCCAAAAGGAAGATATGCTTGGGGAGGGAATGACCAGACGTGGCTTCTTTCATCACTAAGGATATCTGCTGTTTGCTCTTGATCAGAATCTGGTTTGCAAAATTTCCCAGTGTTTTCTATTTCTCGTGGTTTCTATCACATCAAATTTTGCTTTATCACCACTTTAACAAAATGGCTCTCTTTACAAAATTGAAAAATGTTAATTTTCCTATTTTTGGCTAGCTGAGTTTTACCCACCGACGTCTGGAAATGGGCCAGGTTTTGCTTTAAAAAGATACGTATCTAAACAAACATTTCCTTTGTTTAAAAAAAGCAAGTGCTCATCTTTCACAACAAAATGCAGAAATCCTTGAACTGAATAATCTACCATTTCCTTCAAAATATTTTACGTGCACATCTACTTGTTGTCTTAACTATGGAAGACAACAGAAGCAGTGAAAATTAAAGATATTTTAACCAAATAATCATTTAATAGAAATGACAGAGGCCATAGCTGAGTGAAAAGAAGCTTTATTTGCCTTTGCATAGCACCCCATCGTTATATTTGTTCAATGTGGGGTCCTGGCAAGATGTGTCCTTGTAGTATATTTGTCTACCAGTCTTCATGTTCCTTGGGTTTTGTTACCATGAGACAGGCAACTGTTTACAAAACATAGAGAGAGTTCTTGGAAAATCAGCTTGCTTATTAACCCATAAAGGTTGGATCACTGAGAACATGGACATATTCAGGGACATATAGCACCATTTCTTCCATTTTATACAGCACCACAGTAGATTACAGTGACTCTGGCTTTAACATTCACAGTGTCTCCTATCTCACTGTGCTTGTCCATTCTTCCAGAGCAGAGCTTTCTATTTCAATCTGCTGTAACTGTGGCAAGCTGACCGGACAGACAACATTACTGAACACAATCATCATCACAGAGAGCAATGTTCCAGCTGCCTGCTTCCTGGGGTCCACAAAACGCAGCAGCATGGCTATAGAATCATTACAGAAAGCATCAAAGACTGGAGAGGAGGGAAGCAGGGAGAACAGGAGATGGCCCCCTCTGTTAGGTAACCTTTCCATTCTCCAAATAGACTGGAGTTCAGAGACTAAAGCTATACCAACCTTATAGATACATTTCAGATAATAGAATTTTAGATATAATCTTCACTACTAAGCCCAATGCTCAACTTATTTCTCTGTCAGATACTTTTATTATTTGTAACGATTAATATTTTCAGTTAATCGAGAAATCTTAGTACTTAATACAAAAGTACGTGTCATTTGAAATAAGTGTTCTCAATTAAAAAACCTTGTCACTCTCCATGTTCCAAATGTAAACTTCCTTCCAGAAAGTACTTCAAGTGCTGAGCACACAACAGCCAATTCCTGAACATAACAGGCATAACAATGCCAGTAGAGTAGAAGATGCAGTCGGGCAAGCCTTGCTGATCATGCAGGAGAAATTATACAATACAGTGGCTTTATTTTAATAAAAGAATCTAACATATTAAATAGATAAGAGACAACACTGGAAAAGCTAAAGAGACATACTCAGGATAGCCCAACTGCAGTATGTTTCTTATTAGGGCTGAGTCACTAGCAGCTTTTCAAAGAAGGCATTTATCCTCTAGTGATGTTTATCTAACCACCTTTAATAACAGCAAAAACATGTGTAGGATATTTCTTCCATCCCTTACATAGCAAATCCTTATAGCCTAGCAATTCAGTGGTGCATCATTATGGCCACATCTCAGTCATATTTCCTTAAATTTGGTGATACATCTGTGGTGGCCACCTCCCACTCCTTGTGCTGAGGGAAACATTCTGATTCCCAGGCTGTTGCCTGCTGGATCCTTTTCTTAGCCCCCGGTCTGCTAGCTCACTCACAGTTCAAAACAGAGAAACTGAGGGTCTGGGAAGTGACACCCAAAGGAAGACTGAGCTCACACCCCCACTTCTCCATTGGTGAACATGAAAGGGAACAAAGGAATGCAAGTCATGAGGTGGAAGAAACAGGACAAAATGAAGAACATGACAGAGGGTAAAAGTTACAGAACACTAGAGTAGAGACAAAGAAACAGGAACACTGAGTAAACATGGGAGAGAAAATTAAAAGCAGATCTGAAGCCATTTTCAAAAAGCAAAGTTTAAAGTACCAGACTTGGCTTTACAATAAAAAGGGGCAAACTGAAAAAAAGACACTAGACATTCTTTTTCTGGAAAACACGCCTATAAAAAGCTACATTAACAAAATCAAATTCAAGCAATTAATTCAGCAAGATGACACTTTCAAAAAATATTGCTTTGAAATAAGCCCTGAAATAAGAAATACGAAAAATTAAAAAGTGCTAAACTGATCTTTGGAATAATAAGCCTAGAAATTCTTGAAAAAAATAAAAATTAAATAAAAAAGACTGGAATAATAAAAGTCTAATGGTTTATCATAAATTTAATATATATAAGCTAATGAGGGGGAGGGATCTACAAAGAATATCTTCCTGCGTATAAAAGCTCTATTGTCTCAACAAAACAACAAGCTAAACAAGTGTTACAATTAGTCAGAATTCACTTTTTTTTTTTAATAGAACAGAAGCTCCAAGAGTGCAGTAAACTCAGAAAGGAAGCAAAATTTTCCCTGGAACAAATATAGATCTTATTAATGTCCATTTTTCTTTAAAAAATGAGGGAAGGTGGGAACATTAAGGAAATTTCACAAGCAGTAATTAACTGAAGTAGGATTTATGAAAGGAGGAAAACCTATAGGTTATATAAATTATATATTTATATATATTCATACACATTGGTGACAAGTTAATTGCACAGTTACTGTGAAATAATGCAAGCTATTTTATGCTAATAATGCAGTAAATCTATTGGAAACAATGGAACTGTAATTATATGGTAAATTGTGTTAACGATACCACTTTAGTATCCTGATGACTGAGCATTTAACTTGTGTCAGCACTGTATGTAACATAAGATGATATACTGTATTTCCTTCCATGTTACAGTATTAAAGCAACTTAATTACCTAGCTCTAAGAATATACATAGTCAAATCTTCCCAATTTGGAAATTAAAAATAAGCAGAGTAAATATATTGGGTGAAATCCTGGCCCCTTAAAGTCAATGGGAGTTTTGTCATTGACTTCAGTGGGAGTGGAATTTCATCCATCATCTCTGCATATTTGTGGCAACATACCTCCGGTCAGGTTGGTGTTGTATGTGGCCTATTTCCTCCTGACAGTCCTGTAACATGGGCTGTAGTTCTTCTTGGGGTGAGGGTGTTAGAGTGGCAGTAGACTGGTGGCTATAGGAAACAGCTGCAGGAGAGGAAGCTGCTCCTCGGACTGGAGGAGTAGGACCTCGCTCATCATCATCTTCTTCCTCTAGCTCATCCTGCTGTAGATACATCCTTGCAGGCGGCACTGGACATGGAATTTCTTGGTCATAACTAAGGAATAGTTTTTTAAAAAATGAGGACTGTAGCTTAAATTAAACTTGTTTGATGTAATAAAAATAAATGACTAGGGGAAAGATCCTGATCCCGCTGAAGTCAAAAGGGTTTTGCCATTGACTTCAGTGTGGCCAGGATTTCATTTCTCAATTATCTCAAGAAACCTGTATGTGTCTAAATTAGTTGCTAGGTGACTAAAATGGGTATTAGGGCCAGTCAAAGAACAGGAAAATAATATTTGGTAAATATATTATTCAATGAATATTAGTGTGTGTCAAATAATTTATCTGAAAAACAGTAGTCTAGTTATAGAGCTCATTGGATGCTACTAAACACAATTAAATGGATAAATTATTTAACAATTGATCGCAAAATTTGTTAAATAAAGTATTAGATGAAAAATATTCCACCAGATGTATTAAACACAGATTTAATAAACATGAAGATCTAGTGAACAGCATCTACTATACATCATTCTAGCTCTAGATCAGAGATTTTCAAATTGTTAAAACTGTATAACTGCTTGCTTGGTGGATCTTGTAATGACAAGCAAAGTGTCAAGAATGAAGCCATGTCATTTCAAGAACATAACAACTTAACCACTGGAATATTTGTATTTTATTTTAATTCTTTTCAAAATATTGAGTATGTTTACTTAAATTTAAGGGATAAAATCCTGGCTCTATTATCGCAATGGCAAAACTCCCATTGACTTTATAAGGAGCCCGGATTTCATCACAGATCTCTAGCTGTCTGTAAATACAGAACTAGTCTAATCTACTCTAAGATTACTGTGCTGAAGACTTTATTCAACAGGTTGTGTATTTTACTGCTAAATATGGCCCCACATTGAATACAATGAAAACCTTTGTGGCTACTTCATTCCCCCATGGAAAAAAAGAAAAACATGCTTAAATCCAAACGACATAGAGCATCAGTTTCAGAACTGCAATCACAGTCAGTAAAGATACATTAACAGAGGCACAATCCTATCAAAAGCCTTTTTTGTATTTTAATAATACTGTATGTAGATCAGGAACATCCAAAGTGGACTGAAAGAAAACTTCATTCTCACATTGGCAGAGCACAAATTAAATTAAATCAAAGCAATTTGAGCTATCTCGTCAGCAAAATTATACAAAGACAATTTGTTCAGTTTTCTTACCTTTCATCCACAGAAAGACTGTAATCTTCACTATTGCTGTGGGGAGGAGGGTGTGCTGGGGGAGGTGGAATTAAATCTGTCCAGTTCATGCCAGCCTGTTTGGGTACCTTAGGGGTGCGGGCACCCTTCTTGTGTCCTTGACTCCCTTAGAATAAATAATAATATATTTTTTAAAATACTTTTAATTATCTCCTTTCATGTAATTACTTTGCCATCTCCCCTGGGGGAGGGGTGAGAGGGTAGGAATAAGGATTTACTGCAGCTCCTATTTGAAGTCAATGGGGATTTTACCATTGACATGACTGGGAGCAAGTTCTGGTTCTTCCCCTCTCTATACATAACCTCATAATTGCAGTTTCATTGTAAAACCAATTATTTCACATTTTGCTACAGTTAATTTTAACCAGAAACTTTAATACAACAAGAACAAAACACACAGCATTCGTAACTTAATAAATAGCTAAAATGCAATAGAACCATAAATGAATTTTACAAGCATTATTATTAAGAATGATCTTCCCACAGCTATTAATTACATTATAGATTATGATCTAAAACAAATGAACTGTAGACATATTTTCCAAAGTGCCTTTCTGTTATTTAATTGCTGGAACCAAAAATACAATAGGATACAGATATGAGCTATTAAAGTTCCACTGTTGCATTAAGTCTCTGAATATATGCAATTTGTATATGTCCACTGAAATGTTTTAGGCACAATGAAATTAACTAATTTTAGTCTGAATGGCAGGTGCAGCTGAAAATAATTGCTGAAAGAAGTAAAAAAACGAGAGAAAAAACCCTGATGAAGTATGGCATGAATGTTTTCAGACACTGTTAATGAGAAATTATGGCTTATAGTAGAACGATATAGCTTTAACAATTCAGTTTTACCAGCAGTCCAGCTTTACTCACCAATTATTCAGGTGCTGAATTTTGACTAGAATCCTATTTGTAATCAAAACTAACTCTACAATTTCTCTGTGTTAATTTGTATACTTTATCATTTTTATTGTTAACTCTCTGAAAATAATTATTAGTTTCATTTCTTTTTTAAAAAAATAATAGAAATTTTGAAATGATTCTTCTTCATATTAACTACTTTAGGTAGGCAAAGCACAGTTTGCCTTTTAATACCTAGTATAGTTTACCCTATCCACATAATTAAGGATGTTGAAGTTATTGTGGAATTGTGCCACTGTCTCTACGTTGTGTTCCTATGGACAATATTTCAGCTCATTATTGCTTCACATTGACTGCTACGTACCAGTATGTTTTAGCTGTTCACTGTTGTTTTACTGGTACATCGGTACCATATCGTATCAAGCAAGACCCTAATTGTCCCAAGGAGACCATAATCTGCATTTTGTTCCTTATCCTCCAATGTATATATATTAGATTCAGCACAATTAATTTATTGCTCTGGTCACCTTGTTTCATTCCTGCTGGAGTCTTTGGTGTAGGGCTATAATTTGTCATTGTTATGAATAAACTATTAAACATCAGCATGGTAAATAATATCCCCCCACACACACACTCTTAATTCACATGTGTTCATATCCCCCGAGAGATATTGCTTTGTATTTCCAATTTGAAAGTTGCAGAACTGGAATTCAGCAGATCCTGCTGGTGTAGAATTGGGAAAGGTGCCCAATCCCAGAAGGTTCTTTCTGGGAATTCTGGAGGTTTAAGAGGCTTGCTATTATTTGAGATATATCACTATATCCCAAATAAACAGCTGAGAGTACCAGACAGACCACCTGAAGAGAGAAAAAAACAGGGCCTCATTTACACTAAAACACATTTTACATTGGCAGAGTAGTTTTAGGTTAGGGTAGTTAGATTAAGAACAAACACAGGTTAGGAAAAAGGCAATTGGGCCATCCCTCTTGATAGCAATAGATAAGGAAGAACAAGGTTTCTTTGCAAGGAAGTCTTTTGCAAGGGGCTCGTGGATACTCTGCATATGAAAGGCACTGTGAAAAACAAAAGTCTACTTTAATTCTCTACTGTCTAAATCTGAATTATCAGCAAGATTTGTTTTGATAAATAAAAACAGATTATTTTTTTCAGTTCTTTCAACCAAACTGTATGGTATCAGAGTTAAAAAATTACAGATGCAAAATTTACTGAGCGTATTTTTGGTAGTATAAAACTAATGTTCTGGAGTTTTCAGTAAGAGCAATATACAATAATAAAGTAGGGTTTTTCTGATTGGTGCCTAGGGATGGAAAGGGAGACTGGTGCCTTTCCAGAAAGGGAAGTATGCGGTTTATATCCAGCTTTCTTTGAAATTTCTGAGAAGGACTTTTGTACAGAATTGGCTATTGGGAGCACAAGATGTTCAACAGTGGAGGACCCAAGTTAGGAAATCCAAAGTATACCACAGTATATTGCTTTCACAATTCTAGATGGCATTAATCAACTAGCTAATGCTTTATTTTAAGTAGTAAAGAGGAGGCAACCATAGATTATGGAAGTTAATTCTGACTCAATAGAGTTGCTGTTGTATTTCTTCCAATGGAACCTGTGGATACTCAGTAGTTCTGAAAATCAGGCCATTAATACTGAATATGTGTACAGTTTCAACAAATATTGTAACAATAATAGAATTAGAAGACTGTAGCTTGGTATGGATATACTCACCAGATGTACTACTGCCCCGATCTGAACTGTTGTAGGACCCTCCTGTATTCTGGTCATATGACTGGTTGTATGGAATAGTTGGAGCATTATTGTCATTTACTCTGTAATCTGTAGGTTTAATAATACAGTTAATATTCCCTCCACATAAACCATTTCCTGTATATTCCTGCTTCATGACATACAATAAGACCCACTGGACATGTTGATGAGGAAGCATGGGCGGGGGAGAAATCTTTTAACCCTCCCCATATTTGTTTTGCTCCTATCTTTTCCTTTAATTTCTATTACCCACAAGTTCCCAGAGTTTTAGGGCAACCGCGCAGCTACCCCAAGAAGAGGTCTGTGGGCATTAAGGATAAGTCTGCACCTCAACTGGACACCTGTGACTGGCCTGTGCAAGCTGAGTTGGGCTTGTGGGGCTCCTGCTAAGGGACTATTTAATTGCAATGTTGATGTTTGTGCTCAAGCCTGGGCTCGAGACTCCTGCGAGGAGGGAGGATGCCAGAGCTCAGGCTGCAGCCCCTTAGCCAAGCACAAATCAGCTAGCATGGGTTAGCTGCAGTTGTCCAATTGCTGTGCAGACATACAATTAGGGTGAAATTCAACCCTAGGCACGGTGCCTATGCCTTACTCAAGTCCCAAAGTGCCATATTTCTGCATGGAAGTGAGTTTAACCCTACAAGAGCCAAATTCCACTGAAGTCAGTTTACACCCGCAGAGAACTTGGTCCAATGTCTCTATAGCATCCAGGAAGACTGCCAGATACTGCTGACAGTTTTTACTATTAATGGATACAATCACCGGCCTATCCAATTCTGAAGCTTTGGATGAACATTTAATTACAGGGATTTTATTTTTAAATGCTAGATTTGGCAATCAGAGCTACAAAAATTTCTCAGGGATGAAATGTTCATCAGACAATATAATGTTTTCTTGCTTAAGAAGTGTGTATCATTTACAGAAGACTAGCAAGGAGATGAGTTGCTTTTCATAGACAAAATAAAATAAAGATATAAACAGAACCATTGGACAGAAAGTACTGACAATGAAGCACAGCATGGAACACATCAAAATGGTTATTTCTCATTATAAAAGCTATAGGTAAAACTGTCAGCGAAATGGTTTTGACTTAGGAAATAAGAAATCCAAGATCAGACTCATAAAAAAACCCATACAGAGTAGCTAAGAATCCAGTCCCCATCTGCTGCAGACATGCTTTTGATAATGTAAGCATGGGGAGAAAAAAAGGAGCAAAATGACAAATCCCACACCAGAATGTATTCTGTAATAGTTTCTCAGTCTAGCTGCATTCCACACTTCATGCTGAAGCCCTGCATTTCATGTCTGTTTACACAGAGGATAAACAATAAATCAACACTGAAATATGTATATACAACTGTCAGTGGACAATGCTTTAATGGGGTCTTTTCATAGCACAATATGCTAGAAAATGTGCAGCTGTAACATATACCATCTGAAAGAGACAATGCCATCTTGGTCACAAAATCCAAACATTTTAATTCTGAAAATGAAATGTAATACATAGGTCACCACAGAAAAGGGACTGCATAAACATAATTACAAAAAGATAAACTCCTCACACTTACATACTACAACTTGGAGCCAGAAAAAAAAATAATTTCCCTTTGACCTGGTTATGTCAAAAGGTGGTGTCACATTTTATATGGCCCTATCAACTACTCTGTGGGTAAGTAGGTCAGGTAAGAAATAGATGAAATCAACCTTCTGTAATGAAACATGTCTTTTTGCTGGACATCTTTTCAATATCACTATGTGATCACACAAGTTACAATGATCTGTTCAAAAAGTTCAGTTACAACTGATCCAGTTCCTAAGGGCACTGCTTTGCAAATCAGGTTATTAAAGCATGTTGCACGGTAGCCTGAAGACTAGCAAGAAATCACATACCTATTTCTTCCAAGTCCCACACATCACATTGGAGAAATGTGCCCTTAAGGCCAGAAAATTACATTCTGATGTTTCAGGTTTACACTGAAATCAATTTATTTTTAGCTTCTGAACCCACAAACTGCAATCAGAACAAAGGAAATGTAGTATCCAGAAATTTTTTTCCATAGCATTCCCTCTGAATAAGTGAATTGGAGGCTTGCTAGGTATAAAGCTAAAATTAATTGGATTGGTTCATTTCTGTCCCCAGTGTACAACACAATATAATTTTACACAGTTTGATGTGCAAAAATTCCATTTGTTTACATGAAGATGTAGATTTAATTAGCCTGCCTCCATCCACGACTGATAAGAGGATGTTGATCTATTTAAAATTTAAGGTGGAGTATGTGACTACCACACATTGGTCTTATGAATAAAAGATCTTGTCTCTGTCCTTACCAGTTAAGCACCTAGTATTAAATTTAAATTAATCACAAAGCCATATGAAAATATATTTTATTTAATTCTCTTTAAAGTTGCATCTAGTTATTTGTTATAATATATTCAATCTTCAAAGGTTATTGTGCTAATTAACTCTTTGGCACTGTTTACTGGGAATTTATAAATCTAGAAAGGAATAAGCTTAGAAGCACCACAGAAGTTTATGTTTACTAGTTCTGACGAGCTTTGGACTCCCAGCACCAGAAGGCTGACGATCATCTGACGAATAAACAAGAGTAAAAAAGCTAAAAGCTCTTCACCTTTGTTTAATTTGTTTTGCTCCATAATGTTGTGCTGTATGGGTGCAACCTCTTGTTTTTGCTGAACAGAGGGTTTCCAGTGTTTCTCATCTGTATCCCCACTGCTGCTGTTAACATTATTGCTGATGCTTGACTGGATGAGCTGAGTGGTTGCATAAGGAGTGGGCTGCCCAGGTTGGTTGACAAATCTTCCGTCCTTTAGATTTGGGCTATTGAAGGTTTTCATCTCATTGATTTTGTTGCTCAAGTCCACATCACCATAAACAGTTGACTCAGGCAGCATCAGGTTTGTTTGCTTGCTTTCCAGCTGGTTGTTGTAATTTGCTATACAATCAGCTAACCACAGGGGGAAGGAAAAAGAAAAGGTCATTCTGTTCAGTTACTCGTGATGTCTTTATGTGCAATATGCTTTACAAATATTTTTGTGCACCACTATATGACCTGATTCTGTGAAGCAGAAATGGGGTTGTAATAATATAACTTACAAATAAATAACCTCTTGAACTTTATTTACCTTTTAGGTTACTGTACAAAAACATGGGTTCAGAAAATGTGGTTACTTCTCACCAGTTTCTCCATATTATACAATTCTCCAGATCCAAAGTGAACTCCTCTGTTTAGCTCCCCTATAAATTCAGTTCTGCTAAATTTATCTCTATTTATCCAATAATGTTTATGTCTTTTCTGTTGCTCTTAGGTTGGCCATATGAACATTTTCATTTCTGGGCACTATTCTCAAAACAATTTTGACATCTTAATAATTAAAAACACAAATGAGTATTCTTTGGACAATTTGTGTGTTTAAATAAACAAACACTTAGGAGTAGGAGCAAAAATACAAAATGAATGTCTCACGTCTACATTCAACACTCAACTTTTTATACCCTGTCAGACTTCAGACAAAAAAAAGGGGTCTGTATTTTTTTTTCTTAAAACAATAGTTATACAGTGACAGAAATCATTAATGAAGAGATACAGTACAGTATGAAAGGGGTCTTAGAACTTGTTCAACAAGACTTCAACAGAGCATTGCATTCTAGCACAACAACATGTATGAGCTTCAAAGAAAAAGATAGGAGAGCATTCTTGGAAGGGCTGCACCACATGTTAATCATAATTACTTTGGGTCTTATTAATCACACATACTATTGCCTCTGGAAGTTTATTCAGTATAAATAAGAATGAATTCGTGCTCCTACTAGTTACCTTGCCATGAAGTTAGCATTCAGTGACAGTCTCACAGTAACCAGGCTTCTGCTGACATTCTAAGCACAATTTTAGAACACAGCCCTGGTATTAAATGCTGAGTCAACATCCTGGGCCTTCAGGAACCCCTTGTGCTTCACTGTGACTAGCATACACATTACTTTTATAGTACTTGTTTCCCCTCTATATCCAATCCACCAGAAGAAAGGTGGTGAGTGCTAGTAACAGAGTTAGCAAATCTCTATATATGGGTGACAATGTTGCTTTTGCAGATCCAGACTACTACGGCTACCCCTCTGTATACATGGGGTTATTAAGAAACCAGCACAGAATGATCATTAAATGTGTGTTATCATTTACCAACTTGTATATGTCATGGAAATTACATAATTACCAAGAAGAGAGTTGCTCTTTTTAACAAAATGTAACTGTTGTGTGTTAACCTAGGGTCAAATCCCAATATCTTTAGTCAGGACAAACTCCAGCCAAAATAGTGAGTAAAAATTAAGTAAGCATTTTAGGATTTAGCTTCTGGAGTCTATGAAATGAAAACGTAAATTTCCAAAACATTCTTTAACATTCACACTTCTTTCAGGAAAACTTTTCTGTGTAAAAGCAGTAAAATACAAAAATAAATAATTCACCCCCATTGCAATGGTTAAAGTAGGTGAGCAGTACATGCCAGTTCATACAAGTTATTCATTACAAGCTTCATGCCCTTCAGCTTCCATCTTTGTTTACAAATTTACTCTATATTTTTCCTTCACATATGCCCTGTTATTTATTTATCGTTCTACATACTCTTCAACTTCTTGACTTTTGTTACTTATTTCTTTTCATTTTTGCCTCTCCCTTTACCTTTTTTTCATGATCACCTAGACCAATTCTGCCATTCTTTCCTCCTCGTCATGCAATTTCTGCCTTTTTATGCCTCCTTTGTTACCTTCTTGTCTATCTTTAATTACTCATGCCTCCTCCTCTATTTTGACTTTTTTTCAGGGCATTCTAAAAAAAATATTTGTAGTTGTTTTCTTCTTCTGCTGGATCTGATTTTTTTTTGTGAAGGGCCATAATCAATATAGTACATATTACTGTAGGTCCATTAACAAACTATACATATCAGGATGTCTTCCTAGAAAGTATCTATCTGTACAAATGTCAGCTTCTCTATAAAACAGGAAATGTATTTTATCAAATGTGAATTTTATACTCCCCACTACTTTTACAAAGAAGCTGTCCCTATAAAGTAGGATTCCTATTTGGTACTATACTTATTATATTAAAAATATACATGGGTAATTAGTTACATTTTTATATATAAGGGATATAAGCCTTTGTGCTTCAGGGCATAAGACAACCACAAACTGAAGGGATTAAGAATATTCATAGATATTAAACTCAGAAGGGATCATTATGATAATCAATTCTGAACTCCAGTATAACAAAGGCCATAGATTTTTACCAAATGATTCCTGCATCAAGCCCATAACTTCCAATTGAGCTAGAACATATATTGTAGAAAGATTTAGAGAGATAACTGTGATTTAACAGTAAAGTTATAGAGAATCCACCACATTCTTCAGTGCTTATTACCCTCACTATTAAAAATGTGTGCCTTATTTCTAGTCTGAATTGTCTAGCTTCATCTTCCAGCCAATGGACCTTGTTATGACTTTAATCTAGCAGACAAAGAGCCCTTTATTATCAGAAAACCCCTTCCTATATAGATATTTGTAATCATGTAATCCATATGCACATTATTCCCCAAGTCTCTAATTAGAAATCTCATACCTTCCTCTGAACCATCTGCTACAGGCCACTGTCAGACAAGATACTGGACTAAATGAATGACCATCACCAGTTTATGGCTGGCCTTGCAGTAATTACATAAGATGTAGAGGGAACACTATGTCTCGTCAATGCTTCCACATTGCAGAGTCATAACCTGACTGCAACGTGATGGGGATGCAAATATTGAAGGCCAACCAATGTTACTGGCAGTGTTCCATGCCCCAAATGGGACGTGTCTGTTTGGGTAGGGAAGTGGCCCAAGATTCCTACTCTTGACTCACTGGCAAGCACTAATTAGGTTAGAGTAAAGAGAATGTCAGTTCAATTTTTTTAAAAAAATGTGTAGCAAGTGCTGCTTCGCATTGTAGTCCACCCATAAGAGAGCAGGAGGCATTATTCATCCATAATATCTTCATCTAAAGGGTTCAGCCACTTACATGCTTTTGTTGCCCTCCTTGTGCTGACTTTGCTTCCAAGAACCTAAATTTATCCTTACATTTTATGTTTTGCTTTTCAGATTCAACATAATTAGTTGTTCTCTATAATATAATCTTTACAGATAAACAAACAAAAATACAACACTCAGTCAACCAAATGAAGGAGTTTGGCACAGCAATGAGTGAAAAGCAAAAGGTTTGAAAGTGCAAAATTTTGACTGGAAATCTCATATGAGCAGAATGATACGATAAAGCATTTCTTGTTTCTTGTCATCCTAGGAATAGGCATGAAAACTTCTCCAGTAACATTTGCAATTCTACTTCTGGTCTTAGCCAATATTAGGAATTTCAGATCTGCACCAAAAATAAAATTTATTTGGACTTCTCAAACTCAAGAAATATTGAGTTCAGTTTGAATTTGGGGAGCCCATTCAAATTGTTTCTTATTTGATTGGAACATGGGTTCCCAAACTTGGTTCACGGTTTGTTCAGGGTAAGCCTTGGTGGGCCGTGAGACACTTTGTTTACCTGAGCGTCTGCAGGTATGGCCGCTCGCAGTTCCCAGTGGCCGCAGTTCGCTGTTCCTGGGTAATGGGAGCTGTGGGAAGTGGTGGCCCGGCCTGTTTCCAGCAGCCCCCACTGGCTGGGAACAGCGAACCGCAGCCACTGGGAGCTGTGAGCGGGCATAACTGCGGATGGTCAGATAAACAAAGTGTCTCAGGATCCGACAGGGGCTTACCCCGAACAGGCCGCAAACCAAGTTTGGGATGCCCTGGATTAGAATGAGTTCATTCATACCCAGTTTTACAGTAAGTTTAGGTCTTCCATAGACTAAACCAGGTTTGTATCAATTAATAGATCCATTTAGCTTGTGTTTAATGTGCAGTGATTTTAGGGGTACCATATGTCACGGGGGGTGGGGGAGTCCCGTTCCCACCCCCCCCCCACACTTCCTGGGATTCACAGTGATTCTTAGCCAGCCAGTAGATCAGAAGGTTTATTTGAGATGCCAGGCACACAATCCAACTTAGAGCTGTCAGTACAAACAGGCTCCCTTGGCCCGGCCCTTCTGGGGGGGCAGGGAGATGAGACCCCGAATCCGGGCTCCCCACCTGCTTCCTCAGCCAGCGTCTAACCCCTTTTTTTAAAAAACTCCAACGTCTGCCTGCCCTTTGTTCCCTTGCCAGCCCCAAGGTGTCAACTCCCCTCCCCCTCCATCTCAGGTTACAGCTCCAGGTTTCCAGGTCAGAGTAGCTTAGCCTCAGGAGTCATGTCCACCCTTCCCCCTACTTGTCACACCATAATGGAGAGGCAAGTTGATGGGCAAATGTAGCAGCAGCAGCAAGAGGAACTGGGCTAATAAAACCATCTTGATAATCAGCCAACCCAGGTTTAGCAGCTGCAGATGTACAGAATGAACTCTGCTGCCACATAACACAAAGTTTAAAATTATATGTGGTATTGTAATCTACTGGCAAAAACAGGTCCCTCTCCATGCCAATCCAAGTTGTTACTGCCTCCAGCTACAGAGCCTTGGCTTGTTAGCTCAAAGTGTAGCACCTCATGCTTTTATCTCTAGAGGTCCCCAGTATCAACCTCTGGGCCAAATACTATACCTGTCACACCAACAAATAGCATTTTGTGGCCTATCCTCAGTTTGATGAAACAGTGAACACAGTCTGCTACCACCATGCATGATAAGGAACTAAAATTGTAAGTTTGTAGAAGTATGAATAAGACTGGCTGTAAGAATTCAGTGTAAAAGTACTCTTGTTAACTAATAAAAGTATCTAACCTGGTCGACTGTAGGTTGTGAGGTTGCTATCACTGTTTCCATTGGCTGAGGTGCAGCAGTTGATGGAGCAGTCATTGTGGTTGTTCCCAGTGTTGGGCCATGTATCTGCTAGCCACGGTTGAGGGGCAGGTTCACTGATGTTTAGAAGTCCTGGTCTTTAAAAAACAAAATATGATAATTGAATACATTAAGCAACAGTGTTATTGAATGGATTCCTATGCTCTTCTCAAAAGGCTGTCTAATATTAAAAAGTTTGCACTTTGACTAGTAAAGTTTTACGCAATTCATACTTATCACATCTCTTATAAAATATATTTTAATTGGTGTATGTCCACTAATCTGAATTTAGATCTTTGAACATTACTAATCACTTGTCTTGCCATATGAAAGAAGAATTGGTATATGTAATGATTCCCAGACATTTCCATAAAGTGTTGATATTGGCAAATTACGGTAGAAACCAACATAATGTTTGATGCTAATATGGGTATTAACAAAGAGTAGACATTGTTGAGAAAGGGTAAGAATATTTCCATGGAAAATTTAAAATTTTACTACATTTTCTGATTTTTCATCAAAAATTTGAAAACTGAACTGTAGGGCTATTCAATTTCCCCCCAATTTTCAGAGGCAAAATGGAAAACAATTGGGAGAGGTGTGGCAAAAAGAAAAATAAGTGAGGGTTGTTGAAGAAGAAAAGGAAGAGGAAGAAGGAATAACGACGACAAAAATAGGGGGGTTCTGACTGAAAAATTGGAACATTTCTAAAAAAACCCAAACATTTTCCACAAAAATTGTGGAACATAAGCACTTCCTATTGAAGTCCACAGGAATCGTGAATGCTCAGCACCTTTGAAAATCAGATCACAAGTCTGCACTGCTGTATGTTGGCTGCATATTGGATGATATATCATGTCATCAGCTAAAAGATTTGTATTCCAGTTCCGTGGTTTCCAAGTTATTGCAGGTTTTCTAGTGAGCACTAAATAAACTTTGATGAATGTTTTGTCGAACCTCCAGCTCACATACTGTTTTTTCCACTGACAACATTGTGCATATTACAAAGCTTCAGTAGTGACCCTTATAAACCTGACAATTGCTTCTGATAACTAAGTAAGCATTTGAAGTTAGGTAACCTTAGCCATTGCTGTGTTCAAATTATTTCCTACAGTATGTAGGTATACAGAACTAGAGGGAAAGACTTCAGAAACAAAAGGAACTTATCTATTTGTCACAGGCATAGTAGGCACATTTTAGGGCTACCACTACAAAACTTAGCCACTGAGTCCAGAAAAAATAGATATCTATTGTGAAAATATTGGATATAATGCTTTTTCAACTAAAATATGTTAATCCTTTTAAACCGGAAATTGAGATTAGAAAATGTACCAGCAGTTAGTTTTGGTG
Organism: Dermatemys mawii; assembly: GCA_007922305.1. Lineage (NCBI taxonomy): Eukaryota > Metazoa > Chordata > Testudines > Dermatemydidae > Dermatemys > Dermatemys mawii. The sequence goes on from ML677351.1 coordinate 7,669,271, forward strand.
TACCCAGTCTGACAGTGCCATGGGCCTAAGTCTGACTCCTAGCACAGCATTAAAATATTTATATGCCGTATATATAATTATTTCTATACTGTATGCACCATCTGACAATTTAGCATCTGAGCTGATGGGCATAACTTACTGTCCGACAAACCAGTGCACGTGTACTAGGCAAGCATATTTTTATGGATTTATTTTCCTTGTAAATATGAAATAAATGTGCTGTTGTTTAGTTTTCTGGGCAGTGCAGCTTACCTAGCCATTCCTATGTATGGCTTACCTAGTGCTCTGCATACAGACTGAAAATCACCCTTGGTACACAAGGATAGGATAAGGCTTTCTGCACCTTTCATGTCCTAAGAAGGGTCTCTGTATATGGGAGCTGTGGTTGGAGTAGCCAAAAAGGCCTGTCCTTTTATCTCTGAACGTTCTGAATACTGCAGAGGGGAAGTCTGCACTTCACTCATGCCAACTAGGAGGAAAGTAGATGGAGTAATCGTAATGTCAATCCGGGTTTCAGAAACACTATGTACCAAGGTATCTGGTAATAGAACGTGCTACTCCAGACCAGTGGCTGGACTAGTGACCAGGAAAAGTTTGTGTCACAGCTCCACAGCTTGCGTGGATGAATTCCATACTCCTCAACCTCTGCAGAGAAACAATTACCTGAACTTTGTGCAAGATCAGTGAATATTATCCACAACATTACCAGATCCACAGAAGTGGATGCTATTTTGAAATACTTCACTTTCAGTTACGTTTATTTCTGAATGTTAGAAGACAGAAGGATGGGGAGGATGCTGAGCTTCCCAAAAGCCTTATAAATATATTTTATGCAGGGAAAGTGGAAGTTTGAGCTTGAAGGTTTGGAATTCAGAGTAAAGATGTTATGCCAGAGACTGCTTCAAAAATGAATCAAATAGGTTTTCTATGCTCCAAAGTGTTGTGCAACATACTATATGCTCAGGTGAGCAAAAGAAATGAACATATGACACAGACAATATTTCCTGGCTCGATTACTTGTAAAATCTGAACTGATGAGATGAACATATATTTATCGAAATAAGTATGATGCATCTCTACCCTAAAAGGGGAAAGGTTTTATGAGGGAGATTTTGGTTATGGCATTTAGCTACAAAACTGAGGCAGCACAGAGTCACACTGCTCCAGTGGGAACGTCAGGGAGATTGTACATGATACAGAAACTCAGTTCCCCCAGTGCCACTCCCAGAACAGCTGTATTTATGCAGAACAGTCACTGATGTGCCAGGCCAGTACAGAAGGGAGGAGAGTCATTGTCTTGCCTCTTCCCCACTGCTCTTTAGCTATCTTGCTCTATAGAGGCATGTAATAACATTTCTAGCATAGGGAGGGCAAGGACGGCCATTGTGTTGAACAGTCATACAAGGGAAAAGAGAGTTCTCCTCAGCCCCTGTGTAAAGGCAGCACACAATCTGGCCTATAGTTATTTACAGGCTTGTCAATTCACAATATTAGAAAACTGAAAGCTAATCTTCACATCTTCATATGTCTAATCTTTATCTCTATCAGATTTTGGTACATTCTTGCACGGTAAGGACAACAGGGCAGTATCCAGAGCAGAAGGGAGGGGAAGGGGTAGGAATGTATTTATCTAGATATTTGCTGAGCTTTAAAGGCTCGCTACCATACTGTGCCAATACCTTAACTCTAATGCCGAGAAAAAAGTGTGCCTGAGCATGATTTAAAAAGCCGGCTGTGCTATTGAAGTGACACATACATGACATGCCTCCTTGCCATCACAGCTTCTCTGTCCTCTGAAGAAACATAGCAGGAAATTGTGTGTTCCACTGACATTCATTAGGCAATAAACTAAAATGGGCAAACCCATTACAGTTGTGTCCTCAGTCTGGAACTGAACTAGGTTCTGAGAGCAAAGAATTAATTATTAATAAGCTACCTATTTCTCTTTGCTTCTTCAGTGTAATTCTCTCTCTCACAAGTGATGATTTAACTGCTTTGCATTCACAGCAAGATTAAATACAATCACCTTGTGTGCTGCTGTCTTCAGCAAGTTTTCCCCCATGAATGTTTTTTTCTTTTGTAGTATCTGTGAACCACCTATATTTCTTAATCTTCATAAATGCCACAGTTTAATTACTTTAACTCCCTTAATCATCTGCTAAATCAGTAAACCTCATATTTTAAAGTCAAAGTGCTCCCTCTGCTGTTTGTTTTTGAGTGCCTTTTTCTACAGATCAACAAAGCAACTCAACTGAAAAGGTTAAGATTTAATTTTGAAAATGAACCAAAAGCTACGTTTCAAAAGCCATATATTTTCTTAGTGAAATCTGTAAAATCAGTGACCTACATGCCTATAATGCATCATCATACCATCACTTATAAATGTACTTAATGTATCTAAGTTTATGTACATTCAACTTATAGTTTGTAAAATAAACCATATCATTACCTGCCTCCACTGCTTACAGCTTCTCCTCCTCTCTGATAGGTTACTAAAATATGAACAGATAAAAACAGAAAATAATTTAATAGTAATGTTGGACTTTTTAAATAGCACTGTAAAAATCTCTTTTTGTTTCCTCCTAACCAAATTTCAAAATTTTGATTGGTTATGTTTTAATACTGAGTCTTACTAAATCCACAGACTATACATGGGTCACCTGACTGGCATTACTTTAAGTCCCACAAAAGCTCTATATGTCAGTTCTACCTAATTTTTGTTGTCACACACACACACACACACACACACACACACACACACACACACACACAGTAATACATCAGGCTAAATTCATCCCTAATGTAACTCTACTGACTTCAAATAAGTTACTTTAGGGAAGAATTTGTCACTTTGTTTATTTCATGAATAAGTAGATGATGCTGAAGATGTTAAAGCTTTATTGTACATTATCATCATCTTGATAACATTAAACAGGCACCAAGATTTGCAGCACAGAGACTATGTCCAGTGTAAATGATGGTTCATTATATCACAACCTACTACAAAATCTCATATTGTGTTTTCACACTAAGCATGTACTAAAGCTCTGTGTGATTTTCAGATGTCCATCCTTATAAAAAGCTAGAATGTGATGTTTTACTGATAGACACTGTACTCTACTTATGCATTGTGCATATTTTAAAAGTCCTTCTAAATATATTGTTTTCTAAAATTTTACAATTGGATTTTTCCTAATACTTTTTAGATCTAAAATTTTAGTGTATTTATTGTAATAAATAAATCAGTTTGTTTGACTGGTTTGAAATTAGCAGGAAGTTTTTGTGCTAACACTTTCTAAGAATAAACAGGAATATAGCCAGAATGCATACAAGATTCATTTTTTAAAATGTGTGTTGATATGAATGTATTTTCCAGAAAGCATCATGGTTAAAAGTTAGTTTTTAAGAGGCATAAAGCAATAGTTTGAAGAGCTATAAATTTGCCATTTTCAAGTTTGCAGTGGGTTAGACAAAGGGTTAAGGAGATTAGCTTCACTGTAAATGCTGATGGATTCTACAGCTATGCATTTCCTAAGTAGGAATGTGTTTTAAAAAGCAGCCAAATTCTGCTCTTTAAAAGAACTCCAACCTGGGAGTCTGCAAGGGAGAGATAAATGCTTGCAGTGATTACAATAACAGGATTAAAACCTTAGCAGGCAATGTTACAGGTAAGTCTTTTACTAAAGTTAATGCTACAGAAAAAGGCCTGTTACCAGTGAAACTGAATAGAACTAGCTATTGAGAGTCCAGTGTATGGAAAAAGGAAATATTTTTACAAATCTTTTACATCGTGTATTTCAGATTTCTTCTTCTAAATTCCTTATGTTGTTGAATTTGCAGCTATGACTTGCAATACCCATATGTGCTAATATTTTTGTTTACTGTATAGATTTCTAACTGCAAAAACTGTCTGTCCATTAATCTAAAACACATCATTGGGTTTCAGTAGCATGTTGCACTGTAATTGTGCTAGAAATTGGATATAAGGCTAATTAAATAATAATAATTTGCATGTGTTTCCACTCGGGATGGCCAAGGATTGCACAAACATTAACGACCAGGTTCTAGCCTCGCGTTGAGTAGTTAGTGAAATCAGTGGGACTAGTCGTGATGTAAGATACTTCTCAATGTGATTAAGGGTATGTCTACACTGGCAGAGATACAGCCTGCTCAGAAAGCGCTGAAGGGAAACCGCTGTTGTGCATTCACACTGTCAGCTGCCTGCGCAATAGCATGTTCATACTTGTGGCGCCTGCAGCAGTATTCGAAGTGGTGCACTTTGGACAGCTATCCCACAGAACATCTCTTTTTCTTCTGTCGCTAAGACCTGTGGGAAGGTGGAGGAGGTTGTGGGGCATCTGGGTCCTGTTCCAATGCCCCATGATGCATTGCTTTGCATCCCAGCAATCCCTGTGCTTCCATCCACATTTGGCGCCATTTTTCAATGGATTGTGTATTGCACACTCTGCCTTTTCGGTCTGCAGGACTATATCCTGAACTGTTGACCAATATGCTGCTCACTCTCACTAACATGTCACAAGTGGCAGTGGAGTTATTCCTTAAATTACAAAGGCAAGAACAGTTCAACATTGATCTTGTCATGTGTAGTAGCTACAGCACGAAATTGCTTGTGGCATTCACGGAGGTACTGACCACAGCAGAACACAGCTTTTGGGCTTAGGAAACAAGCAATGAGTGGTGGGATCACATCACCATGCAAGTCTGGGATGACAAGCAGTGGCTGCAGAACTTTTGGATGAGGAAAGCCACATTCATGGGTTTGTGTGAAGAGCTTGCCCCACACCTGAAGCTCAAGGACACAAGAATGAGACCTGCCCTGCTATTGGAGAAATATGTGGTGATTGCACTGTGGAAGCTGGTTACTCCTGACTGTTACTGATCGCAAACCAGTTCAGAGTGGGAAAGTCAACTGTTGGACTCGTGTTGACAAAAGTGTGCAGGATCATTAATCACATCCTGCTCTGAAAGACCTTGACTCTGGGCAATATGCATGACATTGTGGATGGCTTCGCACAAATGGGCTTCCCTTGCTGGAGGAGGGCAATAGATGGCACACATGTATTCCGATTATGGCACCAGACCACCTAGCCACCAAGTACATTGCTCAGAAGGAGTATTTCTCAATGGTTCACCGGGTGCTTGTTGATCACCATGGGTGTTTCACGGACATTAACACATGCCGGTCCAGAAAGGTGCATGACACATGCATCTTTCAGAACACTGTCCTGCTCAGGAAGCTGCAAGCAGGGACTTTCTTCCCGGACCAGAAGATCACCATAGGGGAAGCTGAAATGCCCATGCGATGCTGGGAGACCCTGCTTACTCCTTAATGCCGGGGCTTATGAAGCCATACTCAGGGCAACTTGACAGCAGCAAGGAGCAGTTTAACAACAGGCTGAGCAAGTGCAGAATGACTGTTGAGTGTGCTTTTGGCCATTTAAAGGCCGCTGGCGCTGCCTATATGGGAGACTGGACCTGGCCAATGACAGCATTCCTATGCTTATAGCAGCATGCTGTATGCTCCATAATATTTGTGAAGGGAAGGGTGAAAGCTTCACTCAGGGCTGGACTGCTCAAGCTCAGCACATGGAGGCTGAATTTGAATAGTCAGAGACCAGGGCTATGAGTGAGGTACAGCATGGAGTTATAAGGATCAGGGATGCCTTGAGACAGCAATTTGAAGCTGAAAGCCTGTAATATTTGTTGCTATGCTCAGGAGTGCAGTGCTTATAATGTTAGGAGGTGATTGTGACTGGTGCAGACGAAGGTTTAAGAAAATTGCCTGTTTCTTTGCAGGGCTCTGTTTGTTTTCAATTAATGAAATCAACATTGCTTTCAAACCAAAACAGTTATTTTATTTAAAAACAACCACCAGAGGAGACACACAAAGAAAAAACACATCAGAACTGAGGGGGATGAGGGAAGGGAGGGTTACAGGAGGAGTTGGGTCTAATGATGGTTAAAGATTTGTGTATGTCCAGGTATTATATCCAACCATCTACTTTGGACTATAGTGCAGTGGCTACTGTACTTCATCAGGGCTAAACTGCAGTGGAATGAGTGTTGAGCGCCCTGGATACTGGGAGTGCACAGTGCTGAACTGTGATGGGGAAGGAGTGGAATTCAGTTGGTACAGACTGGAGCCAGGAGGTTGATAAGAATGTGTTGCCAGTGCCTGGGGGTGGGGGGCGCATGGGACAGTGGGTGCAGGGGAGGGTGGGCACAGAGCAGCTCGGTTTGCAGTGCTAGTATTGCCTGGAACGTGTCTATAACATTTAAGAGCCACTCCATGGGTTCTGGTGCACCCCATTCTCCTTTTGGTCCATCTTCTCGTTGTCCTGCCACTCCTTCAACTCTTGTTTTTCAGCCACGGAGTGCATCATGACATCATGCAGAAAGTCCTCTTTGGTTCTTTATGGCTGTTTTCTAATTCTGCACAGCCGCTCAGCCAGTGGTAACAAAGAAGGAGTCTGGGCTCCCAAGATCATATCTATGAAGCCAAAATGAAACATTTTACAGATGCAGAATTGTCTGCAACACACAGATCACTGATTCAGTGATTTAAAACATAGCCACTATTCACATACCTATCACTAACTGGCTGACCAAGGCAAGCATACTTGACCCACAAGACCCCAAAAATGGTGAGTAACCGCAGGGGCCGGGACAATCAGTGTTCCAGGACTGTACTGTACACTGGACACATGGCTCCTAAGGAGAGCCAGCATTGTAGAGGAAGCCTCATTATTGTCCCCACATTTTCCATAGGCTGTGTTCATTATGGAAGATATCTTGTCCCTGAGAGTGAGCAGGGAATCAGGGGAGAGTCTTCTCCATGACTGAGGCTTCTGCCTTGGGCCATACGCAGAAGTCTGGGTGCAGCAATGGTTCCCTCCCCGCACATCAACAGCAGAGTAGCTCAGGAAAGTTACCCTTAATGGGGCAAGAAACAAAGCAGCTCTGCCAAAGAACCTGTGGCATCAAATTGCCCAGTATCTCCATGAGAGTTTTGTGGAGATCTCTGAGGCAGATTCCTGTGAAGTGACGGAGTCAATCAACAATCTGTTCTGCCACTCAGACTAGGCATGTGGTGGTATGTGTATCATACAGACACAAGCCTGCTTTCTGCAACCCTCCAGCCCCCAACAACTCACTTCAGTGATTCCCAAAATCAAAGCCACTTACCGGGGTCTCCTCTTCTGCTTGCACTTCACTAAGCTCCGACAGCTGTGACTGGCTAGCCTTCTGTGGAGTAGAGAAGAGCTCCTGGCTGCATGCATCTCTAACCTCTGAGTCGTCCTCTGCCTCTAGGTGCCCTCCCCCTCCACATCCTTGTTGAAGATTGCCTCCTCCTGACTTGGTCCACGCTTGGCTGGCACACAAGCCACTAAAGTATTCACAGTGGCCTCCACAGTAGAGGTGAGGTCGCCACTGAGTATCGCGTCCACTTCTTTGTAGAATGGACAGTTCCCGGGCGCAACACTGGGGTGACGGTTTGCCTCCCACACCTTGTGGTAGGTGTTCCGCAGCTCCTTCACTTTCACCCTGCACTGCAGTGTGTCCCGGTCATGGCCCCTTTCTATCATGCATTGTGAAATCTGTCCATAGGTATCATAATTCCTAAGGCTGGAGCGCAGCTGGGACTGGACAGTCTCCTCTCCCCAAATTCTGATGAGGTCCAGCAGCTAGGCATTGCTCCAAACTGGGTATCAACTGGTACCTGGAGCAGGCATGGTCAGCTGGAAAGATGCGCTGAGATCACTGCACGTGTCACCAAGCAAACAGGAAGGAGACTTTCAAAGTTCCCAAGGAATTTAAAGGGTGGGGCTCTCAGTTGATTAGCTGAGTGCAGGGTAATAGAGTTCAAACTGAATACCAGAGAGGGGGAAACAGGCATTGTGGGACACGTCCTGGAGACCAATCGCAGTGCTGTAATCGACCAGGCTGTCTCTACTGGCACTGTGGTGCTGCAGCCCCTGCACAGAAAGCCATATGTCTCTCATTGGGGTGGCTTTTTTACAGCGCTGCAACTGTGCAGTTTCTGCACACTAAGTGGCTTGGCAGTGTCTACACTTCGGAAGTTATAATGCAGGAAGCTGCTTTATTGCACCAGTGACAAAGAGTCCTGTGGCACCTTAAAGACTAACTAAAATTATTTTAGAGCATAAGCTTTCGTGGGCTAATACCCACTTCGTCGGATGCAATACCGATGAAGTGGGTATTGCATCCGACGAAGTGGGCTTGCATCCGACGAAGTGGGTATTAGCCCACGAAAGCTTATGCTCTAAAATAATTTTAGTTAGTCTTTAAGGTGCCACAGGACTCTTTGTCACTTCTGCAATTCCAGACTAACACGGCTACCCCTCTGATTCTTTATTGCACCGAAACTTGCTAGTGTAGACAAGGCCTAAGAATGTAACTCATTAAGTCTCAGAACACACCTCTCATGTAAGGCATAAATAAGGTCTGTGTACTTTGTCAGGTCTTTGTCTGAGGGAGATGGCTGAGGGGAGTATACACAGTTTAATGGCTGGCTGAATATCTGTTCAATACCTGTTGTTAAATTGCATGCTTTTTTGTAAATGTGGCACTTGCACTCAAAAACTATGGGCTTGATCTAAGGCCCACTGTAGTCAGTGGAAAGATTGCCATGGGCATATTTTATAAATTCCAAAAGAGAGAGAGAACGAAAGAAAGAAAATTATTTCAAATCCTTCCTTATTCCTCACATGAAATGCAATCTCTTTTAACTATCAGTGTTAACATTGCACAGTCAACACTGTAATTCAGGACAGGAAGCAAAGAAAGGCATATCTTTCTATCTGACACTGGGAGGCTGGGGTATTTAGGGAGGCAAAATGTAATTATCCAAGCTGAAATTTGGCTAGGAAATGAGAATTAAGTAACTATAAGTATGAACAAAATGTTCTGAGATCTTTAATAACCACGGGCAAAGACTACTTTTACACCTCTTCCAAAAAGTTGGCAACTCTACAATGTAATGCCTTCCAATATCATGCTAGAGCATTGCTTCAACACGGATTTAGAAGAAAGAGTATCATCTATTGATTCACCGACATTTCTCCCTGAGGCATATGCAATAGATGCCATTCAGAGGTTTCCTTCCACATAGTGACCAGAGCCCGGATACTGTGTCAAGATCCGCTGGGGTGGAATTCTGCTCCCTCCCCCCAGCCCCGGATAAGTAGCTCCTTTAACATTAATGGGCTACCTTCTAAGTGCGGGAGTCAACACTACTGGTCCCTGTACAAGATGGGAGCCCAGGTTATCTTGTGAGAACTGAAAGGATCACACCACAAAGTTTATGGGTGGGCTTATATACACAGTCAAATTTCAGGATATGAAATGATATCCACAAGTGGACCAAACCTCAAGTACACATAGCAGTGATAATCTCTAAAATAGGTGGAAGAAAAGTAATAAGGAAACTACTTCATCTTAGAGAATACTACAATGATATCTGTCACCAGAAATAATTAATTTTAATATTTTGTTTTCAGAACAGCTGGGCTGGTTATATCAGAAAAACAGAAACAGTACTACACATACATGCCAAACTAACAAAGGAGGGGGGAAAAGTGCAAATATATACCTGTTGGTGTGAAGGTAAAAGACGGGACTGAAAAATCAAAACAAAATACAAATTGGTTATTAAGCTGAAGAGAGAAAGGGAAACGTACACATTAGTATAAATCAAGCAGACAGCTGAACTTAAAACAAATAACTAACCCAGTAGTTCAGTCATTCTGACTTAATAATAAAACCAAATTTCAGAAAGAAGCTTGTCTTCCCAGGTACCATTTTGGAAAAGTATAACATTTTACTACACTCATGAGGGGAACAGAATGTGGTTTAGCCTCTGAATGACCCTCAGTTTAGTATCTTATGTTTTGCTGGAAATCTTAATATAAACAAAAGTCCTACACTATTAATCATTTCAAAACACAGAAGGATAAATTCTTTAACAAGCCTTATCAGGATCTTACTTGAATCTTATCTACAGTTCAGTAAGTAGATGCTCATTACATTGAACTAATAGGAACACTTAAGTATTCAGTAAAGGAACAATAGCCCTTTAAAGAAACAAAGAGAACTATAAAATAATTTGTTTTGGTGTATGTTCACCAAATAATGCCCCACACTTCATCATAACAATTGCACTACAAAATATTACAGCTGTAATATAATATTGTTTTGCTTTTGTGGAAAAGGAAGAAATAGACAAAATCAGGGTGTATTCCTTCCCCCCACCACACACCCTTTATTTACACGAGCTAGTCCTCCCATTGTAACTCCTCTCTACCTTTCAACCCATGGTTAACAATGAAACAATAACACTCCTTGAGAACCTTCACTCTCACTGCCACTATAAATCTTAATTGAATCAATAAGGTTTCTAATCCAAGTGCAGTGCACTAGCATCTACTCTCCCCAAGAGGACATACTCCCCCTTCTGTTGAATACTGGCGTATAGTTTCTGTATGCTTGATGGGTAGACAAAAGCTAAGATTTTCCTCTCAATTCCAGGGAAAACAAAGAAAACCACGAGAGATGCAACACAATATTCACTGAAAGAACCTTAGGATGGGAATTTGGTTAGCAGACCTGCCATATGAAGACAACGTGCTGGCTAAAAGATTTAGGTGCTCAAACAGCTTAATATAATTTTTATGTTGCAGATAGTTCTGATGTCTTTTCTGAATTCTCTTTTTAGAATTCACAGTTTCTTTAGAACCCAGAAGTACTAGTTAGAGTATGCTGTATGTTTGTCGCTTCTTATTAAGCCAATTTATTTTCAAGCATGTGACACTGAACAAAACCGGAAAACCTCTGAGCATTTTTGCCAGTTGCAGGCTTCATTTGTAGCACAGCTGTCTTTATCTCAGGAATTCTATTGTGTTTTCTTTCAGTAGGCCTTTTCATGTAGTCAGTGTAATCTAGCTACATTCAAAAATACAGAGCCATAGTAACAAGCTTTCATTTAAAAAAAAAAAGGTGCATTTAAAACCAGAGCTATTCAAGGAAGAATGAAATGTCTCCACATTAATTTGCAATCACAAGGACAAGAGAAAAAGATGAATAGTCCTTGTCATCACTTTTCTGTGAGCTAACTACTAAATCTAGTTTAGTTTTTAAGGAATTGAGGAAGAGATGAAAAGAGGTCAAACTAAATGAAATCTTTACAGCTAGCAAACCAAAGAACAATTTAATTCTTAGAGCTTCCATTAATAAACTGTTCTGGGTAACTAGTGATGCTTGTGTAATAAGTAAATGTGTGGGTACTGAAGTATTTTAATAGATGTCAAGCCTGAAGCTAAATGTTGAAAAAAAATAGTTAATAAAGTTCGTTATTACTCAGTATGCACATTCAGCATTTATGACAATATACTGCAGAGTGCTAGATTATTTCATGATTTCTATTTCTCCAAAGATGTTGGTTTTATTTCAAGTGCAGTTGGTAACACAGACTTGAGACCTACCTTTCTAAATGTTTCTATCAAAGGCTTCTTTTGCCTCTGCGAAGTACCAAGAGCTATGCATGTGGTATTTCTACAGAAGTTCATAATCCACAACAGACTGGAACACCCACCAATACCAATATTGTTATAATTTTAAAATTTATATTTTTATGGTTTTCCTTAACCTAAATTCAGCCAACAGCACAGTCATATTAGTTTGAAAGCATTTGTGGAAAGACTGTATGGCAGCATGCTATTAGTAAAAGAGCAGGTTAATGCAGTGGGGCATACAGTTCTCTCACATCTTAACATTCTCAGAGAAACAAAATCAAAGATGAAATTCAACCCTCATTTCCATGGCTACATCTCCATTGAAATTACCAACCCTAAATTTTGCCAACCAATCTATTGCTTTAGTGGAAGCCCTCAAAGACTCTGTGTTATCGAAAACACTGAATTCTTCTCTGGAGCCATTTATAAAATTATAGTGGCCAATCTTTTGTCAAAGACAGTAAGAAACGGATGTTTAAAAAAAAAAGGATCATGTTTGTATTTAGGCTAGAGACTGCAGTGCCTCTGTTTAGATATGATTTCTCCCTCCCCTCAAACAATTTCCATATGTTTATCATCTTAATCACTATTTTTTCTTAGCAATAGCTTATATAATATACTTCAAAAATATGTTTGTGTTATCTGCCTCCCTGCCCACCCTCAGCATACATTCACATCTACAATGACTGAAAATGCAATCCTTTGACTATCTTTAACAATATATTATTGTTTCATGCCACCTTTTAGGCCTGGCAGTGCCCTCCTTCTCTTCCATTAAAAAGCTATCAGAAACTCACCTGTTCTATGAAACATTACAACTTCTATGATCTTCAAACTGTAATTGCCTAAATGGCACTGCTTTGAGTTGTAATGCATTGCACTGTATTGCACCCACTTGTAACTTTAAGACCCAATCAATCCAAAGCCTACTGAAGTCAATGGAAATCATGCTCCCAGGCCAGAAGATCTTCTGGACAGGGATTCTTTACAGTGACCAGCTGTAAAGCACTGGGCCCACCTAATGATGCTACATAAATGATAACAACATGAAAGTGAACATGGCTAGAAGCTAGAACCAATACTGCCATTTTGGATATACAGTAAGTTTGAATACAGGCTGCAGGCAGTCCCCCTAGGAACCTGCAAGCTAACAGGACAGTCTCACAACAACACTGACGAAAGTGCACTTGTAAATATATTTCCATCAATTCTGCTTCTTCAAACAGTCACCTTATCTCTCCCCCAGAGTGTGTGGGAACATGCAAGCAAAAAAGCACTCTACAACTGACACCTATAGCTGACGTTGTTAGCAATCTCAGTAGAGGGCAAGTGACTGACTAAGAAGAAAAAACTGTTTCCTACCTTTCGTAACTGTGTTGCTCTTGTCCATTCCATTCTAGGTGTGCATGTGCCCATGTGGGCAGCCGTCGGAGATTTTTGCCTTAGCAGTATCTGTAGGGTCAGCTGTAGCATACTCCAGTGCTGTGCTCATGTGTCAGCATATTAAGGGCTGCCAGCCCTATGCTCTCTCATCAACTCTGAGAAAGTGGCAGGAGGGTGGGTCATGGAATGGACATGAGCAACACATCCCAGAGAACGACAGTTCTGACAGGAGGATGACCGTTTTTTTTTTCTTCAAGTGTTTGCTCATGTTGGTTCCATTCTAGGTGACTCACAAGCAGTATCCCTGGTGGTGATACTCAGAGTTCACAGTCATGCAGCTTGCAACACAGCTCTGCCAGCATTGTCTTGAGCTTGCTGGGTGAGCACATAATGAGATGTAACTATGTGGCTAGAGGACCAGGTGGTGCTCCTGCAGATATCCTGAATTGACACTTGGACTAGGAAGGCTGCTGATGAAGCCTGCACCCCAGCCGAGTGGGCAGTCACTGCCTGAGTGGCTCAGCAGTCCCGGAGCCAGCCGCACCAGCTGCTGCAGAAGTCATGGAGGTCACGGAAAGTCATGGAATCTGTGACTTTGGTGACAGACACACAGCATTATCCATGAGCCGTGACAGTATGAGATTCAGGTCTCAAGGAGGGATGGGATCCCTGACGTGTGGCTAAAGATGCTCCAGACCTTTCAAAAACCGGACAGTCATGTCATGAGCAAAGACGAACCTGCCCTGGAATGGAGAGTGGATGGTTGAAACAGCAGCTAACTGGACTTTGATTGATGATTGGGACAACCCCTAGAGCTTGAGGTGTAGAAGATAGCCCAGGATCACCTGCAGTGAGACCTGCTCAGCTCAAATACCCCGGTCAAGGCTGAGCACATGAACCTCAATACACATGGGACGGGGGAGAGGCCAAGAGCACACTGAACACGCTGTCTGCCCGTTTGGCTATCTCCTCCACTTCCAAGCCCAAGTTCATAGCTTCCCTACAAAGCAGGGCCTGATGTTCTTTGAAATCGTCCAGTGGGCTGGCATGGGAGGGGCCTGCAACCCCCTCATCCGAGAACAACGACTGAGTCACTGGGGGAGGCCAGAGGGGTCATCCCTCAAAGGGGAAGATGGCTTCGAGGGGGGGGGGGGGCTGCTCTTCTACCCTGGCCTTTGAGTGCGCCACCCGCACCGAGCTTGGTGCCACCAGTGCTGTTGGTTGCTGCTTTGAGGCAGTGGCCAAGGAATGGACTGACTGAGGCATCAGCATCACAGGCATGCCCCATGCGCTCCAGTAGGGCCACTGTGCTGGCCACTGGCCTTACTGCCATAATGGCATCACAGAGGTCAATGCAGCCTCGGGTGCCAACTCGCTGCTGTGGTGAAGGGCTGAATTCCCTCTCTGAATTAGAGGAAACATCTTCCGGTGGCCAGGGAGGGGCTGCCGAAGCTTGCGTCTTACAGCTAAACATTGCTGCATGAGACCAGTGTCTCAAGTAGGAGGATCGGTGCTGGGGCCAAGAGGATTGGTACCATGATCCAAACTGCGGGGATCTGTGCTGAGGAGGCAGCTGGTGGGAAGATGATTGGTGCCAGCAACACTGTGACTGATGTCTTCCTCTAGGTGACCCATGTCAACCGGGTGGAGACTGGGAGCCTGGTGCTCGCAATGTAGGATGTCCCGCAGAAGACAGAGACCTGGGGTGCGGAGACGGAAAGCACTGTCTCGTCTATGGAGACCAGCGTCGTTTGCCTGCCCGCTAGGGGATCTTTACAGCTGGCTTGTCCTCAATGGGAGCCTTTGTCATGACCTGTGACACACTCGGTGCCAGCGACACTGGTAGAGGCCTCTGCTATCTGGGCACCAGGAGAGCCTGGGAAGGCATCAGCATTGCCACCAGTCTGGGTCCCCTACCACTCCCTGGAATTGGTGGTGGATCCCCTGGGGGACTAGGAGGCCCCATTGAGGGGGGTGTTCCCATGTGGCTCTAGTGTTGGCTGTCGGCCAAAACTGGGTTCTTTGCCCATCTTGCTTGGTGCTGGGGAGTCATTTTTCTTTGACCTCTTCTTAGGCACTGGTGACCAGGAAAGGTGCTAGGTGGAGCCCGGTGGCAGGGGTGTGCAGGGCACTGAGGCCCATGTGCTCACTGCAGAGTCTGGCCAGGAAGGCTTGGATGTCAGGTGGACAGCAGCCTCCATGAGGAGAGCCCTCAAAGGGACATCTCACTCTTTCTGTGTTCTCAGATGGAAGTTCTTACAGATGAGACACTTCTCCTTCACATATGATTCCCACAAGTCAATTTGAGGCAGCTGTGGGGGGGGTCACTAACAAGCACAGGCCTGTTACATTCAGAGCAGTGCTTAAAACCCAGAGTCCAGGGCATGCCCCGCTTGGGGTGAAGTCCCTGCTAGGACTCTAACTACACTACTTAACAACTATGTATTAACTAACTGCTGTAAACTAACTATTTGCAAAATCTTAAGGCTAAAAGAGTGAAGCAGAAGAACCCTTAGCCCTTGTGAGGCAAAGGAAAGGTGCTAATAACCAGGTGTGGTAAGAAGGAACTGAGAGGGCATAGGGCCAGGTGCGTCTAATATACCGACACATGGGAATTGCACTCAAGAAGGTGCTACAGCCAACCCTACAGATACCTCTAAGGCTATCTCTGACAGCTGCGCATGTGGGCACGCGCACACCTAGAACTGAACTGACATGAGCAAGCACTCAAAGAATACTGAACAACCATCCAGTTGAATCTTTTTTCAGGTCTGCCATGTGGCGTAGGAAGAGGAAACTTGACTGCTACTACCCTATTCTGTACACGTATAGACAGCTGTCAGCATTACATTCACCCCCCCATATATTTTATTTTATTTATGTATATTAAAATGAAAAGCAAGCCCGGGTATTTTGATTAAGGAAAAGTCACAAGTACTACATTATCAAAATTGTCATGTGTTCTCTGTTGGGGTATCTGATGCAAAGTCCATCTGATTATTCACTGGACAGATACCAAGTGTTCAGTGGGCCTGAGATGACCAAGATCTATCCAATTAAAAAGCTATAAAAATGAGTAGATATGCATCCAACAATTAACAGATCAAGACCTGCAATACGGCACCTTTTCTGATACCAGCATAAGTACTAGTGAGTCCATTTCGCTTCTTTCGGTGGCGGTATAACCAGATACTGAAGACCATAAGTATAATCCAACAGGCTGCACCAATGCCAGCAATAAAAGCAGGCTGCTTTACAACATCTGAAATCTGCTGGGCTAAGCTGACTTGGTCTTCTGGTGACACAGGGTTTCCATGGGAATCTAAAAAAGGAACCAAAAATCTTGATTAATTTGGATTTGCAGTTGTAAAAACCAAATGTACTATTATTTTTTTACTAAGTAATAATAATTGTAGACAGTGATTTAAAAATACTATGGCCCAGATTTTCAAACCTGGGCACTTAGAGTTGGCCTTCTAAATCCATATTTAGGCATCCATATAAAATTGGCCTGATTTTCAGAGGTACTAAACTACTATTATATTACTTATTGCTGTTGTAGCAACTAGCAGACTTAGGCATGGACCAGGAGCCCATTGTGTTAGGTGCTTTGCAAACACAGAACAAAAAGATGCCCCCTGCCCCAACTCCCATTGATTTCAGCGGGATTGTGGGTGCTTAGTGCTTCTGATAATTAGGCCTCTTTTATTTAGGTGACTAATTATGGATTTAGAAGACTGACTTTAAGTGCACGGCTTAAAATTTGTGGCCAATAATTTTTCATCATTTCTGCAATATAACACAAATCAAATTATTTTAGATTTAATTTAAAAATAAAAGCCAATAAAAACATCACAAAAAACTATGAAGGAATGTGTTAGTGGAATTCTGGGAACAGACTTCTCCAAAGCTTAGAAAGAAGCTACATGAACACACATACTTCCCCAGAAGTGAAAATCATAGAAGCATTACAAATTCAAAACACATTTATAGAAGATACATACTGAAGAGTTTTTTAAAAAAAATTCAGCAGTTTCTGACAGGCAACTTGTATCTCATGTTACACAGTCTGTTTTTTTCTCAGAGTCTTATTTTGACTTCAGTTCAAGAAGACTGAAAATTCAAGACTAGCTAAAGAAGTGAGTGAATAAAGTAACTTGACACTACCAACTTAGCATGGTTGGACAAGCTAGTCTTTAAAATTATAGCTATGAAAAGGCAAGAAGAACTGTAGGAAAGGAATACTAAATATGTCAAGAAAAGCTACAATGCAACAAAAATAATCAATAGGCCTTCCTAGTAGAAGAAAAAGCAGAGTCCCCCTGATCAACAACTCCAATTTAGAAATCAGAACAGAAACAAAGGAAACCTGAAAATTTTTAGTATACAGTATTTATTATTTTAATCTAAAATTTCATTTTTCTTTCCATATATTATGTCTGTAAATACTTTCTAGTAACATTATTTCAGACTATACTACTCACCAATATCCTATAGGTTGCTCAACAAGAAGACACTTTGCTAGATTTTTATCATCTCGGTACATTGCTTTTTTAGCAGTAAGAGGTGCTCTTTGCAAATTTATGAGGTGAGAGATCTATATTATTGCTCCCCAAATTAAGGGCCAGATTCTGAGACCCTCATTCACAACAAATAATAGCTCACATCACTCACACTTTGTAATACTTAACTCTTTCATCAGTCCCATTGATTTCAGAGTAAATAGTCAAAGAGTTAGGCACTGCTCAATGTGAGTAACATAGCAGAATCTGGTCCTGAGATTGGACCTTTTAGGAGAGAAATATGTTGTTTGCTCAGATGGCCTCATCAAATTCTGTTAATGCATACTTGCTAACAAATGGAAACCAGCTCACTTAAAACACAACAGCATTAATGCTCTAAGCACTAACCAGTGAACATGTTAATACTCTTAGTCATGACACCACATGTTCCTCCCCTTACCCATAATAAGTATAAACATAGATAAAAGAAACACTGGCACTATAGACTACAGGGAAAACAAGCCATATCATAGAAAAATAATTGCTTTGGGAAATGGACACCATTATAGATGGGAAATGGTTAAATTATTAATAGTTTTTCTTCCTTGGCTTTTTCTTCCACAAAATTTCAGATGTCATTCTACATGGCACCCAGGCTGAACACCTATTTTCACAAGCAATCACTACCTTTGACTGTTAGTTGACTGGAAGTTTTATTTCATGTAACAAGCCCTTTTATCTTCTGTGATCCTAAGAGCACTCATAGTCTGAAAGTTCACCAAGCAGACCTATTCTTTTCTTACTAATACACCCTTTGTGTCTGGTAGGTTTATAGATTTCATGGCTATTTGTGCAAGGTTAAATTGGGTTGCTTCAGATTTTATGGAGACAGCCAAGTGAGGTTCCATGCAAGTGGCCAGATGGGCTTCACTGTATAAAGTGTACTGTGACTAATGAATTAAAATTGCCATTCTATATCTCATCTTTTGTCTCACAGCAGCTGAGGCTGTATTAAGACACTGGAAACTGCAATGTCATTCTAATTTCAAAACAACTACATTTGCTTTTTCTAAAATATTATTTGAAATTGTTTTCTTTGACAGAAAAGTGAATTTTCATTGGAGACACTGTTCATCTATTGTTCTGTGTATGTTAACATTTCTTTGTTCTTTAAATATTTCTCTTTCAGACTTCTAATGAAGTATTTCCAATGAGGAAAAAGGTACCTTATTCCCCGCCCCCCAAAAAATACTATAGCATAGAATCAATAACATTTATAAGGCCCTAAGCTGTGCATGAGGAACCCACAATGTAAATGATTCTGTAACACAAACAAATATAGTGGTAGTATTTTTATAAATATAAAAATGTTAAGTGTATTATTCACACAGTGCATGTCTCATGGACAAAATACTCCATGAAACTTTTATTTTTCTAATCGCTCACATTATGAGATGTGATTTGAGAACTAATTAGCGTGCCTTTAGTGATATTATTATGTTAGCCTCTGGAAATTTTTGTATACCATCATAATAAATTGTTGTATTTAAAGCATCAAGCCTGAAATACATTATGTATGTGTGGACTGCTATACCTGCAAAAAGCCTCACTTTTCATATATATATTTTACACATACACACACAGGTACTTTCTCTCTCTCTCTAACTCTTTAGCTTCAGTCATTAAACTGACTGACGTACATATATATCTATAACACACATATATGCCTCCGTGTGTTTAATAATAATTTAATAATAGAAGCTAAACTAACCAGTAATTTTATGGCAAGCTGCTAGTGACCCACGTGTATACGTTGCTAATACTTTCCATTTTAAAGATTCTTGCGGTCTTTCTTTGTTCTATCACTTTGTTATTGGCAAGAGGCCTTTGAAATTAGGGGAAAAGGGAAAAAGCCCTTGGGCTAGAAAAATGCCTCTTCTTTGTGCCATGAAAATCCATTCAGGCTTAGCTAAAACATAAACTGTTGAAAATCACCATATCACTGCTGTTGTTTCTGGTTCCTCCAGGTAAAAGTTGGCACCACAACAAAATAATAAGGAATTGTGAACATTCTAAGGCCAGGCTCACAATGCTGATAAAGATGCTGAAGCACACACTGCACTTTGAATACCTAGGAGCTGCTGGAGAAGGCTGACTACATCACTCCCTGGAACTGGCATATTTCCTGGCCCCAAGATAACAGACTTTCCCTGCTGACAGTTAATGTAGTTCGGTCTGTAGTTCAGGTACTAGCAGTCTGTGGTGTTGTGTGGAAGGTTCAGGGTTTAAACGCAGATGATATAAGATACGAGGTTGTTACAATTGTATATAACAATTGGCTCTATCTTTGTGCTTTGCAAAATAGACTAGTAATTTACATTCAAAAACACTATGCTAAAATAAAGTTATTTAGGTTGCAAATTCAAGAGCTATGAAAGATCAGAATCACAGTGACCCGTGCAAATGCCTCCATGTGTATGCATTAAGATACAGTCTTTAACTGTACAATCAGGTACTATTCCGCAGGTCTCCCACCTCATTCAGTGCACAAGATAGCTGTTCAAAGGGAAGTGAGATTAAGGTTGCACGGGTAACCATAAATCTCGCGTTTCCTAACTTCTGAATGCTTGACTTTGGAATAATCCCCCCACTCACCCACACCCCTCCCCATGTAGGTATATATAATGCAGAAAGACAATTCTTTGGTTAGCAATCAACTTATGAATATTCTCTTTTGCCTTCTTTCTAGTTATATACAACGTCATAAATGGAGAAGTGCCACTTTTAGGCTACAACTCTGCATGTCCTGCATGTAAATGAAGTGCATCACCCATGTGACATTAATGGGGCTTTGGGTGAGCAAAGCAGGCTGCCTTTCAAAGTTTACTGTAGGCCTGAAAATGACACTATATTATGTTCAGCAGGTTACTTGCAGTGGCTGACAGAATAATATCCCCAAAGGCATCCTAATTAGTTCACAAATCACATCTCTTAATGTGAGTGATTAGAGTAATAAAGGTGTAATAAGAGTTTCTTGTATTTTGTACACTTGAGACATCCACTGGTTAAAAAAAGCACTTAACATTTATAATTATTTTACAGAAACCTCTTAAGAAATACGTGCATAAAATGTATTCACTCAGGTTAATATGTTTATTATGAGTAATATTAACTGCATCTAAGATGCCTCATGTGACTAGTACACTGGACAGAATGTGCTGCAGGATGTACCAGGTAATTTGCTATTGAAGCATCAGCAAACCAATGGAGCGTCAAGATTTCAAAGCTGCCATCCATTGTACTCCATCACTGCACAGAAGCTATGGTGGAGCTCAGTATCAAAGGGATTAATAGTTCTCTGGGGTAATGTTCTGTAGCCCTCGAATGGGTTCAACTTACTTTTTACCCACATGCCCAGCCAAAGGTCCACATACTCATTTCTTGGCACAAGAGAGCATTCAGAGCACTCCAAAACCCGAGTAGCCCTATCTGTGCAGGGGAAGGGTGTGCTGTGTGGGGAGTTACTCAAACTAAGTCCTAAGTGGGAAGTTTTAAGGCTAGTCACAATCTAGCCCTCAATTTTTAATCAAGAATTGTTCAAAGTAAGATCTAAATCTGATTTAATTGTGAGAGACATTCCAAAATTTAAATGAATATATAAATCATACACTATATATAATATGCACCGAGGGAATTTGTAGTCAGTTTAATAAAGGTAGCAGCATACTAATTCAGAAATCAACATCAAAGCAAAAGATTTAAGCTTCCTGGCTCTAAGAAAGAAATACAGATTTCTCAAATTGGTGATTGCAGGAATGCAGTTCTCTAGCATATAGATACTAGCAATTCCCCCCAAACATTCTATGAAGAGCATCCTTACCCACTGCCAAATGCAGCCCTCCTCCCTAAAACCCAAAAAGGAAAAAAAAGTCCCCTCAATCTAAATGAATGTATTGGTTTGAAAGGTGCTTGACTGATGGCATCAACAAATTCAGTTTTGTATCCTCAGAACAGCTTCTGGAAAACAACGGTGCCATCTATCCCTCACTGTTTCACTCCTTCTCTGAGACCACATCCAAGAACCAAGGATAGGAGTCTATGGTTAGCCTCTAAAAGGCACAAGCACAGAATTCAGGGTAAGGAAAGGAAGTTTTAAGCCACTTTACCACTCTAACAATCCTAGGCTACTCTGGCTGAAGAGTTTCTTTGGGATAACTTAGGTAGCCATAGGGGCCTGTTTGAATTATGGCAGTCCCTCCAGGATACCCCAGGGGCCACAGTACTGCTCAGAATCTCCACAGTGTGGTCCCCACACATGATTTCTGCTCCAGGGCTTGCAAAGGGGTCCTCAGAAGAGAGCCATACAGCTGTCTTACACTACATCTGTGCCAAGGAAATCCTTCCAACAGCTATTTTTAAGGCTGTTAAGGCTCTTTCTTTACATTGTTCTGGTCCTTTGACCTGGTGTAAAGTGGCAGTAGTGGGGCTGAGGATCTCACCGCAAATTATATCTGATCCTTTATGAGAACAAAAAGGGGAGAGGGAGCTGAAACGGGCACATCACCTCAGGTAGTAGAACAAATACTTTCTTCTAGGGAGCACAAAGTTTGCTTGAGGTCTGTACTCATAAGAGTGCTAACCTCCCCAAAAGGAGGCAAATGAGAAAGAGGCTTTGTGCCATTTCCTTCATCACCAGTCAGTACAGCTTGTCAAGAGATGAGTGCATGGTGTGCACTGACAAAGGTCACAGCAAGGGATTCTCTGGTCAACACTTCTTCAGTGTTCCCAAAGGCAATGTGCTTACATGAAGAACAGTGTTTCTGGGACCTCCCACTAGGATGATGTACTACCACCACCCTATATGGCACAGGGCTGTGCCTCAAATGTACATTATAGCCCTACGGGGTGAAATGGTAGGGGTTTTTTGAGCTCTCCTACAGTGTAATTATCTCATTACACAATGCCATAATGCTCAATCCCTGGCTTCTGCTGAGAATGTCATTAAGGATATTAACGGTCATGTTACCATCTGTCCACTAAGACAGTGGACTAAGATTACCAACCACTTAGGCCACTAAACAGCAGATGATAACTTTTGATTACTGTAGGTCTCAGATGAATCTGAAAATATGATCTGGAGGAAAAGACTTGGGGCAACATTTTCAAAAGCACCTAAGTGGTTTAAGAGCTTAAGTCTCATTTTCAAACATAATTTAGGCACTTAGGAGCCTAAGTTCCATTTATTTGGTACAGCACTAATTAGTAGCCTTTGGAGAAGATTTTCAGAGATGAGGAACCTAACTTCTATTGACTTTCAATAGGACATGGGCATCTAACTATCCTTTGCCTTCTAGTGAAGTGTCCATACATGCTATTGCTGGAAGCAGGCTAGTGACCCTACTCAGTCCTGGTAAGTCAAATTGTCAGCTATGTTCCTTTTCCAAATAGGCTAACTGGGAGAGGCAAAGAAAGGAAGCTAAATAAATCATACTCTTGTAAAACTAGCATTTATTTAGGATTAATTTACTAGCAGATGGATTAAGGAAAAATGTTACTATCAAGCCTGCAGTTTCAGACATCAGGCCTCTTTGGTAAGCTGGTATCTATAGCCCATAAAGTTTCAAGGTTTTCAAAATATCAGCAGTGAAACAAAAACCCTGATTCTTGAGAATGGAAAATGGGCATAGAAAACAACATGCCAGTGAGCATTTATAGGTACTACATTAATGAATCATTTTTAAATGTTCCGCATTCTTGCCATACAATTTCTATTACAATCAATGGGAGTCACAAGCCCAAATTATAAGCGCTTCTTTGAAAGTTCCCTTAATTTCAATAGCCAAATGTAATTTTTTGTATTGCATCAATTGTTCACTCAGAATAGGCTCCTTTTTTCATTCTCAGTAATGACCTATTTTTAACCGTAAAATCACATAACTGGACAGGTCTTTTGATTATGGGGACAGAGAAGGGCACAAGGACAAAAGGAACATGGTGAAGTTCTATTTTGGCCTGATGGGACAGAGTATTGACCCTAACGACAGCATGCTTTGCTTTCACCTTGCTAATAAAGAGCAGCATCATTATGTTGCAAGACATTTTAAACATTGTTCTGTAAACCAGCAGTAATCTCACATCATTTCCACACACATCCATATCCTATGGCCCCCAATCTTAGACACATAAGAGGAATGCTTGGTGCTGATGAGGGGAAAAAAAGAGTGCAAAGATCACGGTTGCGTCCCTTGCCCTGATATTGGTAGGCCAGAACCAATATGAAGATAGCCACCTTGGTGGCTCAATCCCATCTTAAACTGCTGCATTTTTCCTATGCCAATCGTAAGTATCTACCACTTCGTAAAAATCAACAGCCAAAACCAATAAGAAATTGTGACTTTTTGTTTAAAAAAACCGCAGCAACCATTCTACAACAAACCTTTGAGAGATGCTGTTACAACACTGGCTTTAGAATCCAGTTCCTATACATGTCCAAAATCCCAAATACTAATCTCATTTTAAAATTCAAGCAACACTCTGCATTCTGCCTGACTTGTAAATGCTTCTGGATCTATAAAAGGCAAACTAAACATGGCACTGAATTTATAGGCAGATTTACCAGAAGGCTTACCTAATTGGATAAACTGTGGCTCACTTTTCACTCCAGGTCCTGCCCCAGTACTTGCTGCTACTTCCACACTGTATCGAATACCAGGAACTAAGGAGGGGATGACTACAGAAAAGGTGGAACCATCTACTGTCTTGTTTATGTGGTATCTGCTTTCATTGCCCAGGCACCAAATCTGTAGGTAAATAAAGTACATAACACATGTGGGTGTTAAATGTTAAATCCAAAAGGATAGTTACATGATATGATATAGTCCTTTCTGCTTCATAAAGGGAGCAAAACTAGATTATAACTGTTATTTATTATTTGTATTACAGTGGCATCTAGCAACCCCAGTCATAGGCTAGAGTCCCATTATGTTAGGTGATGTACAAACACAGAGCAAAAAGATGGTTCCTGTCCCAAAAAGTTTACAATGTAAGATAATTTGTTAGGTCCCGTCTAACCCTCTAACATATCAATCCAGGACATAAGCACTAATAATGCACTAATGAGCACTGGTCACCCTCCACAAATAATGAAAGAGAGAGAAAGAACTCTCAATCGTTCAGTATGACTAAAACAAGGGAATTAAATTTGATGGGATTTGCAACTCTCCTTTTCATGAATAATTGGTCAGGCTACGTTTTGTTCACAGACCCGTTTGGGGAATTTTGTATTCGCATGAGTTCATATTTTTCCCTGAGGACAGGTACTCACGCTGGAAGGAATGAAAATTATAGTAAACCAAACAGAGATTGGGTGCAGGGATTGGGCTGATGCACTGACATCCCATTTTTAACTAAGAGTTAGGTCACAATGAGAACGTGGCACGGGTAAAAGCTAGGGGCCTGAGACTCAATTTGGAGGAGACTCAGGTGTTATTGGCTGGTTAGGGGAAAACAATTGGATGAGATGGGACATAATGTGGCCCCCTCTAATTCAAGGGGCTTGCCCACCACTTGTGAGTAGATGCACAACTAACGGGGATGGATGGACTACTAATTGATATTTAAAAAGCAGGTAGCAAGTAGTGCCAACTGTTAGATCACCTATTTCTCAATCTGTACTTCCAGGAGGTTGCGTTAATTACTTTTGTAAACTGAACTTGCAACTGTCTTTGTCACCTCCAGATCAAGTTATTGCAATGAGCTCTATAAGCAGCTACTCTTTCAGTCTACCTCAAAATCAAAAATGGTGAAGAATTCAACAGCTTGTTTGTTAAGAGGTATGTCCTTCTAGGAACACATGATACTAGTACTTTTGGATCCATACTGGCTACCTATTAAATACAGCGCCCAATTTAAGGTTGTCTTGACCTATAAATGGTCTAAAACTTTGTTATCTGAAGGACTGCTTCCCTCTCTCTGTGCCATTCTTCTGCATCTGAGATCAGGCTGAGCTGGAACTCCAAACATAAGGGAGATCAGATCAACTAACACAGACCTTTCTGTGAGAGGGCCACTCCTCAGCTTTGCGCTCACAAATATTCCTAGTGTATTGGCCTTCTGAGCATGTTGGAAGATACATTTCTTTGCCCTAGATGTAAGGAGTTCAGAGGACTCTTGTAGGGAATTATAAAGAACTGGAAGATATTTTCAGTTGCTGGATTATTATAAATAATTATTGTGGGAAGCTAAGGGGTCAATGGAATAATCCATTTTAATAACCATAATTGTGAAATGTGTCAAGTAATGGCCAGAGCATTGGATAAGTACTCACTTTTTGCAAATGAGTACTAAATAAATGATATCTTTATTATTAGTGCCATTAAATTCTAGACAATGCTCCGTAAAACCTGCAGAAAAGTTATAGAACGATATTATAAATATGATAAAAGTGCATGTTTTAGAAAGCTATTAATAAGTCAATATAGGGGTTTGGAAAGGAAACAGTTCTGCAGTCTTCACAAGGGTAGTGGTAACCCTTTGTGCAACGCACACAGAATACATATCTTAACCGCCCCTCCTTCCCGCCTAACCCACAAACAACCTGTATTTAACTGGCAAGAAGGAAGTGACACTAGTGAATAAAAACTATGGTAGGCCATGGATAATTATGGTATAAATTTGTTTTCTGCTTAATTTCTCACAATCTTTACATAGAAGTGACTACAGTATATGATAATGATCCATTATACAATCTATATAGGGAAGTTTGAACAGAAAGAAGATGCTTGTTAAGGGAAGCCACTCCTGAACAGATGCATCATGGAAGAAGAAAATGAAAAGCGCTGTAAGCAGCCCGGTAACTTTATGCCAGAGGCATGACAGAATGGACTCTAGCCTCAATTGAACGTTGCTGTTTTTTGTAAAGTACTATTTCTACTTCTGTAGCTGTGGCTGTGTCATCCTTTCCATCATAACCTATTAATACGTTCAAATTTGCTCCATTCTAAAACTTAGTGTGTAAGGTGTCAGTCAGCCTAAGGTTTAATTATTTTGAAAAAATAAAGAGAATCCACTTGTTGAGAAAATAACATGACTAAATAATCATTAATTCCTTTCTGTATTAAAAAAGGGGATTTGAATTACAGGGTTTTTTTCCAGGTCATTTATTTCCTAACATTGAACAGTTGCTTTTGTTTTTTAAACAGAAAATATCATTATGCCTGTTTTCATCATGCCTGTTTTCTATCCATAGGGAAAATTATCCACCAATCCACACTAAAAAACAGTGACAGCCCAACAGTTGCATAGACACTACGATATCCTACTTATAGCTGACTGCAACCTATTGTCCCCAGATGTTAGCAGACACTGTGTAGCATATTCATATTTGACTGTGGAATTTCCTCTCTTTTATTGTTTTGTCTTCACAACCCTAACATTTTTTAATGCAGTTTCTGGTGGGTGAATAATTCCATCTTTTTAGTTCAAGGTCTAACTGCCTTTAAATAAAACTTCCTTTGTGAATATTTTTTCAATTACATCTGAAACTAAGCCACAAAATGATTTTGTACCAGTCAATCAGGTTCTGAAAGGCATTTTATTATTTTAAATTGACCATGAAGCTAAGTAATCTCCACTCTTTTTTTCTTTTCTACAGGGAAAAGATAGAAATAAATGGAATGAGCTTTGATGCTTCGGAATAAATGCCTACACTATGGTATTCTATCTTTTTTTAAAAAAAAAAAAAAGGCTAAGACATTCTGATTTAAAAATCTCTCTCAACAATGCCAATTTGCTAAAGACTAGAGAAAACCATCCTCCCACTAGGGGCTATAAAAACAACCTTGAAATCCATGACTAGACACTTACAACATCTCAGCCTTGCTTGGGCAATTTTAGCTTCATTTCTATTTAAGTCATTTATTCACAATTTAAATAACTCTAAGATAAAAACAGTATGTTGATACAGAGGCCTTAAATAATCAAAACTGAATTGTGAAATTTAATATGTTAAAAATATATATAGTATAATGAAAGCTAGAATGCAAAATAGATTTGTGAAAAAAAACCATTGCTATAAATATATTTAATCTTTCACTAACATTCTTTAGATAGAAAGAGTTGTTAACTATCCCAGATAAAGAGAATAATACAGTTTACTCAGAATGTTACATAATAAATTATGCCTAAGCCTTTCAAATTATTAGACCAATTTATTTCCTCAAATGCCCTGTTTTGATCACAGAATGGTTCTTAAACTGGTATATTTCTCTTTATGTTTGTGTATGCAATTCTCATCTTACAGCATAGACAAGAAGTTGCTTATTTTAATTATGAATTTTTACCTTTTCTTTAATTTCCTGCACTACCATCTTCCCATTCAAATTAGGCAGTTTAAATTCCTTTTGTACATACATGTAAAGATGCCACAGACTAGATAGAATTCCTAAACATATGGTACTATACAAAATATAAACAGAGAAACATTCTTTGATTCCACATGCTTTGATTTTTACCAGCAGATGGAGCCAAGTATCCATAGACAACTTATACATCAATAGCATAAGAACTCCGCACAGTTACCTTATATTCTTGGACCATTCCATTTTGGGTATCCTCAGGGGGTGGCTGCCAGGTAACCACAATTGCAGTCCCATTCCCATCATTCTTAGTCACTGAAACACTTTGAGGTGGAGCACTAGGAGCTGTTTGCAGGAAGAACCAGATGGTTAATTATTTGTTGTATTTCCAATACAATGTTACCAAATGCTTTTTAACAAGCTGTAGCTATAGTGCTTGATATATAAATGGCCCATTCTGCACTACACAAATGTAATCATAATTTCTTGTTCCGCCATTAAGGATGTTTCTGTCTGTCAAGGTAAATGGACATGAGAGGGAAAATATGGTCTAGTGATGTGAACAGGTCTATTGATCTAGTGATGTGATCCTGGGTTCCACTGCTGGCTCTGCCACAGACTCACTTTGTCACCTTGACCCAATACTGAGATCAAAACGTTAAAAAGATTCTATTAATTTTTGGTGCGTAACCTGAGACATGTATATCCTTCCTTCCTTTCAGAACTTCTGAGCACTCCAATTAATGTCACACAGAGATTTGGGTACTCATCGCTTTAGAAAAATCAGGCCGTTGGTGTGCCAAGTTGACACTCAAAATGTAGGTACCAAAAAGGAGATGTTTTCAAAAATGTTGGCTTTGTTTTCCCTGAGCTTCGGTTTCTACTTTTTTGTAAAATAAAATAAAATATTGCAGAAGTGACAAAGAGTCCTGTGGCACTTTAAAGGTTAACTAAACTATTAGAGCATAAGCTTTCGTGGGCTAATACCCACTTTGTCGGATGC